>WNYC01000039.1:0-380071 GCA_021396375.1 Sporothrix mexicana
CCCACCGCCGTCGTCTCCTTCGGCGCCCGACCATTCGACAATCAAGATAGAGGCGGAGGCGGACGAGGCGGCTACCATCGAGATTACAGAGGCATTACTTTTCCTATCATTATTCATACTGTCCTTTCCTATGTTCTTGCATATGCTGTCCTCACACAGCTAACGTCATAGCCATTCCTTTTTTCCCTTCTGGGTATAATATCAAATAACACAACATTGCCAGCATACAAACGTACTTGCTTGTGACATGCCACTCTCCCCCTACTTCTGTCCTGACCACATACGAGCGCGGTCCTACTTCGTCTCAGTATCCTCGGCCAGAACTCTCTCAACGTGCTCTGTTGTGATCTCGGGTGCTGCGTCAGTGGATGGCGCGTCGCCGGCACCAGAAACTGGCCCAGCAGGCGCAGTTGTAGTTGTCGTGGCCGGTTCTTCGGTAGCAGCTGGCTCTTCAGCAGCGGCTGGTTCCAAGTCAGTCCGAATACCTGCGGTAGCAGTCGTGCTGAACGCATCATCTTCGGCTTCTTCTTTGGGCACTGGCGGGAAGAAGATACTGTGAGGAAGGTAAAAAGTAATTTAGCAAGAGCATCAGAATGATAAAATAAACAGACAGAACATTCCCCGCGAGTGACTTACGGCAAGGCATTGTTGTAGGACACCACGTCCTTCATCTCAAACGTCACAAATAGCACGCGCTCAATCGTGGCGCCCTTGGGCCCCTCCAGGAACGCCCGCACCGTCTTGCACGCCTGGATCGCCGCCGCCTGGCTCGGATAGCCGTAGATGCCGGTACTGATCGCGCAAAACGCCACCGTCTTCGCCTCGTGTGCCACGGCCGCGTCCAAACTGTTGTTGTAACAATTGATCAGCAGGCCCGCCGACTCTTGCGCATCCATCTCATCGTAGATGGGGCCCACCGTATGGATCACATGCCGCGCCGGCAGTCTGTAGCCATCCGTGACCCGGGCCTCGCCCGTCGGGCACCCGCCGATCTCCATGCACGCCCTGAGCAGCTCGGGCCCCGCGGCGCGGTGGATCGCGCCGTCGACGCCTCCGCCGCCCATGAGCCTGCTGTTGGCGGCATTGACAATGGCGTCGATCTTGAGTTTGGTAATGTCGCCGCGGTAGTGCACGATCTTGTCGTTGAGGGCGGCCGAGGGTGTGTATTTGCCACGAAAATTCTCGAGCACAGCGTTAATATGCTCGGGAACGGTGAGCTCGCCTGACTCGTAGAGGCTGGTCAGGGTCGGCAGCGACTTGACATCAACGGAAGGTCTGGAGGACGCCATTTTGGAGGTCGATGTGTGTTTGGAGCGTCGCTTTGGGCGTTGAGGAGACGAAGGATGGGAGGAGCGCAAGCTATGGGTCGTGGTAGATGCTCGCGTGTGGGGTGCGATGTGACGCAAAGTTCGCAGTGATACAATCGCTTTAACCGTCGTTGGGAGAACTCGAAATTGGCGAATTGGAAAATATGCAAAAACTGAGCGAGGAGAAGTTCTTACCATGTAGGGTGATGTTCTTTCTGCTTTTGTCTGGTTTCTGCGTCACGGGTCGCGCCTTCCCAATGTAAGGCTGAACGTCATTGTTGTTTCTCCCCGCACTTGCCTATTTGCGGACCCACGCTGCCACGCTCCTGCATCTTGGTCGAAGTTTCCTCGAGGCTCGACCTCCACACACAACTGTTCGTTCTTTCCTTTTCCTTTCGCTATTATGATCTTAAATGGAAGGTGCAAGACAAACAGAAAAAAATTTTAAAACTGAGAAAAGGGGTAGATTTCCTCCGTCCAGTCCACGACATCAAAGCAAATACATCACCAAAAGATAGGCTGGATCCAGCTCCATCGCCAATCAAGCAACCCCGCCTCAATTGGCCAAGTTCTTGCAATCGCCGGCCAAGACACACCCAAACAAGAAACGTCGATAACAAAACAATATTGGGCTGTGCGACGCCGCATCATTCAACCTCGCTCTCCCAAATTTGGTTCATCGACAAACAGTGCCGCCTAGAGTCTGGACCTCCTCTTGGCTGCTATGGCGGATACGAAAAGAGTGTCGTGTGTTGCAGCCCCCGACTTGAGCACGGACATCTGGGGCTGCATCCGAAACCAATTCTCGACCCTCGACAGCTGTGCCCTGCGGAGTTGGGGCTCCCTCCTTTTGTTCCCTCACCATGCGTTGTGCATTATCGTCGTTTATTGCATTTTAAACATATGCCGGTTCCCTTCCCATGTGCCTAGTTCGCGACAGGCGTAAGATGTGAAGGGCAATCTTGGTTGGTCGACCATTTGTTTATTAGAAGAATGAAGAATTGCCACATCTCGAGAAGGACACCTCGAAAGACGAAAGGGGACCAACAATCGCGGCCAAGATCTTAAGTGAAGGTTGTTTTACGCACAAACATGATCACGACAGACCTTCCCGACGTTCATCGCTTCTTATCCAGGAGAAGATCCCTTGACACCTACATGTGATGTCCGCGATATCGCTTGGCGAGCCATCGTTGAACCTCGATTTCGGCAGTCATTGCATGCACTTACTGAGTAGTCTCTTACCGAGGTTCTGGACGCTCGAATTTTCAGTTTTTCAGTACGTTCCTGTCACCTCGCCTACCCAAGACAAGGGCCTGAGACACTGAAACGAGAAGCAAAAAGGCACGACTCCTGTTCTGTGTCCAGTGCTTTTTGCCAGAAATGTTTTTCTTCCTATTTTGCCGGCTGAATGCTTCGTTCTCCTGTTCTTCTTTTACCATTACCTTCCCTATCCAACCTCCTGCGCAGCCAATCGCGGCTCGTCCCAGAATGTCCCGCTTACACGGGTGTGCAGGGTTGATCCCCGGAAGAGCCTCAACTGAAACGGGTCAAATCTTTGCTCCTCTGCACGGGCACACTCTTCTTTCTTCTTTCTCCATTCTGTTCTCATCAATGAAGTCGTATTCTTCAGCAATTCTTTATGCTGCACTTGGATTTCATTGAATTTCCACACGAAATGGATCAGAGAGACAAAAGAACGTCGCATTTTGGCAGCCACATGTCACATCAAAGACACAATGGCAAGACGTCCAACGAACTCCTCCTCCGTGCTCCGTGCCCGTGCCCAATGCTGAGATCTCACATCATCACCCTTCGTCCTGTCTCCACCTGCCAGTACATGTCACAAAGTCTATCCGAGTGCAAGTCGCACTGATAAAATACAAAGGGGGGCCATCAGCCTGTGTTCCCGGTGGCCCGCGATGATCATTCATGTAAACCAACTTTGGTTCATGGTTCGCATGGTTTTTTCTTTCTTTCCCTTCTCTTCTTCTTGTTCTCTTCTCGTCTCTTCCTTTTGTCCCAAGCGGAAACCAAGATTTCATGCACATATCGCTTCTCTTCGCCTTCTCTTCGACTTCTGTGGCCGGACCAACAGACCGTTTTTCCAACCATCATTATTGAGCAATCATTATTGAGCAACTCGTCGATCCGAGTTTGATAGTTCTGCCTTATTTCCCGTGTGTGCTTTTCAAACTATTTGGTTCACTGGATCTTCTTGTCATTTCATCCTTGTCATCAGCCATTATCGTCGTCTGTCATCAACGGCCGATACTTATCCCACACATCCCATCTTATCCATCACGCCATCCACCTCGACCCGAGCGACTAACGACGACATACACCTCGACACACGACAACGCATTTCGACGGTCATGGTGATGCTATCGTAAGAGCGACCGCACGACCGACGACTCGGCCGGCCGAGAGAGACGATCGGGCTCGCTCTCAGCAGACAGCAGCAGGCCCTTTTCGGGGTGACGGCTACGTCGATATACTAATTCATTCACAATGTCTTACCAAGACTATGCACATCTGGGGAGGGGGCGGACTTCGACTTATGACCGAAACAGTATGGCCGGCAGGCGAGAAGGACGAGAAGAAGCAGCTCGGCGAAGTCGAAGCGCATCAATGGCGCGGTACTCGATGTACAGCGAACAGTTCTCACGAGATCGGGCACAAGAACGCTTCTCGACGACACCTGGATCACATCGAAGTGCATCTGTCGAACGGCCATATGTACCATCACATGCCTCATTTAGTGCACCACGACGGTCACCGGCGACCTTTTCACACAGTGCGACACTCAGCACCGAAAGCGGCGCATCAGGGGCGTCCGGCCCTTCGTCTATGGGCACATCGAGCTCCACGACAGAGAGCTCACTCAGTCCATCCAACTCAGCATCACAGCTGGGCTCACGAAAAATTAATAACAAAGACAAGAAGTCGAAACAAAAATCAGACACGCGCAATCTCGGTGGCGCAAAACTGACGGCCAGCTCCTTGCAACAGCTCAAGGACCTGGAAAGCAACCCGGGCGGTGTACGACGAGGAGCCAAGCGGCCAGGACTCATCGATGTGCCACTGCCATGGCGGCCCTACTACCTTCAACGCAAAGTTCTGAGTGCCTTTTTTGCTGTTTTTGCGGCGTGCATCATTGTCGCCGAGGCACTTCTCGACTACTCTGGCCGCAATGCAGGTTTGCTCGGCGAAAACAGCACCAGCCTGAGGTACCTGCTGTCGCTTGTCCCACCAGCGGTCTTGACACTCATTGCGGCACTGTGGAGTCGCGTCGAATACCAGGCGAAAATGTCGGCGCCGTGGCTGCGACTGGCCAAAGGACCGGACTCGGCCGACCGGACATTGTTGCTTGACTATTTTTCTCTCGTGCCGCCACGAGACGCATTTCGGGCCATGAAGAACGGCGATATTGCCGTGGCATGCACATCCGTCATCGCCATCTTCCTCAAGATTGCCATCATAGTGTCGACAGGCATGATTACCCTGACCGTGCTGTCCGGCACAGAACAGACTGCACCCATTACACTAACAACGCAGTTTGTCAACAACGGCTCACGACTTGCCACGGTCGGCACGATCCCGCTACTCACAATGGTTGGCTTACAACGAGACAATCTCACCTTTCCGGACGGTATCTCGAGGCAGTTTGCCTTTCAGGAATTTGCTGCGCATACGTCAAGCAACACACAGTTCCAGGCCACGGTGTCTGGCTTTTCGGGCAGTTTGACTTGTGGACAGGCACAAGTGACTCTGAACAGTATCCAAAGCATCCGTTCAGGCGTTGTTCGGTTCAACACGTCCATAACGGCCGAGGCCTGCACAGTCAGCTTTCCGATTGTCAGCTCAAGCTTCGGCGGGAACAATGCCAACGCTACGAGCCGGTCACACACGATGGCCCGCATGGTCCACGCCTCGTGCGGCAACTCGACCGACATTTCGGCACAGCGCGTCGTTGTCTTTTTCGGCACGGCCACGATCGACTCCAAAGCGACACTTGGCGGCAACAACCAGGCCGTTAACGGGTCGATTGACCAGTCGCAGCAGATTATCTGCCGACCATCCTACGCCATCAGCCAGCTGGACATCATCAAGAATGGCTCGTATATTGACAGCGTGGCCCTCAACTCGAATCCACAGCCGACGAATCTTGCGAATGTTCAGCCGTGGGACATTGCTCAGGCTCACTTTGATTCTTTGACAGGGGCAGTCGCCGCGAGCATCACCGACATCAACTCGCCCTACTTTTCCAACTCGTCCACCAACGTCAATGTGGACGCACCCATGTACCTGGCCTTTGGCATCCAGGGCCAGGAGGACGCGATCAACGACGTCATCACCACACCTCCGGCCACGTACCTCGATGCCCAGGCGCTCCAGACTCTGGCGCAGCAATATTTCCTGCAGTACTCGGCCGTGATTGCGCACCAGGCGCTGACGGAGCCGGCGTCGATTGCCACGACATGCATTGCCTACATTGGCGGCGACCGCCTGGTTGTCGGCATCGTGGCCGTGCAGGCCGTGACCGTGTTGTTGTCTGTCATTTTGCTGTTCAACATTGTCACCATCTGCTTGGTGCCCGGCAAGGGATTTCTGCCGCGCGACCCGCACAGCCTGCTGGACGTGGCCGCCCTGCTGTCGCACAGTCGGCCACTGTTACAGGCATTACGTGGTGCCGGCGGTGCCGACAAGAACACGCTGCGCAGCCGTGTAAAGATGGCCTCGTACTACACGGGCGTTGAGCCGTATGACCGCGGCTCGGCGGAGACGGGCAAGGGCAACTTTTGCATCTTCGCAGATGTCGACCAGCCCGAAGCGCCGCCTCAGTATACAGAGCCCACGAGCGGGTGGCACCATCCCTTCGGGCTGCACCCGCTGCAGCGTGTGGTCATGTACCTGTTCTTGACAGGCCTCTTTGCCGGCCTCGAGATTGCGTTGCGAATCTCCAATAAGAACGACGGATTCGGCACAGTCGAGGTGGGCGTGTTTACGCACTTTTTGTGGACCATAATTCCCGCACTGATTGTCACGGGCGTTGCCATCTTCTTTACCACGACCGATTTCCATGTCCGGTCCCTGGCACCGTTTGCCGAGCTCACAAGGCCGGCTGGCGGGACTATGGCCAACAT
The DNA here is from genome assembly GCA_021396375.1 of Sporothrix mexicana. Taxonomy (NCBI): domain Eukaryota; kingdom Fungi; phylum Ascomycota; class Sordariomycetes; order Ophiostomatales; family Ophiostomataceae; genus Sporothrix; species Sporothrix mexicana. The sequence continues at coordinate 6,455 of WNYC01000039.1, forward strand.
GACTTCGGCCCTGCTTGACCGAACAGCCGTCATGGCCGTCTACAAAGCTGTCAGGATGCGGTGCTACACTGTGGCCGGGTCGGCAGCCGCCGTTGCTGCTGCCACGTTGTTGCCCATCTTCGCGGCGAGTCTGTTCACAGCCAGAACTGTGCCAGTCTCGTCGGACGTGCGGCTCATCACCCAGGACTTCTTCTCCAACTCGACCAATCCTCCACTCAATGCCACGACAACCTGCCCGACATGCATGGACGGCATGACCCTGGCCTCACTCGTCCTCGAGGGGAACTTGTCGTACCCGTCCTTTACGTTTGAAGACCTAGCTTTTCCCTCTCTCGCCATCATCCCGCTCATTGGCGTCAACGAAACCGACGACCTCGAGACAACCACAACCGTACCGGCCGTCCGCTCGGCCATGTCGTGCAACTTTTTCGCCCAGCGCGACATTGTCGTCAACCTGACCACCAACTACCGCATCGGCAACAGCATTGTCAACCCGCTGCGGATCAATTTGCCTGGCGAGCCAAGCCTGGGCAACACCGAGCTGCTGTCAAGCACGCTGGTCCTGGGGACGGCCCAGCCGTTGTCACCGTCCAACGCATCAAACATGACTACTTCTATCCGTCTTACATCTTCCACCTCTTCAATCGCCTCTAGGCCCGTCGGTGCAAACGCCCTCTTTGGCGTCGCCGCCTACCGGCCCTTCCAGGCCGCCAACGGCTCTCTCGTCACGCATTGGGTCTACGCCTGGGGCCAGTTGAGCAATGCAAACACGAACCAGACGACGGTCAAGACCATTTCGGCCATGGCGTGCAACGAGACGATGGAGCAGCTGGATGTGCAGGTCACCTTTGACGGCGCGACCCTCGACATCAACCCCGACTTTCCGTTGCAGCGGATGGAGAACACAGTGCGCCCGGTCGACACGGCCCTGAGCACGACCCTCAACTACAATCTGCTGAACAACGTGTCGGCCGCGCCCAACCTGCTGGACAGCTTCTTTAGCACGCTCGTCTCATCGCAATACGCCATCCCTGTCTCCAGTCTGGCCGGCGGTACCGACAACGGTTCCGACAACGGCCTGGCCAGTGGGGCCGGCACGCAGAACAATACGGTGGCCAACGCCATCCTCAAGCAGCACGGCATCCTGCGGGCCCAAGTCGTTGGCGCCTTCAACAGGCGGCCCACCACAGCCTCGTCCAAACCCGCAGACGTCTTCCCGCTGGACAGCAACGGCACTGCCATGGGCAACGCCACGCAGCTGAGCTTCACGGGGCACCTGACGAGCGTGTCCGACGGAACACGACGCCTGCTTCAGGATGCGCCGACCACGCGTGTCCTCCAGACGCTGATCGCCCTCGTTCTCGTCTGCTCCCTCCTCAGCTGGCTCACCTTTCCCGGGCCCAGCAACGTCCTGCCCCGCCCGATTACCAGCATTGCCAGCGTCGCCGCCCTGCTGGTCGACGGCAACGTCTTTGGCTTCTTTGGCCGCGGGCCGGAGTGGCAGACGCAGGAGCAGCTGGTCGAGCCCTTCCGCGACGGCCAGGAAGTGACGGCCGGGTTTACGCTGGGCTGGGCGCGTGCGCCGTTGCGCCGACGCCAACGACAGCAACAGCAGACGGCCTCCATCTGGGGCGTCCCCGAACCAGCGTCGGAAGAAGAGCTCTTCGGGATCAACGCCTCCCGCACGGGCGGCTGGGGCGGCGGCGAGAATGTCGGGCTGGGCCTGCAGGCGCGTGTTGGGTATGCCCAGCGGGGGTATGCCGCCAATTGGGGGAGGCGATGAACAGGGCCTAGGATGGGTATAAGTCCGTCTGGGACACATTCATGTTTTGTTTTCATTTTTTTTTAAACCAGCGTATTGTTATTTGTACTTTCACGACCAAAGCAGTAGATGATGAAGAGGGCTCTCCGGGATGGCCACTACATCCATGTCCTATGATACCAAGCAAGAGTAATCTTTTGCATAGCGAGTCCAGGCGCTTTGATATATTCAATAATATATAAGCATACGTAGCTATTTTAGCTGAATAACGTCCATGTTTTCTCTCATAATTATCTTTTTTCTAAACGCTTCGTCCCCTTCTTGAAAGTCAATACGTACAGTGCATCGTACCGTGCACAGGCCAAGCCAACATACAATTCGTACTGTATTAAACACCGTGCGCTTTTGTACTCTGTACATCACTTATGTCAGCAAATGCCAGATCTAGACTAGCGCTTATCGCTACAAGGCTCGCACAGGTCCGTCGCGTTCCTATTCCTGAAAAGTGAGGAAGCTGCCAGTCGCACACAATTGCCAGCTCCATCATTGACGAACATCAACGACCATTGACGACCATCCATCAGTGACGACCACCACCCAATACCGGCGCATACACGGCGATAATCTATATCTCATATTCATTAGCATCGAAAGACCACGTCCCTCCTCCCTCTCTTTTCACAGCCACCACAATGGGCAAGAAGAGACGCAACTACCCCAACCTCGAGGAGCTCCTCGACCGCGCGTGGTGCTACTACTGCGAGCGCGACTTTGAGGACCTGAAGCTGTTGATCTCGCACCAAAAGGCCAAGCACTTTAAATGCGAGCGGTGTGGGCGGCGCCTCAACACGGCGGGTGGTACGTACTGCAATCCAGAATCCAAATTGAATACCACAGGAAGCCCATGAACTAACGCTCGCTCGCTCGTTTCCAGGTCTGTCCGTCCATATGAACCAGGTCCACAAGGAGACGCTCTCGCACGTGGAAAACGCGCTCGAGGGCCGCGAGGGCCTGGACGTCGAGATCTTTGGCATGGAGGGCATCCCCGAGGAGGCGCTCGTCCAGCACAACCAGCAGATCACCGAGGACTACTACAAGAACCGGGCGGACCGGCAGGCCGCGACGGGCAACCCGCCGCCCGGACAGAACCAGAACGGCGTGCCGGGCCAGCCGCACAAGAAGATCAAGATGGAGACGGCCGAGGAGTTAAAGGCGCGGCTGGCGGCGTGGCGGGCCCAGGCGGACCAGCGGAAAGCGGCGGCCGAGGCGGCAGCCACAAAGCTACAGCTGGCGGAGCAGGCAAAGGCCGGAGGATCAGGGCAGACACAAGGCCTGCCACAGCGGCCTGGCGGTTTTGGTGCTGGCCTCGGCAGTGGCGCATCGACGCTGGACGACCTTGTGTCAGGCGCCGCCGCGGGTGTTGCTCCTCCGCCATCGGCCGACGAGATTGACCGTGTGATCCGGATGGCCGAGGCTGGCATTCGGCCAGGCGGCGAGTCGACACCAACTTCTGCTGCCGCGCCACCAGAAAAAGAAAAAGAAAAGCCGAGCAAAAAGGACAAGGCGACGCGGATGGTGTACCAGGACGGCGATTTCAGCTTGGAGGAGAAGATGGCGCAGATGCGGCGGTATGCCGTGGCTGTCTGAGTGTGTGCGGCATGCATTTTTTTTTTTTTCTTTGTCATATCTTGTCATTTTCCTGCCCTACATTTTACCTTGTATTACTCTGGCGTTTGGGATTCTATAAAATTTACTCGTTTTTACATTTTTACGTTTTTACGTTTTACGCACCACGCCTACTTCGCTTGCTTTACCGAAACGGCTTCATGGAAGAATCATCATTATCGTGCCTACCGTGGCAGAGCACCGAAAGTATAAACAAGAAGCTAAGAAAAGAAACGAGACAAACAAAAAGACAAGAGAAGAAGATGTAAGAAAACGCCAAGAGCCAATAAGCCCATGCTTGCCCTTTGCAAGAAACGCCGACTCGTTCGTGAAGGGGGACGGGGGGAAAGGGGGGAAAGACAAGACAAACCAAGAGACCGGAAATCAGAAATCAGCACAACTCAAACCAACTCAAAAGACAAAACGACAAAAGACAATCTACAATCTTCATAATGTTACACGGCACCACGGGCACCCCCGTCTCCAACTTTCATCCAAAACCATCAGATTATTCGCTTCGTTCGTCTTGCGACTCGACGTCTACCTCCAGGCCACAGTCGGCCGTGAGGAGGTGTCCTTTCTGGCCGAACCGCCAATGCTTGCACTGTGGCTGTGGCTGTGGCCGTGGCCGTGGCCGCTGGCAGACAAAGACAGGCCGCCCATGGCCGCGGTACCGATAGTCACACGGCGCATGCCGCCCGCTCCAGCAGAGCCCGAGCCAGTCTTGAGGTGGCCGCGCTCACGCGGCGAGCCAGCACCAGCGGCGCCCGACGAGCTGTCCAGCCGCAAGCTGCCGCCCATGTTCATACGACGGGCCTGGCCGGGAGTAAAGGAACGGCTGACAGCGCCGTCACGGTGAGACGAACCACTCCCACTTCCACTCCCAGAACCGCTTCCAGAAGCGCTCATGCTAGAGTCGCTAACGAGCGGGGAGCAGGCAATGGGCGGCGACCGACGGCGCTCGGCGCTGCGGCGGCGGTTGCGTGATATGCCATTCGTCGAGCTAGCCAGCGTGTTGGGGCCCGAATAAGACGCCGACGCGCGGTGGTGGCCGTGGTGGCCGTGGTGGGCGCCGCCGACACTAAAGCGCCGCGCACCGCTGCCACCGCTTCCCAACAAAACCGAGGACGAGGCGCTGCCGTTACCAGAAATGTGACCAGACCCGTTACCACCGGACGCGGCCGCCGCCTTCTTGGCCGAGTGGATCGCCGAGCGGAGCTTTTGGGTGTCGAACGTCGAGGTCAGGTCGTGCAGAGTCGTTGTGGCCTCCGAGTCCGAGTTCGAGTTGGAGGGAGACAGCGACAGGCGCGGCGAGGGCGAGCGAAGACGCGTGGGCGGCAGAGACGAGTGCGATGTGTGCGACGTGGGCGGCTGGTTCTCGTTGTCGCTAGAGACGGAGTTGATGCTGCCGAGGCCGATACGGCTCTTGGGACTACCGCTGCCGTTCAGGCTGCTCAGACTCGCAATCCGAGTGGCCGAGGGAGGCGTCAGTTGCTGGTTGGCGGCCCGCGGCAGGGAAATGTTGCGAAGCGGTGTGGACTTTCTAGGACCAGCACCGTTGAGCGACGCAGACAAAGACGGCAAAGACGGCGGGGTCGGGTGTTCAGCATCCGACGAGGAGTTGTAGCCAGCAGCACCGAGGCTGTATGATGGGCGGGACTTGGACAGGAAACCGGCCTGGAAGCGGCTCGACTTGGCTGCAGGAGCGCCTGCACCAGGCAGGATGGACACTTCGGGTGCGTTGAGCGAGCTGTCTTCGTCTTCATCGGTCTCAACAATGTCGGTGCGGCTCAGGTACGATGGCATGGCGAGAGGTGGCATTTCGGGCGAAGCAGGCGAGGACTGAGTCTCCTCTTCAGCCTCGGGCACAGTCTCCATGGTCGACCAGGACGTCTCGGGGATCGGCTGCGAGGTCTTATCCTCAGAGATGGCCGTGGGCTCGTCGGCGACAGCAGGCTGGGCGGGTGCGTCGACGACAATCGAGACAGCCGTCTGGGGCGACGACTCGTACTTTTGCGGCGTCTTCTCAAAGTCGGCAAGGGTGCCCTCCTCCGTCTCGTCGTCGCGCCAGCGGACACTACGCTTGAACGAGCTGGACGAGGCATTGCTGTCGCGGCGAGACGAGCCGGCCAGAGACCCGGCGTAGCCGTTCTGCGGCTTCTTCTTCGTGGGCATGGTCACGCTCTTGCGCGCACCACTCGACACGACCTTGCGACGGCGCGGCGAGGACTTAGTTGGCGAGGCCGTCAAGTGCTGCGCGGCCGGGCCGAGCGACGAACGTGCAGGGCCCATGCTGCTGTTGCCGCCCAAAGACCGCTTGCGGCGAGGCGTTCCGCGCTTCGAGGGCGGGTACATCTCCATGCCTCCCAGCGAGAAACGGGCCGATGAAGAGGTGGAGGCCGAGAACGTGCTGGGGCCCGACGTGGAGGCCGAAAGAGAAAGAGACGGGTCGGGCTTGACGATCTGAGAGGCAGCAGCGACGCCCTGGTCGATCAGCTTGCGAATGAGGCGCTGGCCGTGGGCAACAGCCTGGTCGCGCGGCATGGCGAGCGTGGTGGACAGAGAGGCGAGAATCTCGAACTGGGCCGACAGCAGGGTCTGCATCATCAGCATGTCGCTCTGGGCGCCCGTGGTCTTCTCCTGCTCGAGGACCTCGATATAGGCCTCGCGCGCAAAGTTGGCCTTGAGCAGCTCGGCCTCGCGCGTCAGACTGCTAATCGTCTCGCTGGTGTCGGCCGCCGCCACGCTGTCAAAGGCAGCCGACGAGATCTGGGCGATGCTGTGCTGCAGCGCCGTGTCGACTGGGCGCTCCCAGTTGCCGCGCTCGATCTTTTGGTGCAGATGGTGGCGGCTGTGCTCGAGCTCGGCCATAATGCCCCGGGCCGTCTTGCGCATGGCCGCAAGGGCAGGTGGCAGCTCGTCGGGTGTTGTGTGAGAGTGAGAGTCAGATTCTTCGCCGTCGTCGTTGCTGCTCGTGGAAGCGGACTGCTGGCCAAACAGGTCAAAGGCGTTGGCCCAGGCGTCGAGGGTGGCAAGGCGGCGTTCGATCGTGCGCAGCTTCTTCATGTCCGACACCTTCTGCTGGCGCTCCGGCAGCGCATTCTCGTAGGCGACACGGATGCGCTGCACACCCTCGCGGAGCAGCACGTCGCGCTTGTCGAGCTGCTTGCGGACCTTGAGGCCAAAGGTGTGCTCGGCGTCCTTTTGCTGGGCTTTGAGCTCGTTGATGAGGGCCATCTGCTCGTCGATCTTGACCAAAAAGTCCTTGACGTGGCGGTTGACGTTGAAGACATTGCGCGTCACCTTGGTCTGGATGTTCTTGGCGCGGTTGGCATAGCGCAGGGTGTTTTGTGTCTCGTCGAAATGGGCGCTCGACGGGCTGACACAGACAATCATGACGGTCTTGCAGTTGCCGCCCAGCGAGAATTTGAGCAGGCGGGTCAGCTTGCTGTTGCGGTAGGGGACATGGTTCTTCTTGCGCGGGTCGCAGAGCGCATTGATGCAGCCGCCGAGGGCCAGCAGCGACTTGTTGATGTTGGCGCCCTCGAGCAGCCGCTCGCCGCGGTTCTTGGTGGCGCTGGCGCGCTCGCTGCCGGCCAGATCGATGATGCTCAGCGTGGCCATGGTGTGCGGCTCGTTGACGTTGGCATTGCGGTCGCGCTGCGCGACGTTGATCTGGAGGACGGCGTGCGAGCGCGACGAGACGGCGTTGGCCTCGGTCGGCGAGACGGTGCGGAACTCGTTGCCCTGCACAATCATGTCCATGACCTCCTGGACGTCGCGCGGGTGGTGGCTTGTCAGGCCGGCGACGGTCACGGCCTGGTTTGTGTCCTCGCGCAGCATCAGTCCCTGCTTGCTGCCGCCCGGGACGAGCAGGTCGCGGATGGTCTCGTTGTAGATCTCCAGGTACGACAGCGACAGCTCGGTGTGCTTCTCGTCGCTGCGCTCGGCGATCTTCTCAAACAGCTCCTGCATGGTCATGAAGATGATGCCGGGCTGTTGGGCCGTGCCCGTGATTGTGTGTGTCTTGCCGCAGCCTGTGGCGCCGTAGGCGAAGACGGTCGCATTGTAGCCGTCGAGCACGCTGTCGAGCAGGCCCTTGGTCGTGCCCTCGTACAGGTCCATCTGCGAGGCGTTGTCGTCAAAGACGCGGTCAAAGGCAAAGACCTGGTCCTTGACGCGCTTTCCGGCGGCGGGCACAACGGACCGCGAGAACTTTTGGACGGGATTGTCTTCGGGCGGGTCAAAGACCAGACAGCGGTCGTCGACGACCTTGATGACGGACCGCAGGCCCTTTTGGTTGAGTTTTGGTGTCGGTGCCGCGGCGAGCGAGCCGTCGCCCAGGAAGAGTGTGCCATCGTCGGTTTTTGCTCTGGAGAGAGGAGTGAAGTTAAGGTTAGTTGAGTCTGAGGAGTGGTTGAGGGTTGCGTATCGTGTATCGTCAGTTGAATGAACCTATGAACCTACAATTGCGCTGCTTCCCGGATTGTGAAAGGCCGCACACGGACTGCAGATGTTAGCATCGGATGACCGTGCAGTCAACACTCTTGAAAGGTCAGAGAGATGTCAAGACTCACCTGCGACCACAATCGAGGACGCGCCCGGATCGGAGGGCAGCATGTTGATGGCTGCGTCTGTGTCGGTGTTGATTCGATGTTGTGATGCAACTGGAGAGGTTGTTGATGGTCGAGATGTCAATGCTGTGCCTCTGTAATGGCCTCGCTGTTGTCGGCTTGCCGATGTTATTGTCAATGTCGATAATGTCGTCAATGTCAAAGTGAGAGGCAGACACTTGACTCCTTGGTTGTTGTAGAAAAGAATGGCTGGCAAGAATGAAGAAAGAACAAAATAGGAAAGAACGAAACGATCCAAAGAAGGCGAAGAAGAAACAACGAGAACAACAAGAGGAAGACTAGTCTGCAAATGACGTGGCGGCGTGTTGAGTGTGGGCAGAATGGTAAAAGGTAAAGGGGTGGTGGAGGCGTGAAAGAGCGAAAGAGGCGTGAACAGTTGCACGTTTGTTTGAGTGGATCTCTCTTCTGTCGGTTCCCCTTTTCGCCCAAAGTGAGGGTATGCAGCTATCCAAATCAAGCTTTTGGTGGGATTTGGTGGACTTTGGTGGGTTGCTCTCGCCCGCCTGCTCTTTCTGTTTTCTGTTTGTTTAGTTTCCACTGTGTTGGCCCGGGCAACCACGTTCGGCAGGGACCCGCTTTTCTTCCACCCCAGGCTTTTTGTGGGGTGTTGTGTTTGACCCACTTTAAACTCACCATACAAACCCATGTCTCTCATTTGAGCGGTCATAAAAGACATGAGAAAGAGAGAAATTCATATGAATGCCGCTCATCGCAACCAAACCAATCCGACCAGAAACAACGCAAAATAAATTTGAAAATTGATATTGGCTGTCGTAAATTGGACGAAAGGAGAGTCATGCCACTGTGCCGCATGGCAGTTGTCGCTAACTGGCATTTGCTGTGATATTTTTAGGTGAAGCCACGTTGAGCGTCTCGTCAAAACAAATGCTCAGGAAACAGGCATGAATTGGTACGAGCGTGTGTGGACGGCAACAATAAGTACATGTACGACAAAGAACATTTCCACTTATTTAGTTATCGGAAATGGTTCAAAGTAAATTATTTCATGAATTTTTTTTTATAGTATTTAAATCGTTGTTTTGTTTTTCAATTTTAATCATTTTGTTTTACTTGATTGTCGTCGAAAACGATATCAATGAACATTAGCTTTTCAAGCATTTCTTTTGCCACATTTTGACCGCAAACACCATTGCTTTTTACAACAAAAGCAAAGCCATAGGAAACGGCGATCAGTTGAACATCTTGTATTCTTGTATCATTATGTACATAGAAGAATTTCGCTGACATCTTGAGTGATGTCTCTCGTTTTACCAAAGTAGCCAACCAGCCAATCACTGCACGCGACGAACACGTAACGTACCTCAGCCAATACGCCCTTTCTTGACCAATTGAATTACTCGTCCTCCTAATTACTATTTTCATTACTCCTTCCGTATTCTCATTGACCGTTTCATATTTTCATGTTTTATTTCCCGCTCCCGTCTAGTCTTCCCGGTACTCCTGGCCACACTTGCCGGTGGCGGTGCCGCCGAGGGTGCCGGGGGTGTCGGCAAAGGAGGTGGCGTTGTAGGAGCCGGTGTGGTCGCGGCCGACAAAGAAGCTCTCGGGCGGGCCGAGGTAGGAGGGGCGGAGGCCGCCGGTGTTGACGACGATCTTTTGGACAATGACGCTGGGCATGAGTGCGTGGATGCGCAGGGTGTAGGCCTGGGGTGTGGGCTGGAGGGCGAACGACGAGGTGGTGTAGTTGCCGGTCAAACCCCAGACGGCGTCGGCGACGGCGTAGCCCCAGCCGGCGGGGTAGTTTGTGCCGATGGAGCGGCCGACGGGCTGGACGTGGAGGGGCGGCGGCGGAGACTGCGATTGAGACGACGGGAAGAGAGAGATGGCATACTCGAGGGGCGTGTCATCGCCCAAATAATTCTGTGTCGGGGAGAGGTAGACGGTGATGTTGGCGGTGGCATTGGAGAAGAGGAAGAGAGAGTACTCGAGGGCCGGGGCGGCGTCGACGCTCAGCTTTTCGGCGGTCGGGGGCCAGAGGCCGACGCCGCTGCTGGTGCGGCCGTAGTCGTGGAACGTGCGGTAGGTGACGTTGGCCGCCGAATTGCCGGAAGGAGGAACAATGGCCTGGTAATGGGCACCGTCGATGGCGACCGTGCCGTCCGACTCGACAAAGCCGCGCGTAAAGCTGTCGGGGACGCTGCGGGCGGTGACAGGCAGGAGGACGACCGGCTGCTGGAAGCCGTACTTGTCAAACTGGCGGCAGGCATTGGTGATGTTGATCTGGACGGTGGTCGAGGACGAGGTCGAGTTCGAGGCCGAGCTCAGCGTGGACGGCGCCTGCGACCAGTCGACCGACACGTAGACGCGCGTGTCGGGGTTGCCGTCGCCGACCGTCCCCGACGACTGCGAGAGCGACACCCACGGCACGGTGGCCGCGCTCCACGCACAGGCCTTGACACCGCGCGAAAAGACGTCAAAGTAGCGGCGGGGCACGCTGTACGGGTCGAGCGGCGGGAGCGTGAGGGTGTTGCCCGAGTTGGCGTGGAACTTGTCGTCGCCGGGCACCGTGGCGTTGGAGCCCTCGACGCCGACGCCGATCTCGCCCGCGACGGCGGCAAAGGCCGTCTGGACGTAGGTGACGGCCGGCAGGGTGTTGCGCATGGGCTGCTGCCAGTAGCCGTCGTAGCCCAGGTGCGTCTGGTCCATCATGTGCGCCCACTTGCCGCCCAGCAGCGCGTTCCAGCGGAGGGTCAGGTTGGCGTCGGCCGCCGAGGCGTCGAGCAGCGTCTGGATCGCCGTGTTGGCGGCGTTGCGCTTCTGGCCGGCATACAGGGCGTTGGTCGCCGCAGAAATGTAGAGCCGGTGCACAATGGCCCCGGCCAGCACGGGATGCAGGAGCATCTCGAAGAACGCGGCCTGGTCGGTGGCGGCGAGAGACTCATAGACCGTCTGGGTGTCGCTGACAAGCGTGGCCCACTGGGACAGCACCGCGTCGGCCTCGCCGTAGTTGAGCACCGAGTACGTCTGCGGCTCGACGAGCTCGTACTTGCGGCGGCTGGCGTACATGCTGTAGCGGGCAATAATGCTGGCCACGACGGACGCGTCTGCCGACGCAAACTCGCGCGCGGCCCAGGCCGTGGCCCAGTCCGTGACGGAGTTGCCGCTCTCAAATCCCCAGCGCGGCTGGTCGTACGCCAGGTCCAGAAAGTGGCTGATGGGCAGCTCCAGCGCCTTGAGGTCGCCGACGTTGACGATCCAGATGCGGTCGGCGCCGCGCGCAAACGCCATGCCCATCTGCTCGGCCGTCTTGGTCAGCTGCACCGTGTTGATCCACTTGTAGTTGCGCGGGTCGCCGACATAGTCAAAGTGGTAGTAGACGCCGGCGCCGCCCGCGCGCTTCGTCTCGGACGCCAACGGGAACCGGCGCACGTTGCCCCAGTTGTCGTCGGACCACAGCAGCGTCACGTCGTCGGGCACCTGCAGGCCCTCGAAAATGTACGACTGCACCTCCTTGTAGAGGCACCACATCTGCGGCACCGTGCTGATGTCGACGCCCAACCCGTTGGCGATGATTGTTTGCTGGTTGGCCACGAGCGTGTTGAGCATCCCGACGATCGCGCTCGACCCCAGCCCCTCGATGGCCGTGTCGCCCGTGCCGCGCATGCCCATCGTCCACAGCGAATTGCGCGCATACGGCTTGGCCCGCGCCACGCCGTAGCGGAAGTACGCGTCAATCGACTTGTTGTTGAGGTTGTACGCCCACGGCCCCGCGCCCGCCGCGATGTAAAACTTGCTAAACTCGTTCTGCGCGCGCATCAGCGGCTCCGTGTGCGAACTGCCCAGCACAATCTCAAACGCGTCCGCCAGCGGCTGGTTCGCCGGGTCGTCGACCTCGAACATGGTCGACCAGATGGCCGGCCACAGGTAGTTGGCGCGCAGGCGCAGCAGCAGCTCAAACACCAGCGCGTAAAAGGCCGGGCCGTAGCCAGCGCCGTACGGCGTGTCGGCCCAGTGCGAGGCCACCCAGTCGGTCAGCGCCGGCTGCTCGTCGTTGAGGAACAGACCGCGGAACCGCACGGACGGCGACGCCTGCACTTTGCGTGTCGGCAGCGCAAAGATGCCCGCCGTCTGCTGCGCCACGGCCGAGTCCGCCCAAAAGTACCACGGCGACACGCCGATCTGCTCGCTGACGTCGTAGATGCCATAAATCGTGCCGCGCGGGTCGCTGCCCGCAATCACGAGCGCCCTGCCTGCGCCCGGCACCACCGACGACACGTCCACCACCGCACTGACAAACGCCTCCCACTGGCCCTTGATGGCCGACAAGTCGCCCAGGAGGTTGGCGCCCACAAGAGCGTCCACGACCGCCGAGTGGCCCAGCGTGCCCGCGATAATGACCGTGCTGCCGTTGGCCGGCGCGCTGTAAGCCGGCCCCGAGAAGTTGGCCGCGCCCGTCGTGCTGTACACGGTGTTGTTCTTGTTGTTGACGGGGAAATAGCGGTACGCGGCCGGGGATGCATTGCTCTGGCCGTTGGACAGCGTCAGGTTCGTGCCGGTCACGCGGCCGAAATCCACGGCAAGATCGCCGGCCGCACGAATCACGCCCCAGTAGTCGTTGGACGACACCAAAATCTGGCCTGTGCTTGAATTTAAGCTTGAACTTGAACTTGAACCGCCGGCCAGCTGAAGACTGCCGGCGACCGAGTTGTTGAATGCGATGATGCGTTGCTGGCCGAGGGCAGACACGGTCGCAACGTGCGCTGTGGCCGCCAGCAAGGCCAATGCCGTCTGAACACTCCGAGGAAGCATTTTGAGGGTGACCTGTCAGAGCTGTCTTTGGGCAGACAGAATAAAGACAAAATCAAAACGAAAGAAAAGAAAGAAAAGAAAAGAACACAAAAAGAAAAAGAAAAGAAAGACAGAACGCGAGGTAGACTGCCCGTACCTGCGTCGTGTGTCGTGCCTTTATTGTTTTTAATATCGACAAATAGCAAAACGCCTCCCGTTCCTTTATGAACGGACAACCCTATGGATGGCCCAGCCTCCTCTTCATATCCTTTCATCTGTACCTCAATATCCGTCCCGGGGACCTGTGCCCTCGCTTCTTTCCTTTGCCAACTGCAACCCACAGGGAAAGAGGAAACGGCACATCGGGACGCCTTCAAGATGCCAAGGCGATCACTGCTACTGTAGGCATGGCCAGCAGAAAATATGGGAATGACGACTTGGGGTCGTGGATAAATACAACGTACAACGAGGAAGAATTGAGGGGAAATGGGGAGGGGAAGGGGAGCGAAAGAAGGAGAGAGGGAGAGACAAGGACAATCGTCAAAGATGCTCCCTGTTTGTTTGTTGATCGCTTGTTTGCCGAGAGACTACGCACGTTGTTTCCGTTCACTTGTCCCGTGTGTATGATTGGTGGCTTTTCTTCTTTTGCCAATCTTGTCTTCTCATGTCTGCTTCCAAAATGAACACGGTCTGTTGCTTCTTGGAGCGCATCTTACCCGGAACCTGTTGGAGTTGCTATTTCTGCTTTCGACTCTCTACTGACAGCTTCCGTTCGCCCAATTGACCACTCCACAACAGACGTCCATACACAGTACGACTTACGATTTATTACTAAGTACGGAGTACTAAGTAGTCAATTGACTGTACATTTAGTCTGTTGGTCGGCATGGTGCATGGCTACGGAAGAACCTCGCCGGTGTCTGCCGTGATGCTGGCCTTTTTCGTCTCTCTTCTTCTACTTTTGTCGTCACATTCACTTGCATTTAGCCAAAAGGCAGTCTTGGCAGGCTACTGACTACCGTTGACCATTGCAGACGTTGCGATGGCCCCAAATCGATGTCGATCGCTTCCCAGATCACAAAATACCCCATTCGATCATTCGACGGATTGCGGAGGCTGACTGGCGAAACGTGGCTGGGAAAGGGTAAAGAAGGGGAGGAGGGAGAAGGGATATTTTCATTTATCCGTGTTGCAGACATATAACACGTGGTATGCAAAGAGAGAGAAATGGAGGAAATCGATGAAAATAAGAGAAAATAAGAGAAAATAAGAGAGAAAGCAAGCACTCCGTAAGAAGGAAGAAAGAGACGACAAAAGACAAGTACGTCATGCCTGTCTCCCACAGTCGGCTTCGACGGCAGAACGGTTCTCGCTCCGGGTCAGTGGCTGGATCCAAGGAGGGGAATACCCGCGATGTGACGCCATCCTGTGGTTGAACCGGATTGCTGAAGCGGTCAACCACGGCAGGTTCCTTTTCTTTCAAATGAGGGAATAAAGGGAATGAACTTGAGTCGACGTTGTAATACTGATTCGTGTTCAATGTGTAGTCAGATATTTGGTAATATTGTGTTTTCTCTTTTCTTTTTCTGGCTTCTGATTCTTCTCGTTAGTCATTGTATGTTGCTTCTACTCTTCTATCGTTTGAAACCCGTAAAAACGAAATAGGAAAATAGAAAGGCCATGTCCCTAAAGAATGGGTTTCTTGTAGGACGGATCCATGAACTCGAAGTACCTTGTTTACCTCGAGGAAAGAACACAAGGTGGGAAAGATATGACCAAGGCGAACAGGGAAAAGAAAGAGTTGAACCAAGTTCTCGCCGCAAACGACCAGAAAGGGACCTCTCCTATTTACCAGGCGTATTACGTATTAACCTTTGCCGGATTCTGAGATGAGGAACTGCCAAAACAATCAAGAAACAGACCCTCGAAAATCAAATGCCAAGTCGCAATCTGGAGAGGATGCCCCACCGTCACCGCCGATTTCCTCTCTCCCACAGTCTCCCACTTTACACGAGCTTGATCCGAGTTCACGTGCCCACGCGCCTTCTTCGTGAACCCTCGTTCCACTTCAGCCCAGTCCACATTTTTTTCTTTTTTTCTTTTTTCATTTTTCTTTTGTTTGTAACTCTCCTCTCTTTCCTCCTCATCTCACCATCCACAATCGACGATCCCACGTCTCCACTCGGATCTTGGTCTTTCCAGTCTGCCAACTCTTCCCAGAATGTCTTCCAGTTGCTTTCATCCCAGGCTTGGCATTTTGCGGCTCTCCGCGGACCCCCGTTTTATCAAACAGTTGGACAGCGGGCGCTATTCCTCCACCGTCCGGTGAATGAGAAAGGACACGATCATGAACATGAACAAGCTTTGACGACGACAGGCACCATATTGCACGTCATACGTCATTTCCACATTATCGAAAGGGACGCCGTCTTGATTTCCCTTTACGACGCACATTCTTTTATTTCGTTGCCTGCAGAGGCCGCGAGTACAATGATCCTTCCCACTTTCCTACCGTTTGCCTTGCCTGCCGTTTCGACGTTACGTCGTATTTGCCGCTCATTCCGTTTAGAGACAAACACATAGGCAAGCGTCCCCCTTTCACCCCCCTGTCAAGGATTTGATCTCTCCTCGATTTCCGATCAAAACGCCGACAGAGATCGGGAGCTGGAACTTATCGAGGTGCGCCCTGTTGTCGCATCCGACACAAGCCGCTGGACGGCACAGAAGGCGCACAGCAAAAGTGACGCACAAGATAAAGGGTGTCCTACATCGGCATCGGTCTTGTTTTCTGCTTTCAACAAATCACATCCTTCGAAAACAAGGAATTATGGAGAGAAACAGGTTTTATCTGATCATCAGATAACCGCACTAATTATCATTATCCCCGATACCGACATTGCATTTTTCGTCTTACTTTTTGACAAAACGGCGCTGAATTATAGGACATTTTAGTGACTGTGCGCTAAATGGCGGTGCCTTTCAGTGGCAAACAGCGCCGTCTATTCGCTAACCGTTAGTGCTTGTTCACCGTTTTCAGTGTCTTGAACGTCTTTCTTTTCTCCGACCGTCTTGGCCAGGTCGTTCTTTCCTCCGACGGCGGCGGGGATTGCAAGTTTCGTGCGGCGTTTTGCTTGCTTCTTTCGGACAAGCTTACGTTTGAAGTCAAAAAAGAGAAGGAGCGAAGGAAGAAGAGAACGGGAGGAGGACGACAGAAACAGGAAAGAGAGAGTGCAGAGATTTCCAAACGGCAAGAACAAGAAGACGAGAAACTGATGAATGAAAAGGCAGAAAAAAAGAAAACGGGAAGAAAGAGATACCGTAGTGTATGCATTGCTGACAGAGTGTGGGAAGCTTTTTCGATGAAATACACGACACAAAGGGTGTAAAGAAGAACAAAAGAAGACTAGAAGAAAAGAGGAAAAGGGGACAAACTAGAAGCTCAGAGGGTGGCAGTCTGGCGCCAACCTTCCCTGACGGGCACTGACAAGCAGCGCGCTCTTTCCCTTTTTGTGCCATATGTGCGCGTCGGCGAAAAAGTGTCCCGCGCTGACTTTGACTTTTGTCATTCAAGTGACGATTTTGCTGTCGGCCGGTTTTGCCATTCGGTCGTTCCTTCCTCAACTTGGACTTGTATTTTACAAATCAACACAATACACACTCTCCTATCCCAACAGAAGACAAAAGACAACAATTAAACACCAACATTACTACGGAGTACGATCTTACAGCTACGCACCCACAGAACCACAGAAACCCATGTCCGACATCACCGCGCCGCGGCCTGCGCGCAAACGCCGCCGCCCGGCCGTCGTCTGTGCAGAATGCCGCCGCCGCAAGATCGCCTGCGACCGCAAGACGCCCTGCGGCCAGTGCGCGCTGCACAATGTCGAGTGCGTCTATGTCACAGGGTCCGTGCCGCCGCCGTACGGCCGGCCGCTGCGTGCGCCCGTGAGCCCGGGGTCGCAGCCGGGACTTGCCGTACCAGGCGAGCGCAACGACCTGGCGACGGGGAACGTGCAGCCTGCGACGGCGGTCGGCGGTGCTTCCACAACAGCAACAGCAGGCGCGCCGGGAACGGACGGAGCTCCCGCGACGACAACGACAACCTCGCCCCTCGACGAGGAGGAAGAGGTGGCGCCTGGCGCCGAGCTGACAAACACCATGGTCTCGCTGGGCGAACGCTCGTCGCGGTTCGGCGGCCGCCTGGCCAAGACACGCCTCTTTGGACGCACGCACTGGATGAACAACATGGACGAGTTCAAGGACATTCATAGCCTGACGCACCTGGTACACTTTGTGACGGGGTCCGTCATTTACAAGTCGATGCGGACGTGCAAGCGGATTGCGCGTGTCATCAAAGCGGACGAGCTGGCGCGGATTGCGGCGCTGCCCGAGGAGAACGAGCCGTTGTGGCTCGAAGTGCCGCCGCGCGCCGTGGCCGACCGTCTTGTCGAGCTGTACTTTAATGTGTTTGAGCCGCAGTTCCGGATCCTGCACATGCCAACGTTTCGGCGCGAGTACGACGCGTTTATGGAGAGGCAGGACCAGAGCCAGAGCCAGCCGGCGAGCCCGAGTCGAGACGACGAACCCCCAAAGGAACTGGCAACGCATACAACACCCAAGAATGGCCAGGGCGGCGCATCGGCCGATTTCATGATCAAGCTGGTGCTCGTGCTGGCCATGGGCAGCTGCTTTTACGACGGAGAAAAGGTCGACCTGGAGGCGACGGAGAGCCCCGACGATACGAATAAGAACCCCAGTGGCTCAGGGACGCCTGAAAACCACGCACGAATGACGGCCGCTGCTGCAGCTGCGGCCCTCCACGCCCGGTTACGAATTGCTGCCGCCCGCGCCGTCCAGCGCATGAACGTTTCCTCCTGCGCGCCCCTCGACAAGCACCGCCTCAACATCGACACCCTCCAGATCTACTGCTTAGTCACACTCGCACGGCAGACGACAGCCCTCGACCTCGGCGACGATCTGACATGGTTTACGACAGGTGGCCTGCTGCACACGGCCTTTGGCATGGGCCTCAACCGCGACCCATCGCACTTCAAGTCGTTGTCCTTTGCACAGTCTGAGATGCGGCGGCGGTTATGGGCCACCATCCTGGAACTGGTCGTCCAGGCGAGTCTCGACCAGGGCATGCCGCCCCTGATCAGCACCGACGACTACGACTGCTCGCCGCCACTCAACTTGGATGATGACGCATTTGGTGTAGATGGCGATGCCGCCAGCCTAGAGGGCAATGCATACGACCACATCACTGTCGACCTGCCCATCCACGGCGTGGCCATGCCTGGTCAGGGCACAGGGATTGGAGGAAGCAAGAAGCGCAAGGGTGGACCAGGCGCAGCGCCCGGATCAGGGCCAAGACAGAGCATAGCCAGCAACGACGGCCTAGGTGCTGGACATATTGGGACTGGAGAGAGTTTGTTGCCTCGTGGCGAGCAAAGCTTCCGGAGGCCGGCCGTGCCACGAAAGGGCCACCCAGACACCGTGTTTACACACACAAGCATGCAGCGTCTGCTGTGCCGCTCATTACCTATCCGTCTCAAGATTACAAAGGCCCTCAACGGCCTGGGTGCAGGACTGACGTATGAGCGGGCACTGCAGCTGAGCGCCGACCTGTTGGAGACGTGCCGATATGCTGCAGCATCATTACGAGGCGCTCCCCTGATGTGGCGGGCAAACGAACCCGCCAACGAAACGGAAAAGGCTGCTCAAGAAATCGAGCGGGCAGCGTTCGCCAAGTTGAGGATCGCTTTTTACGAGATTCTGACGCGCCGGTTTCACCACTCGCTGCACTCGCCGTTTGCCCGCAAGGCCGGCAACAATGTGCAGTTCTTTTACTCGCGGCGCGCCCGCATCGAGACTGTGTTACGACTGCTGTCCTTTTTCCGCCGGCCCACAACGCACACCACAATGCTGGCCGACGTCAACACGCCGATTGCCAGCGACGAGTCGACGGTCACCGAGAAAGAAAGCGGCATCCCAATGACGTTGCTTAAGCCAACCGCGGCCGAGGACCCTTGCCGGCGCCTCTGGCTGATTGGCCGCGGCATGCTCAAGTGCACCATGGTCGATATCAAGGCGACGGCCGTCATTGAGATGATCCACCAGCTGCAGGAGGACTACGTGCCCGGGTCGGACTTGACCCTGTCGCAACGCGAGCTGTACGACACAGTACGCACGATCATTGAGCTCGCCCACGCCCGCATCGAGGCCGGCGAGACCAACGTCAAGGGCTACCTTTTCTTTCGGGGCGCGCTGGCCCAGGTCGACGCCCTCATGCAGGGCAAGCCCGTCCGTCAAGTCATTGTCGAGGCGGCGCAGCAGGCGTCCACCAAAACGATCAATACGTTGCAAAATCTGGCTGCACGGCGAGGCGTCGCACTCCCCGACGATCTGGGTGGCACGAACTTGGGTGACGACCTTGACCCGCCGAGCATTTCGCCAGTTGTTTTGCAGACGGACGAGCTGACAGCCGGGAAAACCCCTGGCCTCGCACCTGCATCGGCGTCTGTCTCTGCGGCCACGTCGACGACGATGGTTGCGCCGGCCATGACGACCAACGGCAGCACGCCCGGCGGCATGGGCCTGTACTCGGGCAAGCTCAACAATGTTTCGAATAACCACATGTCGGGTGGCAACATGGGCGGGCTGTGCAACATGTCCAACATATCCATGGCGACTGGTCTGGCGAGCACAAATCCCAGCACGGCAGGTCCTTCGCCCTCCCAGATCCTGGGCATGTCGTCCGAGATGGGCACTGTGACGTTTAGCGAGCTGGAGCGGGGCGCTTCGGGGACAGGTCTGACTCCCCACATGATGGACGGCAGTGGTGGCGGTGATGTCGACTCAGGCATCCACTTGCCGTCGGCCGACATGAGCAGCAGCGGCGGCGGCAGCAACCACCCGAGCGCGAACCCCAACCCCAGCAATCCCAACGGCGGCCCGTGGGTCGACGAGTGGCTTATGATGGAGCCACAGGGCGACTTTGGCCTCGGCAACTGGTTCTTTCCCTACAACGACCGGATCAACAACAGTTAGGAGGGCGCTTGGCTCGTACGAAATAGAAGCGGACGGCGTTTTGGTAACTTTTGGTTGCTTTTTGGTTACTTTTGGCGGTGGGATCAGCTCTCTAATTTTGATATCATTTTGGATATATGGATTTTGGACATTTTGTCCCTTCCCCCTACTCTTGTACAATATTGTTTTTACATACTTCCCCTTCATGTTCACACTGATACCTCTCCCGTCTGCCTCGTCGGCACCGACACGATGAATGAAAGCAATCTTGATTCGAACAAGCAACAAACAACAAACAAAACAAAAGAAACTAAACATTATTACATGCACATCCGTCGTCTTCCCCTCCCGGCCTCGCCTACTCATCGTCTTCATACTTGACACCCATGAAATGCCAAGACCGCTTCACATACATGCCTTCCGCGTCGCCGCCCTTGGACATCAGGATCGATTTCTTGCCCTCGGCGTCCAGGTCCATGTAGATGACGGTCGCGTCTTTTCCGAGCGTCAGTTTGAGGGTGGGCTCGACCACGTTTGGCACGTATCTGTGGCTCGCCTTCTTGCCGCCGATCGAGTCCACAATGTTGTCCGCAATGATGTCGGCCTGGTAATAGCCTGCGCGCGCCATCTTGGGCCCGCCCGTCGCCGCCACGTCGCCAAACGCATACATGGACGGCACCGTCGTCTCCGTCTTGCCGTCGCTCGTGACGACCTGCATGCCCGGTGTGACGCGCACTTCGCCCGACTCGGTCAGGACGCCCGAGTAGACGTCGTTGAACAGCGCCGAGTTGGGCGTCTGGCCGGTGCACAGCAGGATGCAGTCGTAGTCCTTGGTGCGGCCGTCGGAGAACGTGAGGGTGCCAGCACCGCCGGCCACGTTCTCGTCGTTGGCGTTCCTATAAGTGATGCGCGCTCGCTGGCCAAGCTCGACTGTAATGCCCTGTTTTTCGAGCACACCGGCAACGTGCGCGTGCAGCCGAGGACCGAAGCGGTTGAGCAGCTGCATGCGCGAGTGCACGAGCGTCACGTCCTTGTCGGCCACCGAGTCGTCCTCGTCTTTTCCGTCTTTTCCGCCATTGGCGGCCCGATGCCGTTCTGCGACCACGCCGGCATACGTCTTGATGTCCGTCACCAGCTCGACGCCGACAGCGCCACCGCCGACAACGGCCACCGTCTTGGCCCGCCGGATGCGGTCTTGGAGCGCCTGCAGCTCCGAGCAGGCGGCATTCTTCGCCTCGGAGCCCAGCAGCTTGGCCGGTGGACGCTGCTGCGAGCCGGTCGCCACCACCAGGATGTCGTAAGCCAGCGTCTCGCCCGACGCGAGGAGGACCGTCTTGTCGCCCATCACGGACGTGGCCTGGCCCTGCATGAAGCATGCAATGCCGCGCTTGGCACCCCTCTCCAGAATCTTGGCGTAGGCCATGAACGCTGTGCGCTCGTGGCCGGGGACGACGGCGAACCGCGGGAAGGCAAAGCTCCAGTTGAAGTGGCTGTTTTTTTCGAGGAGCACCACCTGCCAGCCCGTCGGCAGGGTCTCGGTGAGCCGGGCCACGAGCTGGTAGCCGGCAAACGAGCCGCCCACGACCAAGACGATCCGGGGGTTGTCGCCGGGGCCCTTGTAGGTCCAGCGGTGGATCATGGCGCGGATCTTGCGGACGAGCGCCGCGCTCGCGAAGCCGGGCAGGTAGGCGGCCAGAAAGCCGACGAAGCGGAGAATGTCGCCCATAGGGTGCGTAGTAGGCAGATAAAATCGGCAAAGTGTAAGTTGGTCTGAAGGAGGGAGGAACAAAAAGGGACGAAGATGTCAAGAAAATCAAAAGAAGTGCAAAACAAGACCACCTCCGGTGTAGAAAGAAACAACCAAAAGAAAGACACCCCAAGACCACACGGCCAAGCGGGCCACACTGCTTTTTATCCAGTGATTCGGTTGCCGGCCGCGTCGTCTTGTCCATGCACAAGCGCTCTCGCTGGTATGTATTTATTGGAATGGTTGCGCCCAAGGCTGCCAAGATGAGCGTGCGGACTGAGCTCGTTCGGACGCCAAGTGTAAGGAAATGTTATTTGCACGGCTGGAAAACAACCTTGTTAGGCTGACAACTCGGTGATAATTCATAAAGAGCTTCCAAGGTCTGGGACCGCCTGTAGAAGTTAAGCTTTCGTGGAGTGGAATCCGACGTGAGATTAGGGGCAATGCCGGTATTCGAGGTGCAAGATGGATCGAGATGAAGCAAATAACAGCAAATCGAAGAAAACAAATAAAGCGCGCGATATGCTCATCTTTTGGAGAATGTATTGATTTCTGCGATTTCTCTGCTCTGAAAGACACTGAAGACTGTGTAAATAACGACCATAAACACGGGCCTTGCATGTAACTAAAACGCCGGCCAGATGCAGCATGGGTCCCACCGCGGGTTTTCCATGGAGCAAATGGGCGTAAAGTAAGACGTAACGGGAAGTGAAATGACCTTGCTGGGCTGTGCGGTAGCGATCCCGGTCGCCGACTTTGGAAAGAACCGCATCTTATCTCCGCGCCGAGTATGCATTCGGCAAACTGTGCGCGAGGACTTTAGGCTTATCAGATCAAACTGCATTTGCGGGCATTTGGGCTGCTGGATCGGCCGTGAAACGTGGGACGCAGTCCAAATGGGAATAGATAAAGACGGACAGCAGGCTGCAGCATAAAAGACTCCGTTGGTATCGAGGCGTGTAAGACGGTCCAAGTCGAAGTCGTCGTCAGCACCAAGTTCTATTCGCACTGTATTCTACTGTGTACTCACTGTGCCATACTGGCCTGCATTTTCATACATTACGTGGACTTCACAGAAGAGAGTCATTCATATTATAATTTTAAGCAAATGGATAGTATTATTCGAATAAAGCCCTTGTAGGTATTGA
The DNA here is from genome assembly GCA_021396375.1 of Sporothrix mexicana. Taxonomy (NCBI): domain Eukaryota; kingdom Fungi; phylum Ascomycota; class Sordariomycetes; order Ophiostomatales; family Ophiostomataceae; genus Sporothrix; species Sporothrix mexicana. The sequence continues at coordinate 29,192 of WNYC01000039.1, forward strand.
GCAAAGTACGGACAACAGATAACAGATAACAGACCTTGGTAAAGTCAAGTCCAACAGAGTATTCGAACCTGTTGAACGAGACGAGCGACAACAAAAGCAAAAAGCAGAAACGACCCAAGCACCAGTAGTAAATAGCAGGACATGGACATAACAAGAAGTATGAGCAGGAACAGTAAACAGTAGACAGTAGACAGTAAACAGTAGACACACGGCCAACCGCCTAAATGACGCCTGCGCGGGCAGCCTCGCCGGCGTGGTCGGCCAGGATGTCCTCTTCGGGCCGCTTGCCGCGGCCGATGCTGCCGGCGCCGACACCCATACGGCGGGCGACGTAGCGCTGGGCGACGACGCCGACGGCGAGCGTGAGTGTTTCTTCGATCCACTCGGCCACCCACTCGCGCGGGTCGACGGCGCCGCTGTCGACAATCTCGCGAATGTCGTCGGGGAGGCCGTACAGCGACTCGGTCTCGTCTCTTTCGCTTCGTTCGCTGTCGTCCTCCTCGCCCTCGTCGCCCTCCCCCCCACTCGTCGCGGGCGTCAGGGTGCTCGGCTTGGCGTCGAGCCAGCGCGCCCATTTGGCGGGCATGGCCTGCGAGACGGTGTGGTAGACAATGTCGTGGACGGGGTCGCGGATGTGGACGGCGAACTGGACCTGGTCCTCGGCCTCGTCGGCCTCGTCCTTGTCGCTGTCGTCGTCCTTGGTCTCGGCCGCAACCGTAAAGGCTTGCACGGCCAAAAAGATGTCGGAGCGGCGCACGGGGTTGGCCTCCGACACGGGCTCGAGGGCGCGCTGGCGGGCCACCTCGAGACCGCGCTTGGCGTCGCCTTTTTTATTTTTATCATCACCATCACCCTCCCCGGTGCCGTAGTGGGCGGCGTAGTACTCGTTGGCATAGGCCTCGGCGCTGGCGCGGCACAGCTTGGTGCCTTCCTGCAGGCCGGGCACGGCGCCCAGGTCGCGCGGGTGGTGCACGACGCGCCACCAGGGCCCGTCGCGCCAGCCGGCGGCGTTGCTCCCGGACGAGCCCCCCGAGTGCAACTGCGACTCCTGGCCGCGCTGGATCACCAGCAGATCGCCGCCCTCGACCTGGGCCATGACGCGCGTGAACACGCCGTGCACCAGCGGGTCCAGCGACGGGTAGCCGACCATGTCGTGGGTGATGTGGATGAGCAGGCGCTCGTGCGAGGCAATGGGCGGCGCCAGCGTGTGCAGGATGTTGGTAAAGGTCGGCAGGGCGCGGTGCCGCAGCTCGTCGCCGACAAAGCCGCGCAGGCTCGACACGTTGCCGCGCACCTGGTCGGCCCACTTCTTGGCCTCCTCGTTTTGCTGGATCTCCTTGACGGCCGCCTCGGCCTGCTTCATCGCGGCGGACGCCGTCGACAAGATGCCGCCCCACCAGCCGCCGCCGGAAGCTACCGCGGGGGCTGCGGCCGGCTCGGCCTGGGCTGCCTGGGGCGCCGACTCGACCGCCACCGGAGCAGACGGCGCCCGCTCGTCGGTGCTGTTGCGTGCAGAGTATGCCTTGCTGCTCTCGGCCGACCGGCGGGGGAGAGACGAAGAGGCACCCGGGGCGGGAGAACCCTTGGACGTAGGCACCTCCTTGGAGATGCGCGGCGTGTGCGGCCGCGAGACCTGCTCGCCGAGCTCGTTCTCCAGGTCGGCCAGAATGTCCTTCTCGGCGGCGGCGGGCACGGCACTCTTGGCCTTGCCGCCCGCCGTCTTGGCCTTGCCCGTCTTCTTGGGGGCAGCGGCCGGCTTCTCGTCGCCGATGCCCTCAAAGAGCGAGTCGAGCTCGTCGTTGGTGTTGTTCTTGGCACGCTTGGACGCCATGGTGGTGGAGGGGGGTTGTCGGTAGCGAAAGGTCGATATCGATATCAATGCCGATGTTGCTGTCAAAGTGATGCTTGGTTTGAAGATGCTGTATGCTGTTGGAGTAAGAGTAAGCATGTGAAGCTTGGAGAGGGGGCTAAGGAGACGGAGCTGTATCGCACCTGTCTGTGCAACCGATGTCTGATGTCTGGTATCCGCAATCAAGACGTATTACCAACGTCTCTTGATGGCTGGAGCTGTGATGCTGTTGGGGTCGCCAGTCGTCAATTAAGCTGGTCGATTCTGTGGATGTTCGTATTGGTCAAAGTCCAAGGTCCTTTACTGACCTCCTGCTGGCTGCTTGTCGTCACGGGCGATGCTCCACCTGTAATGACGGGGCTGCCCCACCTGCAACTCCTCTGTCTCTGTGTGGACAAATGCGCTAGTCCGAAAGGGGGAACTACACTCAGCCAATCACAGACAAGCTCTCTTACAAGGCACGAAGCACCTGAGCTGATGAGCTGAGCAGTAAAAGACTGTGGCTAGCTGTGGCTAGCTGTGGCTTGAAAGCTGGGGAAGGGACGTCTTACAAGGGGAGACAAAATATGAACAAAACAACAACAATCAAAGCGACGAAAGGGATAATTTTTGGACAACGTGCTGTTGGAGCTGGCGGAGCTGTTGGGTATTCTTATTTCATCTATGATTTCTCTTAGAGGCTACCTGCTTTGTGTACGTCGTATTGTCAAAGGCCATTGTAGACTTGGTGACGCGACTGCCATCTGAGGAAGGAGCACTCTGTCATCTGCACTCTAATCTGCACTTGCCCCTTGAGGCCAATCGGAGAAAAACTCGAGGCTGAAATCAGGCGAGCACAGACGGCGCAACAAGGCAACAATGGAGCGCAATGGGAGCAGAGGCTGTCAATGGGCATGGAATGACAGTCTGTGTCTCGCTGAAAAGGCTTGTCATTGATTCTGAATGGGCTTGCTGTAGATTGTATTGATTCTAGTCGCGTCCTGTCGGTAGTAGTGCAGCGTCTGCGATTCTTCAATAGAGAGCTTTTCGTTTATTATTTTCTTTTTTTGTTCTCTTTAGTATTCTCATTCTCCTCGACATCGTCCTATTGTCGTCCAACTTTTATTCGTCCTCGCCTTTTCGCTCTTTTCTTTCGCTTTCCATCTCTTCTCTCCTGGTCAGTTGTCTTTTTGTCTTCCTTGTAATAGAACGCCCCACTATTCTTATTTTTTCTTGTCGCCCTATTGGCCCGCCGCCCTTTTATTAGTTTTTTTTTGCTTTTAGTGATCTGCCCTGTCTTCCTTCTGTCGTCAGGTCTTCAGGTGCTTTCTGCCTCTGTGGTGTCTGTTGGTCCCGCCCGTCGCCGCCCGTCTTGCTGGCTCCTTCCTTGCCTTGAATGGCGGCCCCCCATTGGCCAGCCGTGACCCCTTTGGCCCCATTTGGCCCCATTTGGCTCCTGGTTTGCCAGTTTGGCTGCTAGCGTCGTCCAGCGGGCCCAAACAGCGTGGTGTTGCGTTTAAAACTCTCTTACACACAAAAACAGCCACGAAGCTGGTGAAAAGGAAGGCACGAGAGAACGACCCAAAACGAAGATCAACGTCGCGACATTCGCTGCCCTCCATTCTTGTCATCACATCCAGATCAATACGCGAATGCATCCCGTCTTCTTTTTGAGAGTGACGAGAGGATCGGTTTGATCTCGGTGACGGGGTGCTTTGTCGTGGTCGCGTCTTGCTGTCGCCTCCCCTTTCTTCTTATTTTTCTTTTCTTTCTACCTTTCCCCTTGACATCTCCTCGTCGCTCAGCCCTTTCACCCCAGCCACATCTGATATCCTGTTCATTCTTATTTCTTATAATATCCCATTGCCCTCACCCTCCGCCATGGACCGCGTGCGCGGTGGCAGCCGGTCGCGAGGCAGTGTTGGCGGCAGCGCACCGCCGTCTCACGCCTCGCAGCAAACACAACAAGCTGCTCCTTCCGCTTCGGTCAATGCAAACTCTACCTCTACTCCTTCCCATTCTCAATCTCAATCTCAATCTCCTCACTCCCACTCCCATTCTCATTCTCATCCCCATCATCACAACTCCCATTCTACCCCCTCCCAGCCCTCGCCCCGTCGCAGTCTGTCTCGCAGCCAGTTGTCGGCGTCTCCTGCGACGGCAGCCAACGGTCTCCATTTGCCCCCAGGCTCGTCGGTGTCGGGTGAAAATACTGCAGTCCCTGGACAGACACAGTCTCACACCCAGCCTGCCTCTTCCACCCCAAAACGCAGCTCGTCAACATCTTCGTCTGCTGTATCTCCATCTCACGCTTCTTCCTCTCATTCTCACACGCACCCCTTCCATCCTCCTCCTCCTCTTTCTTCCAGTCGCGGCCGTCCGCGCAATTCTCTTCGCCACGCCTCGCCCCAGTCGTCTCCGGCGACAGAAGCTGGCGTGACGCAGACTCCCTCTCATCAGCCACATCCATCTTCTCATCCACCACATGCCCTCTCACTCCACACGCCCCCCTCTGCTGGCATCTACCTGTCACAGCCCCTGACGGCCTCGCCGCCCGCCTCGCCAACCATGGCTGGGCCGGGGCAGACAGCGACTGCCACGTCTGGGCCGACGCAGACGCCCAAAACGGCGCCCCCCGTCACTCGTCGTCGCTCGTCTCGGGCCACCGATACGGACCCGCCCATGACGCCCGCCCAGTCATACGCGGCCGCCTATGCAGCAGCCGTCGCGGCCGAGGAGGCGGCCAAGGGAAAGGGAGGGCATTCCCTGCGGAAGCGGAGTCGGGTCGACAGTCACAGTCATGCGGAGGAGACAAAGACAACGTCTGCAAATGGTGATGAGCCTGCCGCTGCGGAAGACAACACCGCCGATCCCTCCGGCGACACAGCTGCCCCGGCGACCCGTGGCCGGAAACGCAAGACGGTCCACATTGGATTCCGCAATTCCGGACACAATGCCAGCAGCAACGCCGAAGAAGACGTGGCCTCGCCCCCTTCGCCGGCCATGGCCACCAAGAAGATCCGTCTTGTCCACCACACACAGCCGGCAGAGACCACGTCCAACAGCAACGGCACGGCTGCAGCCTCGGCGGCAAATGGCACGTCAGAACAGACTACTGCTGCTGCCACGTCTGCCGAAAAGCCTGCTCCAACACCCACACCGCGTGGCCGTGGTCGTCCTCCTCTGCGCCGGCCGACGATCCCTGCTGACTCCACCACTGGAACAGCCGGCGCGCCTCCCTCTCCCATGGTTCTGGAATCCCCCTCCGGCTCGGCCATTGTCGTCCACGACACCATCAAGGTGGGCGGCAGTCCTACCAGCAGCGACACCGAGGCCGACAACGGCTCCAACAACGGCTCCAACAACTCGGGCTCCAACGGCGGCAACTCGAACGCCAGCTCGGCCGACGCAACGCCGCTGCAGAGGTCCACTTCGAGCAATTCGTCCAATCTGTCCCTGCAGCAGGGCACTCTCGCCAAGGCACTTCACCAGCTGCCGGCGTCGTCCCCAACGCCCGCGTCTGCTGCTGCCCCCACCAAAGGCAAAGGACCCACGTCTGCGCCCAGCGCAACCGCCAACGACCACACACCCGGCAAGGTCGGCCGCCCGCGCCGGACATCAACAGCGGCCGCGGCTGCCTCTCTCGCCGCCGCGTCGACGCCCACAAAAGGCAAGGCCGTCTCCGCCGACACGTCGCCCGCCTCAAAGTCGTCAAAGAACACGTCGCCCCAGAAGAGGGGCCACCACCACGCCCACTCTCACTCTCACTCCCAGTCGTATCAGTACAACAACCGCTTGATGGTCCTTATTCCGCGCGACCTGCGCCGCTCGTCACCGGCTGTCTTTTTGCTCACCTCGCTCGAAGACGAGACGCGCTTCGCCGCCTATATGGAGGCCCGCGCCCACGACGCCAAGGCCGGTGCTTCTGTGCTGCCCAGCTACGACTCCTTTGACTCGGTTGCCACGCTCAAGGGGGGCGGACAACAACAACCGGTCGTGGGCAAAGAGGCAGACAAGGACGTTGTACCAAAGGCTGAGACGGAAGAGCAAGAGCTGGTCAGCTTTGATGGTGCCACGGATGTGGAGGCCCAGATCCAGATTGCAAACGAGGCCGCTGAAGGTGACAAGCTTAAGGCAACGTTTGAAAAAGAAGACGTCCACATGGAGGACAGCCACGCCCTCGACATATCGGCGGCCGACAATGCAAACACAAACACAAACACAAACACAAACACGCCCGCCAACAAGGCCCACTCCACCGCCTCCGACGACATGATGGACGACGCGCCCTCGCCCGTCGCCTTCCGCTCCATGACCCGCCGCACCAGCACCAGGATTGCCTCTGCCGCCGCTCAAAAGGAGCTGGCCATTCTCGAGGCACACATGGCGACTCTCAAAGAGCAGAAAGCCGCCAAGGCGGCCGCGAAACTGAACAAGGCTGCTTCTTCTTCTTCTGCCAAGGACGTCACGTCCGCACCAAACGTTGCTAGCCGTAATGCGCGCCGCACATCGGGTCCTCGTCCTTGGGAAAGCCTCACGCCGTTTGAGAACGAAAACATTTTCTACCCTGAGCAGTTCTACGATAACGTCACGATGGCCACGACCACATCGCTCGGAGGTGCCCCTGCAACCACGTCGGCCACGCCCAACCCGGAGCCTGCCGACAAGGCCGACCAGGACCAGGTCGACTCTGTCCAGAAAGACGACGGCACGCCCACGCCCGCCGATCTCGAGGCTGTCCTCCAAGAAAAGATTGCCGCCGACACGCGTCTTGAAGAAGCTGCTGCCGCCGCCGCTGCTGCCGGAACGTCGTTTGCTTCCACAGTCGCCACGCCCGAGATCGTCGTCGACAGCGCTACCGGCAGCAGCTCGGCCACGCCCGCACCGCAGACGCCTATTGACCTGCCGGCTGCGTCGGCCGCACTGAATCTGAATCTGACGTCTCAGACGGCGCCCGTCACGACTGCAGCGACGCCCAACGCTGCGTCTGAAGACCCTGACACGGAAGCGTCTGCGCCGGCCGCCACGAGCACCACCATCACCACTGCCAACATCGCGTCAACGCCCGCGCCTGGCCGCAAGCCCATGTGGAAAAAGCAGTACCGCTTCTCCAAGATCCGCGATCCCAAAGAGTTTGTCGACATTCTCAAGGACCACAAGGACATGAGTACGGAAGACCTGTTTGCGTGTCTCGCCCACATGAACGATTCCCTGCTCGCGTGGCAGGAAGAATACAAGCTGCTCCGCGGCATCGCCGACGACGAAGAAAACGCCGTCCGCCGTCGCCAGCAGGACGCCACGTTCGAGAACCGCACGCTCATGGCCTTGAAGCGCGGCAATGTCGACACCGCGATCACCGAGCGCGACTTTGTCGTCAAGGGCATCCGCGCCCCCGAGAGCCTGGCCGACCCTATCAAGCGCTACGCCCGCCAGCAGGACAAGCTCATGTCGCAAATTTACCTATTCGAGCACGACCCCCGCGACTCCATGATCAGCCGCCAGGATCCCGTGGCCCAGCGCGAAGGACTGCAGAACACGAGACTGCGCAACCGGCCCAAGCAGACCCTTAAGGCGGCCGAGGCCGAGGCCGCCGACGACGGCATGGGCGTCGGACGCCGCACAAGACGCGGCCGCAAGGCTGCTCTGGACGACGACAGTGCCGAGGGAAGTCGTGCCGGTACGCCTGCTCCTGCTCCCCCTCCGCCTGCGCCTGTACCAGCAGCTGGCACGCCCGGCGCACCCACGCGTGGCCGCCGTGGCCGGCCGCCGGGCCCTGCCACTCTGGCTGCCCAGGCTGCGGCTGCAGCGGCGGCGGCCGCCGCCGCCGCTGCCGAGGGCAAGACGGAGGACGACGAGCAGATGGACTCGGTTCCCGCCGTCGCGCAAACGCCTACCAAGCGTGGCCGTCGTGGCCGTGTGCCGCGCAGCCAGCTCTCCGAGTCTGTTGCCGTCGATGATCTCGAAAAGGACGAGACTGCTGCCGCATCGACGTCGTCTCCTTACGCGAACCGCCGTGCTTCAGCTGCCAACATGCCGCCTCCGCAAGAGAAGCCGTCTGCTGCGTCTGCTACGACCGTGTCTCCTCTCGCAACTGGCCCTGGCCGCAAGCGTCGTCGGGGCCGCAAGCCCAACAGTCTGTTGCGCCAAGAAGCAGAGGAAGCTGCGGCTGCAGCTGCTGCCGCCGAAGCGGAAGCAGAAGCCGAAGCTCAGGCTGCCGACGAGGATGCCGACGACGGCAACGCCACTGAGCCTGAAAACGCAGACGACGGAACCTACGACGACGGCGACGGTATCGGAATCGAAACAGCAGCCGAAACGACAACGCCCCGCACGACTGGTCGCGGTGCCGCTAAACGCCAACGTCTCGCTGCCGCTGCAGCTGCAGCTGCCGCCAACACCCCCAAGGTGGACGGCCGCCGTCGCCGCACGAACGAGATCGATACCAAAGCATTCTACTCGAACGGTGGCGACGAGGAGCCAGCGCGCCCAACATCGTCAGCATCCTCAGCCGGTCACGCCGCAGCCATGAATGCCGACGACTCGAGCTATGCGCTCCGGCCGAAGCGCCGCCGCAAGTTCCGCGCTGTCCACAACGGCGTTGACGACGAGGACGAAGACAATAGGGTTCAGCAGCACAACAACAACGACGAAGATGGAGCGACGGCCACGACGCCCAACGGTCCGCCGGCCAAGAAGCAGAAGCGCCGTCGTAGGACGACTGCCTCTGTCCAGGAAGAGGCCGAGGCAGAGGAGAGGAGTACTGGTGCTGGTGCTGGTGCTGGTTTGCCCGCCACCGGTTTGTCCGCCAACAGCCCGAGCATGGACCGCGACACGGCCCACAATACCAACAACTCTCACAACGCTCACAGTGCTCACCATGCCCTCAGCACCGCGTCAACGCCAGCACCCGATAGCCAGTCCCAGTCATCCTACCCGCCCATGCACAACATGGCCTACGATCCCTATGCCCGGCCGCCTTCGCACCATCAACCCCCTCCTCCTCATCAGAGTCAACATCAACATCCTCATCACCAACAAGGCCCACCTCCTCCCGGTCCGTCGCCGTACTATGGCCACAACCCCATGGATCCCCCGTCGTCGGCCTACCATGGCCATTATGGACCGCCGCCGCCGCCGTCTCACTCGCAGTCCTCCCACCAACAGCAGCAGCAGCAATCACGCTACATGAACCCCTATGGTCCGCCCATGTCTGCCTATCAGCAACAGGCGCAGCAGCAAGGCCCGCCGGCGCCTTCGCACCAGTCTTCTCATCAGTCTTCGCATCAGTCAATGTACTATGGCGGCCCGCCCCAGCAGGCCTACCACCACCAGCCGCCGCCGCCCCAGGGCCCCCCTCACCAGCAACGCGTCAACAGCTTGGCTCCCGCGCCCTCGCAGCAACAGGGCCCGCCGCCACAAGCGCCTGCGCCGCCCTCCTCTGGTCGCCAGCGTACCACGTTCAAGATCAAGAACTACACGCCCGCGCCCGTGGCGCCCTCGGCCGGTGTCCATGCGTTCACGCAGATGATGCCCAACTCCAAGAACAATGGACCCAACACGCCGCACCGGCATAGCGTCAGCGGTGCCGGTTCGTCGGGCACGCCGTCGTCAGCCAGCATGATGGGCCACCACACCCAGTTTGTCCCCCATACGCCCGGCCAAGGAGGCGGCCACGGTGGACACGGTCCCGGCGGTGCAGGCGGTCCTGGCGACCACGGCTATGTGAGCCCTGGCGTCAACAACACCCCCGGCACTGCCCACAGCACGCCCGGCGCCGACGCCGGCACGCCCGGCGACGACAAGGACTACCGCCAAATGACAAAGAGCGAGAAGATGAGCCACTCCATGAAGACACGCTGGGCCAACGGCTCCATGCAGGCCGCCGTCGCCAAACGCAAGGCCACCCTCGCCGCCAAGAAGGCCGCCGCGCAGCAGGCTCAACAGGTCGTTGCTGCGAGTGGTGGCGGGCCTACTATGGTGGCTGGCCAGAGTCCGGGCACTTCGCCGGGTCCGCAGGCACAGGGGCCGGGGCCGGGGCCGATTCGCGGTCCTCAGGATCCGGGTCCGCCCGGTCCTCCTCCTGGTACTGGAGCTGGAACCCCTGGTCCTGGCCATCATGGTCTTCCTGGTCCGCCTGGTCCGCCTGGTCCGCCCTCGCATATGGGCGGCCCTCCTCACATGGACTACAATGCCGGCCCTTATCACCACCATCACGACATGGGCCATCCTCAACAGCCTCCTCCGGGTCCTCCTGGTCCTTATGATAGCCACCCACAACAGCCTCCCCACATGCACGGCCACTCCAACGGCGGTCCTCCTCCCCCTCCTCCCAACAATGGTGTCGGCGTCGGCCACTATCCGGGCAGCCGCCAAGACTCCTAGGAAGATCCCTTGCCGCGTTTTCATCCGGCTGTGTGCTCCGGTCACGGTCGGGAGCCAGGATTCGACAAGATCGACCCGCAACTTCTCTAGGACAGAGACGGCGGGAGGGAGGTGGAAGAAGAGAAAGAGGAGAATGCGAGAGAGGATAGGAAGTGTGGAAGGAGTTCATTGCGTCGGAGCTCTCGGAGAAGTTATGGCCAGGACATGATGTTCTAGTGAGATGAGGTTGTCTACTAAGGTTGTCTACCGAAAGTGCTGGTGTTTCTCGTTTTTGTTTTCTTCTTCCTTTCCTGTTTTGTCTTTTTATTTCCTCGCGTTCCCGTTTCTTCGTCCCGTTCTCGCATTCCATATTTCCCCATTTGTTTTCTTTCCGTGCTTTGGGGCGTTGGATGCATATAAAAAAAGGAGGTGCATTGCCTGGTACCAGCCCTGTTTGATTTCCTTTCTCTTTTTGTCTTTTCCATTGCATCGCTTTCTGCTTTGATCGTTACCGTTCTGTTTCGCTGCCTTGTGCCTTTGCGTCCCTAGACGCTTCTAAACTGTCTAATTCTTTCGCGTTGCTTTAGTTGATTTTATCGCACTCGGGTCGTCTTCTTTCTGTTCATAGAGGACTACACCATACAATAAACAAACACAATTTATGCGTATACAACCTCTTATCTTCCAAACTCGTTTCCCCCATGCTTGACGTAATCACTGCTGCACGCACACGCGTATTGATAATTTTCTTCTTTTTTTCTGGGACAAGGTATTCTTCGACAGAAAATGAGACGTGTAAAAAAAGAACAGCCGAGTTTCAAATGGAAATATAAAAGTAAAATAAAAACTCCGTCTGTCCACGGAAGCTGTGGACGTAAGACAAGTCCACGCAGTCCTCCGATTTCCTTTTTTGCTCCTCCTTCTTCCCAAATATCCTTTCCGTCCGTTTTTGCTTATGCGAATAGAGAAACGAAAAACCCTTACATCACGACACCCGAGTTGCTGGCAATACGCTGGGGAGAGGTAGTGTTAGTAACGGACCACGTAGACGAACAGACGAACAAACTGTGCAATTTGTGTGCAATTTGGGGAATATGGGGGTAGGGACTCACCGGCCACAGCTCAGCGGCCTCCTTGCCGACGGGGCCCGTAATGGCAGAGCCCTTCATCTCGCCCTTGGGGTTGACAATGACGCCGGCGTTGTCCTCAAAGTACAGGAAGACACCGTCGGTGCGCTTCCACGGCTTGGACTGGCGGACAATGACGGCCGGGTGGACCTTCTTGCGCAGCTCGGGCTTGCCCTTCTTCACAGTGGCCATGACCATGTCGCCAACACCGCCGGCCGGTAGCCGGTTCAGGCGGGCACCAATACCCTTGACGGAGATGATGTACAGGTTGCGGGCGCCGGAGTTGTCGCAGCAGTTCATGATGGCACCGACGGGGAGACCGAGGGTCATCTTGAGCTTGCCACCGGGGGCACCACGACTGGGGAGGTTAGTGTTAGTTGGGGGTTTGACCAGTGCGGGTGAGATGAGAGACGAGAACGAAGAACGAAACCGAAGAGCGAAAACAAAGAGAGAAAACGAAAAAAGAGCAATTTCTCAGATTGCGCGAGATGCCAGATCCAGATGCCAGTCCGTCCAGATTCAAATGTATCCTCCAGTCGATAACGGTGTCGAGGCTGTATGTCTGTCGTTGGCTGTCGTTGCCTCAAATCGTTGTCGATTGCGAGGGTGGTTCCTCTTTCGTCGTGGTCGTGGTGTCGTCTGATTGACAATGCGCGGGGTTCAAACTTAAAATATGGTAACGGTCGATTCGATGCAGCCATTTCGACATCAGTCCAACTGCCTCCGCATCTGCCAACGTCGTCGAGCATGGAGGTTGGCCTCAATCGGTGGTTGCCAATTTCGGCATGCCGCATGTTCCGTCCAGATGCAAATTGACCCAAGATCAAAAGATCAAAATTTCGACATGGTCTTTGCTGGTTATCGACGGCCGCACAGTGACGCTTCCGCTTATTCAATCGTTCGTTTCGTTTGTGTCTCGTCCGTCGTCGTGGTCGTCGGTTATCTCGTCCATTCCTTCATCCTGACATCCTGGAATCCAACTGGCAATCTTTGACGCAATCGAGTCGTTTACCGTCTTTCGTCGTTCGTTCTCGGTCTTCGTTCCGTTTCTTCCGTTTCTCTCGTTTCTCGTCAACATATTCGTCAATAACTTACGAAAGCTTGGCCATTGCGACGGTTTGGTGTGTGTGTGGAAAGGAAAGGGTGTGTTGTTGGAGGGGGTTGTCGTCGTTTGGTGAGTGAAAGCAGAAGCGAAAATCGAGGGGAGATCGTGATAGATTTCTTCGACCCAAGCGAAAAGCCAAAAACCGAAAAGCCTACTGAAAAAAAAATTGGTGCAAGCCCTGTTCTCTCACTGTGACTGGCTCCAACTCCGCTACAGTGCTGAAGTGGGACCCGAATTTTTGCACCAAAAGCGAACTTTTCGGCCCCGCCACAAAACATTTTTCCGCACCAAAGCGGTGGACCACTCGAGCAAAACCCTACTCTCTGAGAGAGTCACGTGTGATGGCCAGGATCATCAGGCTAAGATAAAGGTGATATCAGCACGTGATCAAATTTGAGCAAGAGAACGGAGCGGTGGATCGCCCTTGACTCCTCTGGCCAATCACCTTACATGCTCACGAGATCATATGGTACATCACCTTGGCAGCTCAATGCACACAAATAGAAGTACCTCGAGCCTCATCCTCTTCGCTGTAAGTCGTACTGTGAATCAGACTGCCAACGCTTGCATTTGTTAATGTTCTGCTCCGTATATTTCAGCCAATTTGAACTCACAACTTGGCTACGCCAGATATACGGTTTACTATGATTTGTTCTTATTTTCTAGAGTAGTCTTATTACTGGAATAATTTTGTGCAGATTTATTTCGGAGTCTGGACGAGACATCAATCGATTCGGAAAAAACAAAGAATAAAAGAAAAATAGAATAAAAAGTGAATTAAATGTAGAAGTTAAAAGCAATTGAAAACATGACCAACTTTCACAAGCAACAGAATAAAAACACAGCCATTTCATCTTATTCAAAGACTACACTATACCATGCCGATATTCTTCTTTCTTGCTCCTCTCGATGATCGCCGCGGTATTCTCCGTTCCTGGCTCTCCGACCGCAACGTCACGACGAAATTCCACCAATGGGTAGATTTCCTCCACCTTCCCCCTCATTACAACGTGCAGCCTTGTGAAGACTACGTCGTACACCTTTCTTATTCAGAGCAAAGCCACCCCTGTTTCTCTGTTTCTGCATTTCATTTCTCCTTTCAATTGCTATCAGTGCCTCGGTGCACTAGGAGACTGAAAAGATGCCTCCTCAAAATCCATCATTCACAGCAGCCCGCTTAAGAGCCAAATTTCCCCCGTTCCCCATGGGGAAGCATCGTCTGGCCGGCCATCTGAAGACTTGCAGGGGTGTTTTGCGAGAAGGACGACAAGTCGGGCCATGCACCCGAAAGACGGACTTTTGGTGCGACGTAGTCTTGGTCCTTTTCCATGGCATTATTCTGCTTTCTTTGAAGCGGGGAAGCTCGCAAAGGAGCTCACGGAAAAACAAACCAGATTTCGAGCACAGTCTCGGTGGTTGTGTTCACGAGCAATGGGAATATTGTAGAGAAAGCCCGTGAGACGTTTGTTGTGTAGATCGCCACGTTTTATTAAAGACGGCAACGCCCGCCAGGATGAGGCTGTCAACAGACGCTCCTCGCACACGCGATTCACCCGTGTCTATGTCTAATTTAATCTATTAGCCGCGTCGCCCGTTGACAGAGAACGAGCTCACTCATAGACAACTCAAGGACACGACAGCCACAGCCAAAATGAAGTTCCTCACAATCCTCTCCGCCTTGGCATCCGTTGCCTTGGCCGTTCCCGGAAAGAGCCCGTGCAAAACGGCCGACCATGTCTCGCCGCGGCCCAACATCGCGGCGCATCCCAAGCAGCCGCGCCTGCCGATCCCGATTCCGCCGCCGCGCCACAAGGTGTGTTATGTGAAGACGCATGGCGACGGCGTGTCGGACGACTCGAAGTACATCTTGTCGGCGTTCCACGAGTGTAACCATGGCGGCCACGTTGTTTTCCGGCCGGACACAACCTACCTGGTGGGCACCGCCATGGACTGGACGTTCCTCAAGGACATCGACATTGGTAAGATAGGATACCACTCTGCATTCCATGTGCCTGCTCCGCACTGACCATTGGCCTTTCAGACATCCAAGGAACGATCCTGTTCACCAACGACACGGACTACTGGCAGGCCAACTCGTTCCGCTTCGTCTTCCAAAACGTCACGTCGTTCTTCAAGCTGGGCGGCGAAAACGTCTTCATCTATGGCGGCGGCACGCTCAACGGCAACGGCCAGACCTGGTTCGACCTGTATGCGCAGAACATTTATGCGCTGCGGCCGGTCCTGATCGGCGTCGACGGGCTCAAGAACAGCGTCATTGCCGACCTGAACCTGCGGCTGAGCCCCATGTACTACCACTTTGTCGCCAATTCCAGCAACGTTGTGTTCAGCGACATCAGCATCTCGGGCGGCTCCAGCAGCGCGAACCCGGCCAAGAACACCGACGGCTGGGACACGTACCGCAGCAGCGACGTCACGATCATGAACTCGGTCGTCAACAACGGCGACGACTGCGTCTCGTTCAAGCCCAACAGCACCCACATGCTCGTCGAGTCCCTGCAGTGCACCGGCAGCCACGGCATTTCGGTCGGCAGCCTCGGCCAGTACGTCGGCGAGTACGACATTGTCGAGCACGTCTGGGTCGGCAACATCAGCATGCACAACGCCACCGACGGCGCCCGCATCAAGGTCTGGCCCAACACGCCCTCGGCGCTGTCGGGCGACCTGCAGGGCGGCGGCGGCTCCGGCCGCGTCGACAACGTGACGTACGACGGCATGCTCATCGACAATGTCGACTACGCCATTGAGATCACGCAGTGCTACGGCCAGAAAAACCTGACGCTGTGCACCATGTACCCGAGCCCGCTGACCATCTCCAACATTGTCTTTACCAACATCCACGGCACCACCAGCACCAAGTACGCCCCCGAGATTGGCGCCTTTGCCTGCTCGTCCACCGCCGTCTGCAGCGGCATCTCCGCCACCAACATTGACGTCGTCAGCCCCAGCGGCGGCGACCTGGCCTACTGCCTCAACCAGAACGAGGCGGCTCTGGACGTCACCTGCACCGATGTCTGGAAGGGCTTCAACTAGGACAGGGCGGGAGGGAGGCGGGGGTTGCTCGTAAATCGTTTATATTCGTATCTGCATCATTGTCTGTACATTTTGTACACTTTTGTGCATTTCTGTACATTGTACCCTGTACATAATCATACTTTCGTTTTTAATACTTTCGTTCTCATCGTGAATATTGCCCCCCTCAAAACTTGCGCTTCTTCCGTACTGGTGCTGCGTGCTTTTCCACTGCCTTTTGCAGCACTTGGGCTCGCTTGCTCGTGTCTTCCTTTGGCGGAGCTGCTGCTGCTGGCTTGGACTCTTCGTCCTCTTGTGATGCCTTCCGCTTGCTCGTCTCGTCGTCCGAGCCGTGCTCTGGTGCCTCCTTCTTTACAGCCTTTGCTTTGCCAATATGGCCGAGGCCTCCTTTTGGTTTGGCTGGGGCCGGTTTTGGTGGTGCCTCGACCGCAGGCTCTTCCTCTGGTTCTGGTTCTGGTTCTGCCTCTGCCTCTGGTTCTGCCTCTGGTTCAGGCTCTGGCGTTGGTGCCTTCTTCTTGCCACCGATGCGGCCAAGGCCACCCTTTGGCTTCGTGCGCAAAGAGGCTGTTGTGATTGTAGGTGTGGGTTCTTTGTCGTCGTCGCTATCAACTTCTGCCTTGTTGGCTTCTGCCTTTTTGGCTTCTGCCTTCTTTGGTGGATCCAGGTCGTCTGCCTCGGACGCTGTGTCCTCGTCCTTCTCGCCCTTCTCTTCTGGCGGAGGAGGTGGTGGACTGGCCGCCTTGGCCTTCTTTCCAATGGCCCCGAGACGTCCAATCTTGCCCAGCCCACCCTTTGCCTTGGATTTCGCTGGAGGCGGCGACGGAGATCGGTCTACTTCTATTGTCGGCTTCTCTTCTTCGACTGGTTTTGTTG
This sequence comes from Sporothrix mexicana, assembly GCA_021396375.1. Taxonomy (NCBI): domain Eukaryota; kingdom Fungi; phylum Ascomycota; class Sordariomycetes; order Ophiostomatales; family Ophiostomataceae; genus Sporothrix; species Sporothrix mexicana. The sequence goes on from WNYC01000039.1 coordinate 45,537, forward strand.
CCGTTTTTGGCGCTGTCTTTGCCTTCTTTGGCGTCGTCTCTTGGAACGCGTCGTCGCCTTGCTGGTCGCCGTCGTCCAGGGCGTTGAGGTTGCTGCTCTTGGCCGTCTGCTGGCTGTCGCTCCCCTTGGTCGGGCCGGTGCGCACCATAGGCACACCCAGCCCTGTCCCGAGTTCCTGCCACCAGTTCTCGAGGTTGGGCGTCGTTTGGGAGCCGATCCCTGCTGCCATGTCGGCGCTGTACTGCAGCTCGTTTCCGCTGCCAAAGGCCTCCTCCACCAGCTGTGTGACGTTGCTCGCATCGTCCTCGGTCCCATTGTGCCTGTTGGCCTCTTTCTGCATCTGCTTCATCTGCTTCCGGAAACTCGTTTCGTCGAACCGTGCCAGGCCGCGAACCCGCGCCTCCATGTCCGCTCTCGAGATCTTGCGCGCGCCGCGTCCCCCGCCACCGCCGCCGCCCACCAGCGTCGGAAACGCGCTCTCGACGCCTGCGCCCATGGCGTCCAGCTTGTCCACCAGCTTGTTGATCACGGCGTCCTTTTCCTGCAGGGCGGCGACAAGGCGCGCTTCGGCGCGCTGGTGTGCCGCGCGGTTCTGGATGAGGGGGACCACCAGGTCGGTCGCAATTGCTGTTTCCGGGAGTCGCGTCAGGTAGATGGGCCACTTCAGAGGCTGCAGGCCGGCGGGCAGCTCGCATGTCGTGTGCAAAACCAAGTCCTCCTTCTTCTTCCCGACCGCAATCGACAGTCTCGCGTCGCCATTGTCATTGTCATTGTGATTGTCCGGGTGGCTGCTGTCGAGCGCCGCCTGCAGCTTGCCCAGAAACACGCCCATCTGCTCTTTGTCGTAGCTCGGGTCGATGGTCGTGTTTTCCTGGAACGCGCGCATGCAAATCTCGCGCCGCTCTAACTGCTCGGCCCAGACGTGTGCGAGATCCGTCACGAACACGCTGTACGCAGATGGGCTAAACAATGTCGCCACCAGAAGAACGGGCACGTCTGGGTGGGTGGCCGGCAGCAGCCGCCATGATCGGCTGTCGTCCATTTTGAAGAGAGGAGAGGTGGGAGGGAAGTTGTCGAGAATGTCGAGAAAGTCGACATATTATTGACGTGAGAGTCTCTTGATTGTCCGCGACGTGAGACGTGAAGTTGTAGGCAGCGCGGAAGCTTGGCCTGTTAGCCTGAAAAAAGTGGATCACCTGGACCTGTCTTCAGTGTCAGCATCCAGGCACAGATCCAGGCACATTCAGGTACAGCATATTCGTACTCCAACCGGGTATCATCCCATTTAACTATGAACGATATCAACGAGAAACTCAAATGCACCAAAGAGCCAAGGCACCAGAAAACAAAATGCGACCAAAAACAATGCAAAAACGTCAACTAAGTCCAAAACGAGGTGCGCCAAAAGTCAAAAAACAACCAAAAACAACCCCTCGGTCCATGCTTTCCAAAATAAAAAAAAAGAAAGACAAAGCGCCTCCTTATATGTCGTACTCCGTAATCGAAATATCAAGATAAAATGCTTAGTCATCTGCCATTTACAGACCGTGAGAGCTCCAGACACCGTTGGACATGCCGCCCAGCGTCTGGCTAAAGTCTTGCCAGTCAAAGTTCTCGTCCATATCGTCCATCTTCATGTCGTTGCCGTCCGCCAGCATGCCAGGGAACTGGTTCGTGTTGCTGTCCATGTTGTCGTTGGTCCACAGCCAGGGCGGCGGGTAGTCCTTGACAATCGCGTCAACCAAAGGCGTGGCTTCGGACTGGGACGTCGACGGGTTGCCGTTGCCGTTGCCGCCAGCCAGGGCCGGGTTCGAGAACGCCAGCGAGGGGTCCGTCGAAAACTGCGCCAGCGTCATGTCCTGGCGCGGCATGTCTGTACCCGAGAACGCGCCAAACACTTCAGCAGGGCCACCGTTGGCGTCTTTGCCGAGGTTGATGACCTGGTACAGATCAGACGGCACAAATTGTGGGTTCGCGAAGACGCTGTCGAGCACCTTGTTGGCGTTCGCCGGGTACATGGAGTCGGTGCCTTCGGCCTGGCCCTGGCCCTGGCCCTGCTGTTGTGTCTGGTCATGTGGCGGAGGAGGCTGCGGAAGTTGTTGCTGCATTTGGAGGTTGCCGCCGGCCTTGGCTGCCGACATGCCCCCAATGGGCGTCGAGGGGTTCTGTGTCGAAGTGTTCATCGAGGACGGGGCGGTAGAAACCGGCGCAGGCTCGTCGATGAGCTGCGGCGCGCCAACCAGACGGAGCCAGCGCTCGCGCCACTGCAGTCCGTCGAGACTGCCGTGGTAGGCAGAGAACATGGTTGGGTTGAGGCGCGAGCGGTCCTCCTTGTCGAGACGTGCCACCTCTTCAGGATCAGCACGCAGACGTTCGATCTCGGCGTTTCTGTGCTTGCGCGCCTTGTTGTAGAGAGCCTTGAGCGGCACAAACAGCGACGCGTTGTCGGTCATCTTTTCGTGATCGTGCGGCTTTGTGGAGTTCACAATCGAGTTGAGACCGTTCCATGCACGCTCAACCGAGGCGCTCCATGGCCGGCGGCCGGACTCAATCAGGGCATACGCCACCGCCTGCCACTGAGTGTATGTCTGGAACAGCCAGCGCCACTGACGGGTGCGAGAGTCCATGGTCAGGATGTAGCTGTACTCAAAGAGCTCTGTGCAGGCCGTGAACAGGCGATCACGGACCTCACGCGACATCTCCTCGTTGTTGGGGCCGGGAAACAGGACCGGCTGGTAAATGACGAGGGTCATCTTGGCGCAGATGACACGAGCGATATTCGCAGCCACCCAGAACATGGCGTTGCTCTTGGGGTCGCCGTGCTTCAGGTAGACGTTCTCGACGCGGTCGTACACCTCATGGATCATGCGCTCGCGGTCTTCGAGGGTCAGCGACGCGTCGCCAGGCTCAATTGGGCCCATAGCCGAATGGATAGCATGCAGCCGACGCGCGACACGGCAGATTTCGAAACGGATCAGGGCAAACGTCATGTCGGTGGCGCCTACACGCGACGGAGGAAGCTCCGTGCTCTCGGGGCTAATGTCGGTATCGTTGATGTTGAGTGGAGGCAGAGTGTCGACACCCTGTTCGAGGATGGTCAGGTCGGTGCCCTGGTCCTCGGCACAGCGCATGTCTAGGATGCAGAGCGCCCAGAACAGACGGCGGCGCATCTCGATCTCGAAAGGTGGCAGGTTCGGGAAGTTGGTGCCATCGCGGTGAAGACCAATGGAGTGGCAGATGCGAATAGCCAGACCAGTAAGCGTCCATGCAAGGCGGGTATCTTCCTGGCGGCGGACGAGGACCAGAAGCAGCACCAAGGCCTGGAGGGTGACGAGATCGGACGAGATAAGGAAGTTGGCCTTGGCGAGAGCCTGTTCGAGAGCGAAGCGGTACTTGTTGACCAAAACCGTCTTTTCGGCCATGAAGTTTGTTTGAATCTCGCTCTCGTCTAATGAATTGACGGCCGCATAGTAGATGGCAAACATGAGAGCCTCTGCGGCCGGAGAAATGTTGTCGAGATTGATACGCGCCTCGCGAATAAGCTTGCTGGTCGTCGGGATGTGCAGGATCTTGACGACGGGGTCAACGTTCTCCTGGTACACCTGCCAGATGTAGGGTATTTGTGAGGGAAGAGGGTGGAGAGGGCGCAGATCGACGGTGGTCGACTGGAAGCCAAAGATAAAAGCATGGTGGTCGGCCTCGGGCCGGTCCTCGTCGTGACCGGGGGTGCTACCGGCATCGGACAGCTCGCTATCGGATTCTGAGATACGCTGTGTTTCTGCGCGCAATTCGTCGAGCTATACGGGTGCGAACGGAGTGGTTAGTAATTGCGGGTGATAGTCAAGGAGAGTTGTACTGACACGGCCAGAAAGCCAGAAAGCAACCATCCCATCCAATGCAACAGTAAACGACAAAAAAAGTACGTACCTCGTCGTTGATCTTGCTCCAAAAGGCGCTGCTGACATAGCGAGACCGGCCGTAGTCGTTAATCATTAGCCGGCCAAGCTGCTTCTGCGTGTCCTTGGTCTGCTTCACGAGCGACCCATAACTCGAATTGCGGCCCACCAAACGGCCCGGGCTGTTGCCCGATGTGCCTCCCTGCGTCGCATGCGCCAGCTTGGGCGACTGACCCCACGAACTGGAGGCACTCGGTGTATGGTCCAAACTCGTACGCGGTGCGGCACCGTCGCTGCCACTGCCACTAGCAGCCGCCTCGGGCGAATTGCTATTGCTGTGAGGCAGCTTGCTGCTCGTGGCCTCCATCTCGACCTGGCCGCTCAATTCCTCGACAATGCCCTCGAGCTTGCGCAGACGCTTGAGCAGCTCGATCTCGCGCTCGCTGGACTGGTGCGGCTTGAGCGCCACAGGGTCTTTGCGCCGTGGCCGGCGCGGGGCGCGTTCGGGTGCGGGGAAGACACAGGGGACCATGGCTCTCCGGCAATTGGAGCAAGGCATGAGCTTGTCGCAACGCACTTTGCGGCGACGGCAGGTGACGCAACTGCGGGGGTTCAGTTCGGAACTGGGAGCGGACGTCGGGGTGTAGACGGTGGCACCCGGCATGGGAGGCATTGGCTGCGCAGCAGCGTGCGCATGAGCCTGACCGGCGACATGATGATTATGGCTGTGGTTCTGTGGCGTCGGCGGCATCGATTGTTGTAGGTTTTGGTTCAGATTCTGGTTCAGATTCAGGTTCAGGTTCTGGCCCGACGGCGCGATCGGTGGATATGCGTCATGGTGAGGTGTGACGGTTGGCGAGGGCGATTCGAGGTCGGGCGTTTGCTGGAGGGGAAGATTGAAAGAGTTGTCGGCCATGATTTGGTTGGAGTAAGAGGTGGTGGAATGGCGAGAGAGGATAATGGGGGAGTGAGGGGGAGAGGAGGAGAATGAGAGGGAGGCGCGGATAGGAGACGAATTGTTTGTAGGCGAGAGGAAAGACTAGGCGAAGGAAACAAGGGGAGAAAAGAGGGAGGGGAAAGAGAAGAGAAGAAACGAGATCAAGAGGCGACGACGATACGTTTCCAAACAACTAGAGAGATAGGATGGAAGGAAAGTAACGAGGAAGGAAAACAAAGACAGAAAAGTCAAAGCCAAAAGTAAAGTAAAATGGGTCAGAAAGAGACTAATCGTAATAAGAGCCGAAAGTGGAAGAAGCCGCAAAAGCGCAAAAGCGATGGACAAAAGAAGCGGGCAAAAGCAACGGCGATAGCCAATGAGAGGCGGATGCTCAATCGCCAGCCGGCCTTGCAAGGGATGCGTGTACTTGGACTCGAGGAGAGTGGGTGGACGACGACGCCAGCTGCCGGTTATAAAAACCTCATTTCCAATTGTCGTGGGTCGGGACGTCCCTGTGAGGTAGCAATGGATTGATTTTGTGTTTCTTTTTTGGAGAATGAAGAATGGGGAATGGAGACGGAAGCTGGGAGAGAAAGGGGTGAGATGGCACAAGGGCCCTGAAGGCAAGCGGTCGAATCGTTAAATGCAGCAGGAAGGCAAATGGCGGGGTGCTCCTGCTGACTGTGACGGCCTGGTACGTGTTATGTTGCGAAATGGGAAAGAGGTCGGCAGTGCCAATCAATGCTTCTGAAGAGGACAGAGGTTGGCAGAAGGAAGGAACTTGGTTGTGTGCACAAAATATGACGGCAGAGTTACAATCCGATGTGATTTGGAGGGCAAGAGCGGATGGAAGGGATGACGGGAGTGAGGAAGGAGCGTGCACGGCGGACGAGAAGGCAGGAAAGTGCAGACCCATACGTCTCGTAGTCTGAACGAAAACTCAGGAAGACCGACAGAGCAGTAGAGAGGCGGTTCATAGGGCGTCCAAGCCAACAACTTTACAATGGGAAATGGCAGTTTATCAGTGGTATGGAGTACAAAAGAGTTTGGATGGCATTTGTTAGGCGAGGCAAGGTAGCTCCTAGGGCGCTTATGTCATTTTCGTGGGAAGCAGGAAAAAGTCGAGAATTAGTCACAAGGCCGGCGATGCCAGCCATGTTGGCACTTTTAGTTCCTCCGAAAGTATGGGCGGCGCAAGTTAAACCCGACTTTGAGTTTCTTACGTGCAGCAAAAGTGCATATTGTGACATTCGAACCGGTCAAAGTAGTCGAAAGGGAAATCAACGCGGGAGTCAAGACTGCACTAGAAGGCCTAGAAAACGCAGAGAAGGAAGGCTAGAAAAACAAGAGAAAATTAAGGGGCCCAGAACACCCAGAAACAGAAGGTCCTCAAGGAGAGAGCGACGCCGAGGATGGCAGGCACGATCCATGCAGTCCTGGTCATTTTTGGTGTCTGCTCCACCCATCCGTGCAAAACCCGAGGTTGAAAACAGCGCAAAAGGTGCGATCTACGGAGGAGAGACAGGAGATAAAAAGAAGAGGAAAAGAAGCGGCTGACAACGGCTGTGGTGTGCAGATTAGAAAATGGGAGAAACGGATCACGGCATGGAAGGATGCAGATGCTTAACATGCTAGAATGCCCGCGTGCATGGAGCATGGGTGTTTGAAGGAAGGAGCGTTCAAGTGGTCTTGCAACTAGAACTCGGCGGCACCCACGGATAGACACCGAAACCGAGCAGCAGGATAGACTTTCCATGCCAAGACGATCCATGCATGGCACATTGTCTTGTATGAATGCAGTATTACGCTGGCACAAATAATGTGGCATACGGAGTACATCCAGAAAAATCAAAAGCAGTGTGCATCGGCAGCCGGAACTCTCCGCGACCGGCATACATAAGTCGAATCGGCGGTCTGGATGAAAACAGGGAATTTAGAGTCCGCAGACCGTACGAAGCATAAAAAAGCATAAAAAAAGACGAGAAATTGATTATCCATTTTTGATTTCAGCCTCCAGCCTCCAGGTTCTGATCTCTTTGTCTGTTTGGGTCTGAAAGTTTTGCCCATTGGCCTCTTGAGACTTGATCACGTGGGACTAACAAGCTGGGCTTTAGTGACCGCTCTCAGATACAAGAGAAAAGAGGGGTCGAAATGTCGGTCATTGGTCTCGCTAGCGCAATCGCAGTGACGACATAGCGCCAATTGCCCCTGTTCCGGCCCTGTACTTACAGGGCGGACGGTTTACTGGCCAATTGGCGCAAAGCAAACCTGACCCAAATGTTCGGCTCAGTTGTGATTCGTGCGTCACCATCCGATGGCCTTCTTGACACCACGATAGACAGGCTTGATAATCGACGATGGACGATAAGATTATTATTTACACTCTTGCCTCTATCTCTTATATACATATTTGGTTATACGCTATACTAAAATTTCCTACAGCTTCCCCGTGGCCTGGATCTTGGGCTTGGCCTCGACACGTGGCATGACATCGGCCTTGACCACGAGCTCCAGATCGCGTGGCGGGCCGGGCGGCATGTTGCCGACGACGACGACGCGGTACGAGTCGCCAGCGCGGCCAGTGCCCTTGAGTTCGGGGCCGGGGTAGTCCAGGGCCATGACGGCACGGCCGCGGGCATCATCGGGCAGCTTGCCGACCAGGCGTGGGCTGATGACACGGTCGGCCCAGGGTACGAACGTGGCCTTGTCCTCACCCGGTGCCGGGCCGCCGTTGATGAACTCGTCGACCTTGCGGCGCTGGGCGGCGTATTCCTCTAAAGACGAGGAAGATGAGGAAGACGAGGAAGGAGAGGAGGCGCCGCCCTTTAACAGAGGCGCCAGCAGCGACAGAATGTACAGCTGCGGCGGGAAGAGGATAATGTCGTTGTTGCGGGCGCGGGCGAGCCACGCCTCGGCGGTGGCCCATTCGGCCTCTGTGACTTCGGTCTGGTCGGCAGAGGCGCCGCCATTGTCGAGCTGGGCGGCGGCACCTGCGTCGGATGTGGTCTTGGCGTTGTCGACGAGCGGCAGGAAATAGAGGTACATCTGTGTCGTGTAGCGGCGGGCCAGGTTGGGCGGCGTCAGCCACCGCGTGAACGGTATTAAGTTTTCTATATATTATATCGTTAGCGAGGGCGAGCAAGTTGGGTCAGGACAGATACACGTAACACGAACCACTATCGGCAACACCGCCGACAGAGGACAGCCAGTCCTCGAAGCGGATCTTGTCATTGGCGACACCGACGCGCGCCTTCTTGCCGGCCGCCTCCTCGACTTGCAGCAGGGCCCGGTTCTCGGTCGATGCGACGGCTGTTTGCCCGGCCGCTCGTGCCAGCAGGATGCCGCTCTCTTCAAAGGTCTCGCGGATGGCGGCGATGCGGTACGACGGGCCGTCGATATGGCGGTCGGGACTGTCGACAGCGGGTGTGATGTGGCCCTCGTGGAAGGGGCTGAGGTTGCCGCCAGGGAAGACGTGGGCAGACGAGAAGGTGCCGGTTTGGCGGCGGTGCAGCAGCAGAATCTCGTTCTGGGGAGAGATGACGACGACACTGGCACTCGGCGCCGGGATGCTGGGCGTCTTGGTCTTGGGCGGGCCGCCCTTTTTCTTGCCCTTTGCGTCGGCAGGCATGTCGTCGGGGGAGGAAAGGGGCGAGGCTGTCGTATGGAAGGCTGCTCGGTAAGAGATGCGTCGTAATGATTGGGATTGATGGTGGTGCTGGATCCGTTCCTGATATGGCAATGGCAGGGGCGTGGTTGCGGCCGTGGTCACGGCGGTCCGGCGAAGCACGTGAAAGAGGAGTCGCTGCCCTTGTTGGGATTGGGGATGGCGATAGCTCTCTACTACTGGACAAGAAAAGGAAAGCCGAGATTGAAATGGTGCCCTCATTGGACGTAACCCGCGCATTGTGCAGAGCAGACTCTTGGGTAAAAAGGGAACGGAACGGACGGGGACGAGGAGGTGCTTTGCGAGTCAGTGGACGAGTGAGAGTTGACCTTCTATGTGTGGTTGTAAGTCGTTCTGAAGCGGTTTGGGGCGGATTTGGAGCGGCGGGCGGGTAACGCTTAGCGGCGATGCCGAGGTTGGCGAGTTTGGTGTTTGGCGCGGGCGCTGCGTAACGGCCGTTTGGAAGTCGTCTTTAGATACCAAAAGCGCTGGAGGTGTAGTGGAGAAAGAGCGGGGGAACACCTGGAGACATTGGAGGCTCGGAGCTTTCTCCGCACTTTCACACCCACTGGAGCGACCAGAGAACCAGTGTCAACTGACCCAAGTGCTCGGAGCCGTGTGCAGTTCGTAGGTAGAGTATCTGCTGTTTGACCTGTTTGCCCGAGAGATGCCGTGACGTATGACCGAGGGCATACAAGTCAGGTGCCGTCAATTGGTTCGTTCAACACCAAGTAAATAAAGGAGGTCGTCAATTGAAAACCAATGTCAACATAAACAAAATATATTCTTTCCAATTCATAAGTCAAAACATCATCCAAGTCGTAGCCCTTTCCCCTTTCCTGGGAGGCTCCTAGCCAAGTAACGAATGCGTGCCGATCCAGGGCAATACAATAGTCCAAGTGAAATACAAATGCAAATACAAATGCAAGTCGTACCGCTCCCTCACCACTTCCTTTCCTTTCCTGCGAGATTCTTTCTCCAAGTGCAACATACACTCTTTGACTCGCACCATGTCTTGACATCAGCTGGTGCAACATCGACGCCTGCATAGCCAGCTGCCTTCAATGGACCGTCGTTGAGCCATGCCGTGAATGTCTCCAGAATGATGGTGTCGTACATGAGCATCTTCTCGTGCCACGACGGCGTCTTTGGGTCATTGGTCGGTGGCTGACTGGTGACAGCCGTGGAAATGTAGCGGAACAGCTCTGATTGTTCGTAGGTCAGCGGCTCACCAGCCAGCGACATGTCGGCCTCGTCGTTGTCCATATCGGAGTCTTCTTCGTCAAGATCCGTGGCCACAATGTCGTCTTCGTTCAGGCCATTGACAAGGTCAGGGTCATTGACAGGACCAACACCCGGTTCTGGGGATGAGAAGCGGCCATCCGACTCGGAGTCGTCAATCTCAAAGACAATGCACTCCTTTGGTGCTTCGCGTGGTCGTGATGAGGTCGTCGTTGATCTTGAAGCCGAAGCTGCTGCCGAAGCTGAGGCCTTTGCACTTGTTTGAGCCGTCGATTTTGCTGCCGTTTTGGCTGTAGTGTGGATGGCCGCGATCCGTGTAGCGCCCGGCGAGCTTACGCCCTTGGGTAGAAAGAGAGCCGCTCGTGGTGGCGATGCGGTGAAACCCCGGAAAGATTGAGTACTTGATGTGGACTTGGCAGGAGATGGCTTTGTGACTCGTGTTGGATTGGGATTGGGATTGGGTAGAGTCGTTGCTGGCACATTGGAGACAGGGGCAGCACTCTCTGTCGCTAGTGCAGTCACTGGCATTGTCGAGGAAGGAGCGACCGGTGTTGGGTCATCCGCAGCCGCATTCGGATGCTGCGCGTCCCAGCACTCATTCAACAAGGAGATCATGGCTGATCGTGACTTGATCGTCTTGTAGCCGTAGTCAGACACCTTCTTGGTGAGCTGGGCCGTCGTCAGGATATCAAAGTTGGGACGGACGGCGTCCTTCTCTTTTGCTGCTTTTGCGGCTTTAGCCGTCTTTGCTTTTGCGGCTTTCGTCGTCTTCGGACCCTTTGCAGTTGAAGATGCGGCCGGAGCCGTGCTGCTCACTTCTTTTGCAGCTTTTGTTTTGGCTGGCTGTTTGCCCTTTCCTCGTGCCGACTGTGTCGCTTGTGTGGCTGAGGTTTTTGCTTTTGCTTGCGTTGGTGCAGGCAGCTCAGCCTCCTGGGCCTCCTTTTGGATCGCTTCCTCAGCGGCCCTCTGAGCCATCGCAATGACCTGATGCGGGTCTTCAGGAAACTCAATCGCATCCTCGAGGTCAATGACAGTGTCGTGTGTCACCAGACCATCCTCTCCACGTGCCGCTGCTCCCCAGAGCTTCCTCTTTGGTGCAGGTGTTCTCTGCCCCGTCAGGTCGACCGTGCTAATGTCAAGAATATCAGGGCCAATGTCGGAGCTGGAGTCATCAATGATATCAAGCAGCCGGTTCCGTCCCGGGCGATCAGCATCAGCATCATAGGTGTCCGTCACCTGGTTGGACGCCTGCATGGCTGTGTGGAGGTGCCGCAGGAATGTCGGCGAGTGCTCTTGTGCTAGCTGACTCGATGTGCCGAACAAAAAGTCCTGTCGTGTGGCAGCGTCTCGTGCCGACTGGGGAGACAGCAGGACAGGTTTGCGTGTTGCCGGCGCCTTCTTGGCTCGTGGCTTCTTGGCCTTGGCAGCAGCCTGGGCCGTCTTGAGTTTGCGCAGCTTGGATGTCGGAAAGCCCGGGCGGACTTCGGTCTCTTCGAGCGGCAGGTTTTCGTCGACGACCTCGAGCTGCCGCTTTGTCGCCGCCTTTGTTGTTGATCCAGTGGGCGCACCGCCTCCTATCACCGCCGAGTCGGCGTAGGCAGCAACGGCCAGCTCTGTCAGCGTCCGCACCTTCTTCTTAGGAGCCTTGGACTTTGTCGGCGAGGCACTGTTGCTAGCAGTCCGTCCTGCGTCCCCAATGGAGATGGCCTCGATCGCCTTTCGTCTTGTAAACGAGTTTTCTCGGGCTGTTGCTGCGGAAGCAGTATTGGTATTGCTTGTCTGACTTTCGTCTTCTTTACAGCCATAGCTTGTCTGCAGGCTCTTGAAGACCGTGTTGGACCGACTGACGAGTTCGCCTGGTGACGACGACCAGTCCCCTTCGTTGGGTTGCGAGCGAGAGACTTCGCCTGTCGTGAAAACAGTGTCGATTGGCGGCGGCGTCCAGTCGCGGCGTCGTTGGAGGGCAGACTCGAGATCGCCACTGACGTATTTTGCCGGCTTCTGCGTCTCTTTTGGGATGGCCGGCAGGTCGATTGGTTCGGTGGTGGCTGCGAGAGGACACGAGGGAGGGTTCTGGCTGTTGGAAAAGTATTTCGAGTGTGTGTCCCCGGCGGATGGTTCACGTCTAATTCCTGTCGCGGCTTCTGGCGGGTCGCTGCTGAGGAGAGGCAGGTTAAAACTTGTGTCCTTCCACGCCAGTCTGGATGCGGAAGTGTTGGTTGTCGCATGCGTCGAGAGGGGCTGTCTGGACGGAAGAACAGGCGATGAAGACAGCAAAATGACATCCTGGACCTGGACCCGGGTTTCGCTACGAGCCATTGTCGCGCGAGGAAACATGCGCAGCGCGCATCCTAGTCGCAGTAGACGATACAGTGTGGAAGGCGGTACTCCGTACACCTCGAGCGAGTGTGTTGTGAGGTGTAGATGCGATGGCGGGGGATAAGAATGCGACAATGCGGGATGTTAATGGAGGGCGCGTCAGGATCTGGCTGGCATGCCAAAGCGTGCTGTGATACGGTAACGAGCACAGTCGTGTATAGTGCGTGCTTCACCTCGAGGAAACAAGTGGGTCCTACCTTATGCGGCTTTGGGATAATGGCACGCGTTAGCGGCGCGCAGTCACATGCTCAGTCATGTGCTTTTACTAGCCCGAATAAGTCGACCCTGTCTTTTGTAAATCGTAATCCACAATTTTTTGCCAGAAAAGAATTTGTGCGTTTTTCCGAAATAGCCCCACTATTCCACATTTGGTAGCTCGTAACAAAAATTTTCCATCCCCTGCAGCGATTTGTGTGACCATTGGGCTGTGTCAGCCAGTTTGGCCCTGCGAAAAATGCACTTTTTTGGTAGTCTACCTCATTTTCGCACACAAATTATCGACTCTTCTTCTCGACATCCACGCAACTCTACAACTTTCGAACATCACCACCACCCTTCTTCCACCCCCACAACCACCACAAATCAGCAGCCATGGAGAACGATAAGGGCGAGATTGTCGACCTCTACGTCCCGCGCAAGTGCTCTGCGACGGGCCGCATCATCAAGGCCAAGGACCACAGCTCGGTGCAGATTTCGGTTGCCAAGGTACGACACAATGACGAGAGATGGGAACGACGGCAGTCCAGATGAGATGGGGGAGAAAAGGAGAATGTTTAGGATCTGTGTGTCGTCGAGATACGGCAAGAGGGGGTGGACGATGAAGGACCAGGAGGACGAAAGACGAAAGACGAAATGTTGAAAACACTTGTCCTAGACAAAATGCTGACCCTATGCTCTCCAGGTTGACGAGAACGGCCGCGCCATCGCTGGCGAGAACCAGGTCTACGCCCTGTCCGGCTTTGTCCGTGCCCAGGGTGAGGCCGACGATGCCTTCAACCGCCTCGCCCAGCGCGACGGCTTCCTGAAGAACGTCTGGAACCCCGTCCGGTAAATTTACATTCGGATAGGGTGAAGGTGTTTGATGGATGACGAAAAGCGAAAAGCGAAATGAACCAAAAACATAATCGAATCAATGCGCACGATGACCGAAAACACAAAAACACGGCTCGACGACAACTTCTTTTTAAATCTCGCGGCGCCGGGACGGAAAATATTTACTAGCCCTTTTCTTTTTATCATCTCGACGACAAAACAAACGATGCGGACTACCATGACCTCTTTTTTTTTTCGACGACAAGGACGGAATACGACGATTGTTTGTTGAGAGAGGCTGACAGCCCGTCAGTATCGAGTTTTGAGGAGAGACACATCAAGGAGAGGGGGGAGAATAAGGGGGTTCAGGTTTTTGTTTTGGTACAAACAAAAAATGCAAAAAACAACAACAAAATTTCTATATCTTCACGCCGTCCTTGTTTTGCTCTGGTGATATTGTTTGCGTTCCATTTTCTATTCCCTCCATTTTGGATATTTCCTATTTCCTCCCATCATCTTACCGGCCTGAAAAGGGTCCTTGGACAGTGTGCTTCTTTCGTTCTTTCTCGCGAACAAAGCACACCCTCTATCCTCGGATCTTGAGACGACAACCTACTCTGTACACCGCTACTTTGTACACCGATCGTTCTCCGGTTGCCGCAGATTGAGGTGTCTTCGTCAGTTGAGTACTTCTTTATCGGAGAACGAAAGACAGACGAACGCCGCGCCGGCCTTGAAAAAGCCGTGGTCGTTTCAACAGCACTTGGCCATGGTACAGATACGGGTCGGACATTTCCATTGTAATCGTGCAGGCTGTTTCTGTATTTATTCCTGCTGTTATTCTGTTGCTAATTCTCGTGGTATCACTAACTGATTTTCTGTCTTTCATCCTTCATCCCATCGTTATTCTCCCCTCTCCCTCACAGGAACCACCGGAAATCGGGCGAGGCCGGTCCCTCGTACAGCTTCTCGGTGGGAATATCCTTGGCCTGGACGACCACCCCCTGCGCACGGTTCCGCCGGCAGTTGTCCCAGACCATGTAGGCGCCGAGGGCCAGGGTCAGCACCAAACCGGTGCCGCCAAAGGCCGCGGTGGTGGCCAGTGCCGGGATGTAGCGGGGCGCGTCCTTGTTGCGGAAGATGTTGCTGCTGACGAGGCCCATGACGTTGGCGGCGGGGACGCCGACACTGGTCAGCATGACACGGCGGTTCTCGTTGGCAATGTTGTTGTTGTACAGGACGTCCAGCAGCACCGACGGGGCGCTGGTGCCCCAGGTCATCATGAAGGCGGCAAAGTAGGCGACGTGCAGATCGTGCTCGACGTCGATGGCGGCGTAAATGACAAAGCCCACAAAGGTAAACAAGAAGCCGGCGGCGACAAACGGGAAACGGCGGCGGGTGTAGTCGCTCGCAAAGCCCAGAAGCAAGAGCACAATGGCGCCCGAGACGTTGGGGGCCACCGTGTACAGGTTGGTCTTGACGGTGCCGTAGCCCAAGCGGGCAATAATCTGGGGCAGGAACAGCGTGACGCTCTGCAGCGGGACGCCCAGGCAGATCTCAATGGCCAGGATCAGCCAGGTGGTGGGCTCCTTGAAGATGCGCAGGGCGTCGCGCAGCACAAACGGCTCGTCGACGACGCCGGAACTGTCGACGGCAATGCGGTGGTAGGCCAGGGCCTTTTGCTCGGGCGTGAGGAACCGGGCCTCGGCGGCGGTGCGCGGCAGGTACCAAAAGGCAAAGAGCGAGAACAGTACGGAACAGGCGCCCTCGATCAGAAACAGGTACCGCCAGTTCTCGTTGGCGGCACCGAACGCGCCGCTGTGGATCTGGAAGACGCCAAAGGCCAGCAGGCCGCCAAAGGCATAGCTGATGTTGGAGGCGGCATAAAAGATGGCCAGGCGGCGGGCGAGCTCGCCGCGGCGGTAAAACATGGTCTGGTAGTAGATGACGAGCGGGAAGAAGGCCGACTCGCTCATGCCCAAGAACCAGCGCACAGCCATGATGCCGCCAAAGTTCTGGACACTGGCGGCCAGCAGGGTGAAGCTCCCAAACGAAAACATCATGATGGGCAGCACGCGACTGGGACCAAACTTCTTGCCAAGCACACCAAGCACCGGGGCGGTCAGGACGTACGGCACGAAAAAGACGCTCAGGATAATGTTGTACTGGTTGGCGCCCAGGTTGAGCGACTTCTCGAGGCCGGCCGTCTTGGCGTTGCCCAGGTTGGCCTTGTCGAGCGAGTTGAAGAGGTACATAATGGCCATGACGGGCAGCAGCCGGGAATCGAATTTCCAGACAAGGGCCCGCTCGGCTGCGTGGTCGAGGACGGCCGGCGTGTTCTCGGTCTCGGCCGCCTTGGGCATGTCGGGCTGCGCCTCGACGGCGGCCATCTTGTCGTGGGAGGGTTTATCCATGGTGTGTTGGGTTGTGTCAGGTTTGTATGGCGAAGGTGTAAAGTTGAGAAAGAAAGACGAAGCAAGAGAAATCAAAGCAGACGCAAAGTCTCAGTTGTGTCGCACAGATGGACAGCCGGAGTCCGAGGTCTGTTGGTCGTCCGAGAGAAGGCCGAAAAGGAAGTGGGATCAAAGTGAGCAGGATGTGAGGGGGGATAACACGAGACTGGCACGAGTCTAAGGAGTCGACAGACTTGCGGCAGACTGGCGACGATCTCTGGCACAAAATATTGAATGACTCGAATCGTTGTGAGGAGCAGTTATGGAGAACAGGACGACGTATGTACTTGTACTTTTATGATCAAGTCCTCTGACGGGAGATGCTGCGACATCGTCCGATATCAATATATTTACATATTTACAACGGATAAGATACTGGATGTTGAACGAGAAATGGATATCTTGGATAATACGAATTGGATTCCAATCGTCCCAATCAGACAGCATCTTTGCCCAGACATGCCACGCGAGATCCTGTGTAGCACGTTCTACGACGTAATTGGCATCTTGTCTATGGGGAACAGGCCTTCCCCGTCACGGCTATTGAGGAGACATTGAGGAGACATTGAGGAGACACTTTCAAGGCCACAATTGAACGGCGGGACCCGACAATAGAGAACAGGTCTTGGGAGCTTTGAAGTGACCTCTAGTGCTGTACACTGGAATACGTCAACTTGTTATATAAAGATAAAGCATTGTTTATCTATCGTATTGTAAAGTCTGTCGGAACCTTGTCGACCAAGACTTCTACTTCTGACAGGGAAGGTGACACTGTAAAAGTACCTTGGCCTCCCCTGTCTGCCGTTCTTTTGTGCTTAATTATTTACGCGGCAGTTCTCACCCTGGGCCACTTACAGGCTCGCCTGCCACGCATGCCTGAGATAAGATGCTTGTCGATCCCCGAGACGCAGCCACTAGGAAAATAACGAGCAGATGAGTGGTTGTAAAGAGGGTCGTTGCAAACGGCAAAAAGAGGAAAAAGTCTTGAGTTAAGCCAAAACGGGACTTGAGCCCTAGGAGAAATACAAGTAGATTTACGGAGTACAGAGGAGTAGTCGGGCAGACGAGTTTTTAAACAAACACGAACATGAGGATACACAGTACGTCGTAGACCCTGGAATTATTCGAGTTCGTTTCGTACCTTGCACGTTGGCCTCGCTCTCGCAAAAGCGCTCATCTCATGCGACGGTTACTTATCTCTGGGCGACGATCGTTCTCGGCGGGATTTATGTCCTGTGTGTCCTGCTCTGTTCCCTGTTCTTGACAACTTCCCCTCAGATAAGAGAAAGGGCGCAGAGAGGAGAAAGTCTAAATCCTTCGAGTTCGAGTCACTGCAATCAGATTTGATTCCCTTCCTAAAGGGCATGCCGACATGGGAAAAGGACGTTGGGAGAAAGGGAAAGACGAGAAAAGAGAAAAGGAGAAAAGGAGAAAAAAAGAGAAAAAATGAAGAACTTTAGATCTAGTACGACGCTAGTATCTCTTGCAGTGATACTGTCAAGAGACGCTCTCGACGTTTGTGTCATCGTCATTTAATCATCTGCCATCTGTTGAAGATTCCCGTGGCATGTATCTAGATCATCAAGGAACTGACTTGACACTGCCAGTGGCAGGCGGAGCTCCCACGTTGTTGCCCTGACTTTTCTTTTCATTTTGTCTACTTCTTACACTGCGTGAATTACAGAGTACAGCGGACAGGAACTACAGCGAATACGGCAGTTTCTCCGGCAGGCATGACGACGCTGTTCGCTGTTCGTGGGGACCCGACACGCGACATCATAGGGTTGAAGTAGGACAAGTCTGTTCTCTGGTCCAAAATTACACTACAATTACACATTTGTGACAGGTAACCCGACTGCAGAGACCAGCCAACGACAGTCCTTGACAGCGTGACAAGACAGCTTGTAAGCTGGAAAGCACGAGCCATGGTCCATCGAATGTCCACAGACGCCCCCAAAAACATCCGCAAGCAATGCTTGTTCACGATCCAGTATCGGCCAAAGGTGGGAATACCGGCAGAGTCACGAGGAAGGCTGTCGGTTCTCAATTTTTAAATCAAACAAGTCTATTACTATGGAGTGTATGTCATGATCAGACGACCACTCAGACGACCACGATAATGGTCAAACAACCGAGGCTGTTCCTTTTGCTCTCTCGTCTTTTCTCGTCTGAATAGACCTTCGGCCTATTCTCTGTTTTCTCTCGTCTCTCGTCTCTCGTCTCGTCTCTACTGCCGCTTCTCTTTGTAAAAGGTGGTGACAACCGTCCCATCGGCCAGCGTCTCCTTTCGCTGTGCCCACTCGAAGCCGCCCAGTTTCGGCAGCAGCTTGCGCCACACGGCCCAGTAGACAACGCCGCCCAGCAGTATGACAATGCCGATGATTGGGTACAGCCAGTAGGGCAGGCTGGTGTCACCCTTGCCGCCGGGCGGGCGTAGGAACGGGGCGACCAGCAGGAACGACTGGCCGACCAAGAAGAAAAAGGCGACGGGCAGGAAGACCTTGAACGGGCGCGGGAGCTGCGGCGCCCTCCATCGCAGCAGAAACAGGCCGACCACCACAAAGGCGTTGATCACACTGCTCGGGTAGCCCTCGACGTCGACAATGAAATTAAAGGCGTCGCCAAACGGGATGGCGACAATGACGATGAAGGACGGGATAAAGTGCAGCAGCAGGCCGGCCGAGGGGGCGCCGGCGGGCCAGGTACCGGCCCAGAACCGCTGAAACGGAATGACGCCTTCTTTGGCGAGCTCCTGGTTGACGCGGGCCTGGGCGAACGTGATGGACAAGACATTGCCCAGGGCCGAGATGCCGACAAACACGCTGAGGACGCGGCTGGCCGTCGAGCCAAAGACCTTGAGCATAAAGTAGGAGGCGACGGTGACGCCGCTGGCGGCGATTTCTTTGGGCGTGGCGGCGGCAAAGTAGGCCACGTTGGCCAGCAGGTACAGGACGCCGCAAATCCCCAGGCCGAGCGGGCCGGCGATCTTCAGGGTGCGCACCGGCCGCTTGACCTCGTTGAGCACGTAGGCGGCGTTGGACCAGCCGGCGTACGAGTTGAGCACCTTGAAGAGGGCGGTGGCGTACAGGTTGCTCGACGTGGCCGAGTTGGCAAAGGCATCGCGGAAGCTGGCGTGCGGGTCCGGGATGTGGTGCACGGCGCCGCCCAGCACGGCCCAGCCGGTGACGATGATAAACAGCAGAATCACGACCTTGACGCTGCCAATCACGTTCATCAGCTGCACGCCGACCTTTGGCGTAAACGTGTGGATCAGCGTCACAAACACAATGACCCCAATCGCAATCGCCCGCTTCTCCCACTCGCCCGGGTTGCGCCCGGCGGCGACCACAATGTTGCTGGCAAACACGATGCAGCCCGACGCCGTGAACCCCAGCAAAATCGCCTGCACCGCAAACACGACCGTCGCCAGGAACCGCGGCCGCCGGTACACCGCCTCCAGGTACACCTTTTCGCCGCCGCTGCGCGGGAACATGCACCCAAACTCGAGCCACACAAACAGCCCGCAAAAGGAGAGGACCAGCCCCAGCACCCACAGAAACAAGGCCGCCCCCACGCTGCCGACGCCGCCCGTGATCGACGACGGCGTCGAGAAAATGCCCGTTCCGATAATGCGACCAACAATCAGGAACGTCGTCGAGAACAGGCCCAGATGCCGGCCCATGCCGCCGTGCGCCGACTCGTCGAGCGTCAGTTCGCCGGCTTCGGCCGATTCGAGCACCGGCTGGCGATCGTCGGTATAGGCATTGCTGTCTTCCGACACGAGGACGTTGCTTGCTGTCGCGAGAGGCGTGCCGTCTTTGCCGTACTGGGGGCTCTCGATGCCGTTCGAGCCGGCTGGCGGTGATGCCGGCGCCGCAGTACTGTGGTTTGGCCTGAAGCGGCCCGTAAAGCTGGACCAGCCCATGGGAAGGAGGGAGATGTCGAAGAGGATGGCGGGATGCTCGAAACGCCAAGGGCGATTGAGTCGGGAGATGGACAGGCCAAGGACGGGCGATAAGTAGAAACAAAAAGATACAAAAGAAATGCGAGAGATGAAAAGCTGAAGAATGAGAGACAGATGCACAAACGCAAGAGGCAGGCGGCATGCAAATCAACGGACGGGCCCTGGTTTATATTATTACTCAGTGAGGCAGGTGCGACCGACCCTATTACTCCGTAGAGGCAGGTGCGGCCGACCCAAAGTACATGTACACATCACACTGTGTGATAAGACACTGCAGAGACAGAGACAGAGACAGGGGAAAGAGGAAAGAGACAGCAGAGGACGATCTCGTGTGACAGGTGCGTGTCATTGCGCTTGTGAAAGCACCCGCCGACGATCATGGAAAAACACGAAAAACACGAAAAACATGGCTAGCCCGAGGACGAAGAAAGCCTTGCAATAACGACATTGATCCTACAAACGTGCAATCCGACGATGGAGACTGTCTATGGTTTTTGTTACGTCTGTTGTTCGTTGCTCGTTGTTTTCGCCGCTTTTTTGGTTTTCTTGATTTCTTTATGATTTTGTCTTTCTGACGATTCTGTCTTTCTGATGGTTCTGTCTTTTCTGATGGTTCTGTCTTTTCTGATGACTGACGGACAGGACATGATTCGTCACTTTGAAAGCAGCCGCCCGCAGAGCCGTATTGATTGGCGCGTCGTGTGTCTGTGTGTGTCTGCGTGCTCTCAAAAGACACCCAAGGAGACCAAGATAGGACTCCCAACGGACATACTTGTTCAATCGAATACAACCACAGAGTACGACGTTGTAATTACTCTTTCTTGAGGACGGACTGCCGATGGACAAGACTTGGCCAAGCAAGACAAGCTTTGGTCGATGGCGGGACGGAGTAATACTGCAGAAGGTAAGGTATCAGAAGAGCTTGTATCTTGTATCCACCTCATTTAGTACGACGTACTCGAGATCCCGTACTTTGCGTCGCAGACCGTCTCCATGTCCCCAATGGCGTCAGTTTTCTCGTCCGCCATTGGCCACCATTCCTCCCCGCCACAACGTCGATCCAACAAACGCCATCGTCGAGTGCGCTCTACAGAACGAAAAAAATTGGAATAGCTGCCTTGCCTGTGGAGGATGAATTGTGCCATCGACATGGATCCAGTGGTTCGGGTGGCTGGCGAAAGGCTGCCACGCCAAATGGGGAAGCTGCAACCAGCTTCTTGGACCAAAAGACTCAAAGACTCACAAAATCGTGGAGAACACCGATCCTCCAAGGCACCGCGTCGATGGCACAATCGAGCCTGCATCGGCGAGGCCGTGAATTGAAGGAGACGACACGACAAAAAGAAAGCAAAAGGACGCCTTTTGACAGACCGACGAGAAAAGGGGTATTCGTAAGAACGACAAAAAAGACAAAGTACAGACTTGTCGTGATCGTCGTAAACCTCGCAAGAGCGAAAGCTTTATTTCGGCATGCCTAGCAGCAACCACAGACAAGACATGAGTATGGACTGGACGATGTCACTGAGACTGTTTGCGACATGTTTTTATCACTCAACTCGAACTTCTTCACAGTCGTTCCGTGTAAGTAACGACCCTTCCCAATTCGGCCGGGCCAAGACCGCTGTCGTCACATCGTAGCCAGTGGCTGAACCCCTAAGACCCTAAAATCTCCTAGAATGCCCTAGCGGGTGTTTCCGCAGCCACCGTTTGAGCTTATCTCGAGGTGCAGCCAAAGATGGAAATGAGGCTCTCTGGAGGTCATGTCGTGATAACTGTATCATCAATGACAATTGAATTCCATGAACAGAAAAAAGGAAAGGATAGGATTCGATCATTTTACACAGACGAAGAGACAAAGCAATGATTTTTCAACAAGACTTTTAAGAAATATTCCCCAAAAATACTCGAAGAAACAAAATAATATAGAGCAATAAAATAATAAAATAATGAAATAAAAACAAAAATAAAGAAAAACAACAGGAATAGGAAGAAGACCAGGAATAAGCAAAAGTAAATACGCTTGTTCAACGCCGCCAACTCCTCAATTGCTTTGCGCCATACATGTACATCATTACCACGCTGTCTTTACATTATCAATTTATCGTCCTCTTTCTCTTTCTCTTTCTCTCTCCCTTTTTCTTTTTTCTTCCTCCCCCTTCCCTACCTCCTACCCCTGCAGCTCAAACTGTGGCGTCTGCCGTCGTGGCGCATATAGAGCATACCGCGGGGCCACGTCGTGCAGGTCCATCAGCTCGATGCGCGACGAGTCCTCCATCTCCATGGCCGCGTGGTACGGCGCCGGCGTGTGATGTTGGTTTTGATAGTAGTATGCCACTTTGGCGTCCTTGATGTCGCGGACGTCTTGCGCGTCGAGCTGGTGGAACAGCTGCCGCTCGTGTTGTTGTCTCGGCTCGCCTGCCAGTTCTGTCGACCCTGTCGTCAATCCTGTCGTCGACGCGGTCGACCTTGCCGGGTCAAACTTGCGGGCAGCCTCGACGGCTCTGGCGATGGCGACGGCGGTTTCTGTCGTACGGTGCTGGCGGCGGCGGCGGATGCAGTAAAAGACGGCCAGCCCGACAAGGACGGCCAAGACGACGGCACTACCGATGGCCGCGCCGACAATGGTGCCGAGTCCTATCTTGTGCTCTTGCTTAGGAGTGTCGGTTCCCGCCGTGTCGGTCCCGGTCCCGTTGGTCGGTATGGTGGCGTTGACGTGGACGCTGTCGTTGTTGCCGGCAGCGCAGACGGCGACCTCCTTGTTGGACGCGTCCACCGACACGAGCTGGCGCTGCGTCGTCGGGTTGGCCTGCCACAGCGTAAAGGTGCTGGCGTCCTGGTTGAGCATGACGTAGGCGGCCGACAGAAACTGGCGGCCCAGCTGGGTCATGTCGTTGGCGTTGACGTTTTGGATGGCCAGCAGCGTGGTGTCCATGCCGGAGGCGTTGGCGTTGATCCGGCCCGAGTCCAGGTCGATCGTCCGGTCCGGCACGATCAGCTGGTCGTTGGGCACGCGCACGGACAGGCCCGACTGGAACGTGATGGTGAGGTCGCCCGTGTACAGCTGGGCGCCCGGCAGGTACCGGTTGGCGAAAAAGGCAATGCCCAGCGACCGCTGCTCGATGGACGTGTTGGTCAGCGTCTCGATTGCGCGAAAGTACGGGTCGTCCGGCAGCGTCATCAGCACCGGGTAGTCGGGCGTGATGCAGGCCTGGAGGGCGGTCGAGGCCGTCCGCGGGAACAGGCTTGCATTCGTGCCGTTGGCAAAGTTGAGCACGAGGTCGGTGATCGACAGCACCATGCGTGACGGACACACGGAACCGGCATCCGCCAGGGGCAACGTCGACTTCTGCCCCGCCACCACCTTGGCGCTGTCGTACCCGCCGAGCACAAAGAGGCCGTCCATCTGGCTCGTGGCGTCGCTGCCCTCCAGGCCCCAGAACATGCTCCAGGTGCGGCTGGCAATGTGCCCCGACGCCTTGAGGGCTTCGAGCAGGGTCGAGTTGAACCCGAGCCCCAGCGCGTTCATCGGGTGGTATTTCTGCTGGCCCAGGTCGTTGAGCGGCACGCCGATCGGGAAGCTGGTGAGGGTGGTCGACGACGTGTTCGCAACACTGCCTGACGAGGCGTTCAAGACCACCGTGTCGGCCGCAAAGGAGACAGACGACCACGGCGCCGCGTCCACCGGGTGAGACGCCCCGCCCGGAACCGTCCGCGTGCCCGAGGCGATGCCGTTGTACGCGCCGCCCCGGAACGTCGTGCACGCCGCATTCGACAGGTCCGACGTGCAGTGCCCGTCCGTGCCGTACACAAGGCTGTTGTTCATCGGCCACTGCGGCAGGAACGCAAACGACTGCGGCGGCGTGCCAATGTTGAGTTTGAGTCCGCGGGCGACCTGGCTGTTGGAGAGCGTGACATTGCCAATGGTGATGGCTAGTGGTGCCGGGGCACAGTCTGTTGCGTTGGCGGCGATGCCTGTGTTGGCGAGTGCCGCCAGAAGGAGAATGGTGAACAAGGCACCCAAGCCTTGCACGACCATGGCTGATGGCGGTGGACAAAAGGAAGTCAAGGAGTCAATGAGAGGAAAAGTAAGACAGTTGACTGTGCCACGACAGGACGGGGAATGCCGCAACGGCAGACACTCCGTCGAGGCTTGATGTCGTGGACGGTGGAGTGAATGAGTGGCACAAAGTAAACAAAGGACGAAGGACGGAGGACAAGGTACGACAAGACTAAAAATCAAACAAGAAAGAAACAAGAGAGAAAAAGGACAAGAGAACAAAAAGAATGTCGACAATCAATAGGAAACGTCACCAGGACAAATGAATGAGAGGGTTGAGAACAAGAAGAACGAAGAACGATGAACGAAAGAATGAATGAGAGAGAAAAACAAACGCCAGTGTCAGAACAAAACACCCAGATGGGCGAGGAGTACGTTCTCTCGCCATTAAGAGTATGCCCAAACGGCCCCCAACTTTCTTTATTTTCTTTTCTTTTCTGTGTTCTGTGTTTACTTTATTTTTATTCGCATCCCATCCCAAGTCTGCCTTTCGACAGGCGATGCACTGCTGAAACTGGCCGTATGCAGGTCGTTGTCTTCCACGCCTGATGATATACCTATTTTGTCGACACGGTCGACACAGTCGACATACCCTTGTCAGTGGAGCCGGACATGCAGCCCCCCGGGCGTCTCGACGGCAGCGGCCATTGGCCGGACGCGGCAGACGTTAACGTCCGCGGTGGAGGGCACAAATAGCCTTCTTAGTCTATTTCCCATTCTATCGCCTACTGGCTGGCGGCGGCTGTTTGAGAATAGCTTGTGTCACGATGGACGCAATATTAAATGTACTGAACAATGGCAATCTCGCTACGATGGCAGCGCGTTAAATGCGCATACGTGCATCTCAAGATAATTGCACAAATCTGTTGCAATTGAACGGCAGCACGACGGATGTGCGAGTGATACAGCATCTGTTGGATCTGATATGCAGCTGTATATCATCTGATAGGGCCCATATTGTCACGAATTGACCACTTGTACGTGTTCAAGCGCAGTGTCTCTTGTCTAAGCCGAGTTAGAATCGGTGCAGCTTCCCTTTGAGCTTTTAATAATCGTGGTGGAAGCTTCATGGTCTGTGAGGCAGAAAAGTCAGGCACGCTTTGCTCTCCGTTTAAGCGCCGCCCTCTAAAACGATTTATGGTTTAGCGGCTCGGTATCACGGGCGAGACCGTGTTGGGCTGTTGGGAGTACTGACGATTGTGGTCTGTACTTTAGCATGATAGGCACCCCTGAACGGCCGAGACGGCGGCGTTCTTAGTGGCCGAGGTATGCCTGTGCTTAAGTGCAAAGTCTAAAATCTAATCTTGGAAATGGAAGAAAAGGAGGGAAAAGAGTGGACATGAGAGAGATACCCACTGAAAAAGACTGTTGGGCGGCAGGGCGCCTGCAAGGCTGTGCTGATTGGCTGTGAGTGTCAGGGGTCAACGGTTGGTCCAAGCTGGGCCGTGAAAAGCAGAAAAGCAGAAGAAAAACGAGCAATACAGGGCCAGGGGCTGCGGGTTGCGCGAGGAGGACAAAAGAGGGCTGGATGAAGAAAAGGCAAGACGAGAGAGCAAAGACAGAAGACATAATGAAAGAGGGATATCACGATTTCTTCTGTCTCTCAATGTTCTCACGATTGCGCCAAGAACCCCTGTAGGATTGGCCCCGTATTGCTTTCTTTTGATTTCGTTTTCTGGTATCCAAACCTGGTTCAGAGGGGCGCGAACACGGAAAACGGGCGTGAACGTTTGGTTGGCCTGCCTGGCGCTTGCTTTGCATGGTCACATCGAGTCCTTGTCTTACGAGTTTCTTTTCTTTGCTTTTCTGGCTGGTCTATCGTTTCTGTCCTTTTGTCCTTCTGTCCTTCTGTCCTTCCTGTCATACCTTTTGTTTTCCCTCTTCTCATTTCTCGCTTTCAGTCTTCTTTGCTTGATTGTTCGCGGTGGTCGACTATCGCTATTGTTCCACCTTCTTTCAACGGTCAACATCAACTGCCAATTGGCATCGGCACCCCTACGGCCCCTAAGCCTTAATATTATTTCTGACGACCACCCTGTTTTGTTCTTCGACATTCCGTTCCGTCCTCACTCCCAGCCCTGGTGCGACAATGAACGCATGCCAGTAGCAGCAAATTCATATTGAATTTTGCTTGCATTTTGCCTGCATTTGTGTGCCTCGACTACCCAGCATGCTCCTCCCCAACCTCAAGGTCCGGCGGTCCTTCCCGGCCGCCGTCTTTGCCGCGTCGCTCGTATTGTGCCTGGGCTATCTGTACCTGTCGCCGCAAGAGTTGCGAGAACACGCCCCGAGCCTGCCATCCTGGGCCTCCGACCGGCTCTCCCCGTCACACGTCTATCCGGACGTGTCCGCACCTCCGGACCAGCCAGAGACTCCAGAGACACCAGAGACTCCCTCGAAGCCAGACCAGCCGTCCTCTCCGGACAAACCAGACAAACCAGACAAACCGACACCTCCTCAAACGCCACCCGATCCTGTCGTCGCCGGCGCCGACCTCCCCGAGCTTCCCATACCCTACGAGTACCTCTTCGACGCCCCCTCCACGCCGTTCTGCGACAACCGCTTCAACGCCAAGTACTTGGTGGATCTGCGCGCCTCGGGCTTCCAGTACTGCAACACCTCGTCGCGGTCGAGTCTGACGTGCTTCCACTCCAAGACAACCACCGACAACCGCGCCGACTCCATGTGCATTGCCGAGGGCGTCGTCTTTGACCCGCAGCACAGCAAGTTTGTCCTCAACTGCAATGTCATGCAGCCCGACCCGGAAGCAACGCAGCGCGGCGCCATTCCCTTTAGTGATGTGCGCGACTACTGGTACGACACCGGGCCGAAGCACATTTTCGACCACAACGTGGCGTTTGTCGCGGGCGACCAAGTCGCGCCTCTTCCTGTCAAAGAGGAACCTCCCAAAGAGGTGCAGCGACACCACTTTACCCTGATGATCAAGCGAGAAGGCGACCTCAACCCGTGGCACTGCCTGCTCGAGATCTGGTCCATGGCCATGTCCATGGACGTGCTGCGCAGCGTGCGCGACCCGGCCGACCCCACGGGCAGGCCGCACTTTTTGGGCGCCGAGGACATGGCCAACGTCCAGGTCGTCATTTTGGACGAACGCGGCGACGGCCCGTACTTTGACCTGTGGCGCTTGTTTTCGACGCGGAAACCGTTGCGCCTCAACGAGCTCGCGACCAGCCCGCAGGCCATGGCCTTTTACAACACGACACCGCTCATCGAGACCCGCCACCACATGGTCGTGCCCCTGGCCGGCGGCAGCAACCCCGTCTGGCAAAACGACTGGACCGCCCGCGCGTGCACGCGCTCCGACACGCTGCGCGTCTTTGTCAAGCGCGTCTTGGACCACTACTCGGTCGACGACGGCCCCGTCGAGGACAACCTGGAGGACAGGGACAAGGAAAACCTGGCCCCGCCGCCAATCCGTGTCACCTTCATCGACCGCAAGGACGCCGACACGCGCCGCCTGGCCGACCAAGACACGCTGCTGGAGGCAATCCGCACGAAATACGACAGCAAGGTCGTCGTCGCGGCCGTCGACTTTGGCTCGCTGCCGTTTGCCGAGCAGCTCAAGATTGCGCACGCGACAGACGTGCTTGTCGGCGTGCACGGCGCGGGCCTGACGCACATTATGTTTCTGAGGGAGCACACGTCGGCCGTCGTCGAGATCCAGCCGTCCGATATGGACAACACGTTTATGGGCTTCCGGAACCTGGCCAACATGCGCGGCGTCAACTATTATCGGGCCACGGCGGCGCCAGTCAACGAGGCCGAGGGTGAAAAACAATCCCGCGGACTCGACCGTCGTGCTTCGTGGCACCGCGAGAACTTTGTCATTGACAGCGACGCCTTTATGCGCGTTGTCGGTGCGGCCATCGAGTCGGTTTACAACAAGGGCATCCACCACTTTGATATGGTGTAGACCTTGGTGTAGACCCTGGAGTGGATCAAGTTTATCTGTCTTGTATGTTAAGCGTGGTTTGGATAGCATTTGTACGGCGTTTGGGATCTGGATCTGGATAAAGGATAAATAGCCTTGTACGGGTACAGGCATGGGCTCCGTAGGAGCATGGACGAATGGAATACCTTTGCTTTTTTACTTTGTGCCTTGACATCTGTTAGTGTTTCTGGTGTGACGATCGTGATTCCAAAATATGCTGGGTATATTGACTTTGTTTATCCAAAGCGGAAATATGTCCAAGAAGAAGTGTGATTAAAATCAGCCCCAAAAAGAGAAAACGAGAAAACGAGAAAATAACGTCAAAATCGTAAAAGATGCAATGTCCCGCCAAGAATATGGTATCGCCCGCAAACCCGCAAACAAAATATGCCCCGCCCGGTAATTCTTCCCAATAAACCCGGTATGCTTGAAAAGTGAAAAGAAAACACCAAAAATGAACAAGACCCTTCTCCACCCAAGGATGCGTGATACCCCAAAATGCTGATGCAAATAATCAAAGTAAACAAAATGGATAGGAGGCGGCAGCCCCCAACTCGGTCGCCACCTCACCTCAGACCATCCTTCGAGCCCTTCTCAATGATGAATTTGACGGGTTGGCGGGCCCGTCTGCGCTGCCCGCGCATGGCCGGTGTCGGAGCTGCAGCAATGGCTGCCTGCCGAAACTCTGGGTCCAATCCTAGGCTGCGCCGAGTGGCCGGCTGCCACCCCGTCGGCGAGTACTTGTACTTGGCTGCCAACGCGCCGTTGCCGCTCTTGAGGGCCTCGGCCTCTTGCCGCTCGTCGTAGCCCCAGCGCCCGACACCGCCGGCCGCGACCCAGGAGGCCAGGTTCTTGCATTGGCTGGCATCGAGCCAGGCGAGGCGCGTGCAGCCGTCCAGGACATGGTCGACGCCGGTGCCGGTGACGCGGACACAGCCGCGCACCGAGAGACCACGGAGATCTTGGAGATGGAGGGCGACGCATCGCAGGCTGGCATCGGACACGGCGGAGCCGCAGAATGCGAGACGGAGCTCCTGCAGCAGCGGAAGGCCCAGGGCCACAACCTCGGTGGCTGTGTCCGACAGTGCACAGCAAAAAGACAGGTCGAGGTGCGTCAGGCTCTTGGCGGCGTTGACGAGCGAGACGATGGCGTTGTCCGACAGATAGGTGCAGTCGGCGAGGCACAGGTGCGTCAAGGCTGTGAACCGGTACGGCGCCCAAGCCTGGAAGCCGGCATCGGTCACAGATGTGCACCGTGTCAGCGACAAGGCCCGAAGACGAGGCGCGGCATGGGCGGCCAGGTGGACCATGCTGCGGTCGGTAATGTGCTTGCAGTACGAGAGGTCCAAGATTTTGAGTTGTGGACAGCCGATGACCGTACCCGGGGCGGGACCGTTCTTGGCGGCAGCGGCGGCAGCCTGTTGTCGCTGCTGCTCGATCTTTTGCGCCCGCTGGCTGCGGCTGTTGGAGTTGGCAATGGCCACAATCTTATTGTTGGTCGCACTCGCACCGGCCGCCGAGGCAGGCGGCGCCGGCGGCACGACCCAGCCGACAACGCGTGCCAACAGGTTGTCACCAACCTTGCGGCAGTTGCTCCAGTCAAGCTCCTCGAGCCCCGAGGCGTGCTCGCTCATGTCCAGGATTTGGTTGGCCGAGACGTCCCACACAGACTTCATGCGCCAGGCTTTGACGTTGCGGCCGCAGCGCTGCCACAGCGCCTGGAACCCCTCGTCAGTAATGTGGAAGCAGTTGCTGATGTCGATCTCGACGGCGCGGTCGCCGACAAACGGCGCGATGATCTGGGAGAGCGAGTAGTCGTTGATGCGGCTGTTGTAGGGTGACAAGTCGACGTGGGTGCAAAGCTGGGGTGCGGTCGTGATGACACGGCGCCAGTGGCGGCAGACGCCTGCAAGGCGAAGAAGGTCAATGAGACCAAACTGCTTAAAGACAAGGACCAGGGCCTCGTCGGACGGGAACTGGCGGGTGCCACTGGCCAGCGTTGTGTGGTCACCGTTGGCTCCACGGACAACGCTTGGGCTGCGGCGTGCCTTTTTAAAGTTTCCCCGTGCGTCTTGCTGCTGCTGGGTCTGCTGTGTATCTTCCTGCATCTTGATGCCGTTGAACTCCTCGATGATGCTGGCAGCGCCCTTGTCGGCCTTGTCTTTCTCTTTCCGCTCTGGAGTCGTTTGCGGCGGGAATGTGAAAAGCTTGAGCGGGCTGCTGTTGCTGTTGGAGGCTTCGCTTGCCTGTATTGTGGGCAAAGCCTGGAGATTGGATGATGAAGAGGATGATGAGAGCGAGGAAGAGGAGGATGGTGACGAGGCGCCCGAGTCCGTTTGTGGTACTGGCGGTGCCAGCGAGTTGCGGCGACGGTTGCGCAGGTTCTCCATGTCGACACTAAGGAATGGGTCCGGGTCGCTGGGTTGTCGAGTCTCGGCGGCTTCGTCTTTTTGCGAGGCTTTTGTTGGTGATGATGGTTTCGAGGGCGTGGTGAAGATGACGTTGGGAACGGAGTGGCGGCGGAGCGAGGCGAGGGAGGAGACCGGCGAGGGGCTCTTGGGGCTCCATGGCGAGCCAAAGGCTGGCGCTGGCGCATCGTCTTTCATCTCGACGTCTTGGTCTTGGCCCTTTTGTGGACTGCTCTCATCACCTGGCATAGCTGTCGTTGTCGTCTCGTCTGCTGTGTCGCCACCCTCTGCAGACTGGCTGTAACGTGCACGTGCTGTTGCCTCGACCTGGTCCTTGAGCCCCGGTGGACACCGCCGCCACAGCTCTTCGAGCGCCTCGCCGCTAATCATGAGACATTCGACACTTGTGATGGAGCGCACTGTTGCTGTGCGGCCGCGCGACAAGCCCAGGCTCGCCACTTCGCCAAAGTACTGACCCTGCGTGAGTCGTGGGCGCGCAAAGGTCGAGGCGGCTTCGAGGACGCTGCCGTTTGGCAATTGCAGCACAACCTCCGCCTCACCACGGACGATAAAGTAAATGTCGTTGCCAGGACTGCCCTGGCAAATGATGTCGGTAAAGGGCGGAAACGTCTTGGGCTGGGCACTCAGGCCGAGGAAGTGGAGGATGTCTGGTGGGAGTGTCGCAAAGAGCGGCAACTCCTTCAATGTTTTGCGCACGTTGACGTAGCCGCTGCCGAGAGCGCTGCCGCCAACGGCGGGGTCCTCGATGATGCCTGGACTGGGTGACTTGCGCTTCTTCTTGTTTGTCGGTGTTGTCGTGGCCGAGCCCGATCCAGGGTCTGTTGACGATGCGCCCGATTGTGCCTTGCCTTCTGTGCTTGGTGTTGTTGTGCTCCCGCTTGTGCCCATGTTTCGCCGCTCCTGCTGCTTCTTCTTGAGGATGGTCAGGCGCTCTTCGGCCTCTTGCCGGATCGCCTTTTCCATCTCGGGGTAGTGCGGCAGCTCTGTTTGGAGATCCTCCTTCTTCAGGACAACCAGCAAGCACTTGGTCCGTGCAACAATGGTGGCCGTCCGCGGCACGTCCATCAGCACGCCAATCTCGCCAAAGAAGGCGCCCGGAGTCAGCTCGGCGTAGACGGCCTCGCCGTCCCGTGAGGTGACTGCGACGACGCCGCGCACAAGCCAGTACATGGCCTTGGCATCGTCGCCCTCTGTGAGAATCAGGTCGTGCGCTGCATGGATCTGTGGCCGCAGATGCTTGCCAATGGCAGCCAAAAAGTCGTCGGGGGCGGACACAAAGAGGGGGAACGAGCGGATGCGGTCGACGAGGTCGAGGGGCATGTCGGGGAACGTCGAAGCGGTCAGTGGACTCGGGCGAATAGGCCGGGCCGGGTTGTTCTCAACGTTGAAGGAGCGGATCATGGACGAGACGGTGCCGCCCTGGCCACCGGCTCCGTTGGCGGCATTGTGGGCAGCGTGGTGGTGGGCGAGGGCCCGGAAGGGCGATGTCGGCGACGGGCCGCGTGCCCGTCGCATTGTGAATGTGGGGGAGAAAAGAAGAAAAAAGAAAAGAAGGATGTGTGAGGTGAGGAGAAAGGATGTTTGGTAGGCCGGCTACCAAGGTGTGGTCGTGTGTTCCTCTGCTCGTGTGCCTATCTCAGACTCTGGTTATGCGTTGCTGGTCATGCTTAGAGAGTGGATGGTGGTAGCGTTTTAGAAGGAAGTCGTTTCACGTTTCCGAATTGAAATCCGAATTCCTGTGCCACAGACTGGAGGACAAGCCTGTGCGCGGCAGACAAGCTCGCCGGGAGCCAGCGAGCCGGCGATCCAGGAACAAGCAAGAAGCGCAGAGTGGCCCTTGCGAGCGCGTGTTCCAGAAAAGCCACAGAAACTGCCCAAGAAACCGTGGCAGCGGAGACGAGAGCGGCGTGGACAAAGGGTAAATTGCAAGGCGGCTCGCTGAGGATGAAGGTCACTGTCGGTTTAATGTGAGCGGTGGGGTTTAAGCGGTCGATTGCGTCACGGTGAGGTCGTGGCGTGTATTTTCGTAGCGGTGGGCAGTACTGTGGGATTGAAAGGCGTTGTAGATGTTGAGATGTTTGGATGTTTAGATGTCGTCGATATGTCGCAGAGGACTGGAAT
Organism: Sporothrix mexicana; assembly: GCA_021396375.1. Taxonomy (NCBI): domain Eukaryota; kingdom Fungi; phylum Ascomycota; class Sordariomycetes; order Ophiostomatales; family Ophiostomataceae; genus Sporothrix; species Sporothrix mexicana. Next base: position 77,663 of record WNYC01000039.1, read on the forward strand.
GCAAATGACAGACAGATCTGGAGAGGCAAATGTCAGCAACCGCCCAGAGTCTCAGGTTGTCATAGCCGCGGGGCACGCGGGCAATTCGACGTTGGGAGACGGCGTACCTTGCAATGCGACAGGGATGGTAACGGATGTTGGTCGGTGAGGGAGAGATTGATGAGGAGAAAGGAGGACAGAGTGAAGATGCGATTGTTGAAGAAAGAAGTCGGATTCGTCGTGTGCTGACTTGGATTCGTGCAAGTCGCTCTTTCCTCTTTCCTCTTTCCCTTTGCTCTGCGCGTGTAGACGGAAGGAAGCTTTGGTGGGGCCTTTTGTCTGGCGTAATTCTGGGTCTTGTGTAATTATCTCTTTTGATGACTTGGGGCGTTTGGAGCGGGACAAGCGGAAGGCCCGTAGCGGACACAGAAACAAAGGTACCTTTCGCTGTGACGACAGTTTGATGAGGTGGTGTCGGCAACAGAGGGATGAGCAAACAAAAGAGTGAAGATCGTGATAATTGGCACAAACCCAAGAAGGAAGTCGCGAGTCACGTTCGTCGATGCTCTGTAGACAACCCAGGGGCAATTGTCGTTTCGGGAACGGTCAAAGCGGTAGGTGCAAAGAACGGATGCTCAGTGCTTGAGGAAGGAACGACAAGGAGGATGGGAAGAAGGAAATAGTACGTCGCAGGCGGTTCGCTGTCGTTTCTGCCTTGCTGTTTCTTCTGGTTTGCTGTTTCGGCTTCAGCGCTCAACACTCATCAGTAAGGCCCCTCAGGCCCACACAAACGAGACAGGGAAGATGCCGGTAGCCCTTTTGGGCCGTTGGCGGGAGGGGTTCGGTGGTTGTGGTGGGCACGGTGGGTGCTGGAACTTCGCCTTATGGAGAAAATACAGGCACAAGACTGGCTGAAGACTGGTCAAGACAGCGAAAGGACGGCGAAATGACAGGCCTAAATCAATTCAGTGGCTCCAACGATTTTAACTGCGGCTGCCCCACACAAATGACGTCCTTAGCTCGGTTTTTGGCACGTACTAGCCCTTGGGCCTTGTAGGCTAACAAAAGAAGTGCAGCACATCGTACTCCGTACATTTTGAGACATAGGCAAAGAAACAGATGGGATGATCGTGACCATTGTTCAACAGCCATTGTCGGCGATGAATGGGGGGCAGGGGTTGTTGTTTTTGCTCTTTGTGTATGGTCTCGAGGGCAAACTCGTGATGTCTCGGGAGGCTGCTTGACATGGTATCTGCAAACAAGCCTAACAAGCTTAACAAGGAATAAGACTCTGTAGAAAGCGTTCTTACAGGGCTTGCAGGCCTGCCGTGATCTTTCCTCTGGCAAGGCCCGAACCCGCCGAAGTGAGCGTTTAAGAGTGAGCATCTTACGACATACATCTTACACCGCAAATATCTCAACGTAGGGCCGTTCAATTACTCCTCATTCTCCGCCAGTTTCTCCTCTTCTTTTACGACGTGCATATGATGCATTTTATCATTTTACCTTTCATTTAAACAAGAGCCACTTCTGGCCGTAAACTTCTTAGCAGTTCGGCTGTCAAAGCGCCTAAAGCGACCAGAGGGGGCCCTGACCATGCTAGAACAGTGCTAGAACGTCGCTAACATCTGCAGCGCAATCACATCTCATTTCACGTTTTCTTGTCCCAGGTTCACGGCAATTCTCAGATTTGCTGGGGATGGACGACACAATATTGATTTCAGAAAGGACACAATATGTTGACGAGATGGAAGATTTGATGTACGTAGTATGTGATAGAACCTCTGGAAAGTGATCCCAACAAAATCATCTCAAGATGGCATTTGATGATCTGGCCGACCCGGCCAGGGCTCGTGGTCCTGTCTCGTCTATTTCTTTTCTTGGTCTCCTCCGGTCTCTGGTCCCTGACTGGAGAGCTCTGGCTCGAAACTTTGGTCGCGAGGTGGTCCGTGAGCACACACACGATGTTGCCGAAAGCTTGCCCACAACAGCCTGCGTCGCTTGTGTGGGTGTGTGTTCGAAAAGTGTTCCAACGCTTCGAATGGCGTTCTAGTGTTTTTCCAGCGCCTGGACCGTGCTTTTCTTGGTGGTTGTGTGCAGGGAGAGGGCCAAGGTGGTATTCTATGAGATGCGGAGGAAGAGGAGGCTTCCACACAAGACTGTCTTCAGTTTTCGTTTGACTGGGAAACCCAGCCATGAGAAAGTGAGTGAAAATGAGTTCATTGTTCTAGAGACGGATTGTTTCTAACATGCAAAGGAAATAGGTATCATGGGTCGCGATGGCTCAAAGTAAGCCTCTCTTTCCCTTCTCTCCTGCCCGCCTCGGCGCGGCGTTTCTTGTCTTCTTGCCTCTCGATATGAAAGCTCAAAGGCGATGCACCGTCGCTACTCAGTACTCCAAGGGACACCGAAAGACCAGAAAATGGCCTGTGCTCGCATCTGGGCTGAAGTGGTGATGAGACTGTCCCTTGCTGGAGACACACAGGAAGCGAGAGTTGCATCGAGGAAGGTCTGCCTCTGTCTGGCCTCATCTCTGTCGACCATGCCAATTCCATCGTGGGTTCAGCAGGCAACTGTTGGTGTTGTTTGTTGTTTTGTGATTATCGTGGATTTATTATCTTATTTTCTTCGTTTTCCTCCTTCACCCTACAGCCCGCAGTACCCCGAGTTGCAATCGAGACCGGTCGACGTGTGGCAGCACACAGCACCACCAGCACAGAAGCACGCCAGTTTGGCGTTGTTGGCATGGTTGAAATGCATCCGAAGGCGGTCGGTCGACTTTTTCGACGCTGTTGGCGATTTTGATGTTGATGTTGATTTTGTAAGAGTCGAATGCGGTGGGAGGGCACCCGTCAGTGCTTTTCGCCATGGGGTCATCCACGACGGCAAGGACAGGCCGCCATAGTGCTTGCTGTGCTTCCTTGCGCCCGGCGTGGGGGTCTTGACGACGTACGGTAGCTGGAAGGCCTTGGGCCGCTCGTGGGGTTGGGTGTGTGTCGACAGCGGCGTGGCCGTGGTGTGGCCGACGTCTGGGGCTGCTGGTGCAGAACTCGAATGTTTTCCCGGGCGATTCTGCTTGTCGCCGCCGAGCGGGCGCTGGAGATGTGCTGGTGCGGGCGCGGCGAGGGCCAGTGTTGCTGCCAGGACGGCCAGCAAAAGGTGGAAGAGGAGCTTCATTGTGGTGTATGAAGAGAAAAGACAAAAGGCAATAGCTGGTTTGTGTGCTTGTGTGCGGTCGAGAGGTAACGTCGTTTTGTGAGACTATGTCGCGGTGAGAGTGTAAACAGAAAAAAGACAAGGCGGTCGGTGAGGAAGGCGCGTTGGGCGAGTCAAATATCTCGTCGATTCACAAGAAAAAAACCTGAAGACCTGGGGAATCGAATATGGAATATGGGATACCGCTGGCCGACGTGGCTTGCAGTTTTCATGTGCAGTGTCGTGGATTTATGTGTTATGTGTGACAAAACGAGGGCGATGGATGTTTGACGCGATTTCAATCAAACAGCCACACGTTTACACCTTAAAAGGGCTGCAAAATTGGTCGAGGTGAAGCTGACGATGTAAGTCGAGCTCGATAGCTTTGTTGGTTCGTGGGTGTCTCGATTGAGTAAAACGGAAAGAATAAAAACATAGAATATTGAGCCGCCAGACAAGAGAGAGAGACAATAACATGCAACGGAGAAAAGAGGGAGAAAGACAAGCTCAACAGAGTAACAGGAGAAACAAGAGAACAAGAGAAAGAAGACAGCGGGATCGGGCGGTGATATACTGGACAGGAGAAATGGGAACGCAAGACACAGGGCACAAGAAAGGCAAAAGGCAGAAAGGAAAGACACGATTGACAGCTTCGGAACACGGGAGACGAGGGCAGATATTGTTTGGAGAAGAGCACAGAATTGGGGACAGAGACGTGTACACAGCTCATTTACACGGAAGCACAGGCACACGCGCTTTTCTTTTTCTCTTTTGCTTCCCTTCTTCTTTTCTTCTTACCCGGCACATCAGGTCGAGGCTGAAGGCAGGAGCAGAAAGCGGAATTAGAGAGTGAAAGCGGGATACCGAAGCGGATGACGGGAATGGAATATATGCGCCCATATACGTTCATATACGTTCATAAAAATTGAGTGAATAGGGCATAATATGGCGTCGGCTTTGTCTTTATTCTGTTCTGCATGTATTCTGTATTCTGGCAGGTTTATCATTAATTTATTTTTCTTGCCCGGTGCACATTCTTCCATATTGTCATGGACAGCCCACCACATACGGAGAATTTGTCGTCGGCACGTTGTACAATGAGGTGGCGATATTCAGCGAAGGAGAACAGGGAAAGGTGAGAAGATGACAGGTCTATGAGATGTGTGGGAATACAGAGAGATAAGGCAGAAGAGCAGAAGACATGCGCTTTTGCCCGACAGAACGTGACGGCACTCTTGCCGGCAAAATACAAAAATACAAAACGCCAGACTTGTTTGTGTCGAGCACGCGGCTGGGCGGCGTTGGCGCGGCTCAATCGGGCGATTTAGCCACGGACAAACACGAGGGAAAGGTGAGAAAATAGAGTAAAGCAAAGGAACAGAAATAAAGCAGAGACTCCACGAGATGGGATGAATGCTGAATACTCGCCCAAGGATACATGCTGTGTGATCTACTTTGCAGGCTGCGGGCGTCCGTCGTCGGGAGTCGACTGTATTTACCTGTAAATTGCGGGCGCGATGCTTTCGGGAAAGCTTCGACTTCGCGATGCTGCGATCCGAGAACAGCCTGCCTCTTTGTCGATCAGGGACCTTGCGTCGGTGAAAGAAAGGAAACCAAGACACTCATAAGGCTGGCGCGGCGGATACCCATGTTCTAGAATCTGAAATGTCGGTACCACACAAGACAGACGAGACATGCAGACACCAGACATGGGATGAATGGTCATTCAAGTCAAGAAAGAAAAACAGAAAATAATCGCTATCATTGAAACTCCTGGCCGTCGAAACAGCCGCCGTGTAAGAATATTATGTACAGAATGTGGTATGTAGAATGCAAAGACTTGGCTCTTCTTGTCTCCTCGTCTCCTCGTCTCCTTGTCTCCTCGTCAACTCCTCTCCCGCATGCCTTTTGTCCGCAGGGTCCATGTTGTGGCGCCCTCGTCAAACGGCAAGTGCAGAGTCGACGCCGGCGACGAAGAGACCGACGACGGGGCGGGCACGTTATTACTGGTCGTCATTGTCGTGTTGGTCGTGTTGGTGGCGCGCGTCGTCGTGCGCGTGGTCGTGGGCAGCAGCCCGCGGTGCGTGATGACGGCTGCGTCTCTCCGGGGGCCCTGCGCAGGCGCCTGTGCCTGTACCTGTGCCTGTGTCTGTGCCTTGACATTAACAGAGTCCTCCGTGCTGGCGTTGCTGTGCCGCTGGATGTGGCCCTGCCAGAGCCCGCGCACGCCGCCCTTTTTGCGCTCCGGCAGGTCCTCGGTGCCGGCGCTGCAGACATACAGCAGGTACTGCAGGTTGGGCAGCGTGTGGCGGATGTCGACCACCCGCAAGCCCTGCGCATGGCACAGCGTCTCAATGTTCTTGTTCAGCAGAAACCAGGCGTAGTCGAACCGGTACTGTGCATTGAGCCCGCCGCGCGGCATGTACAGCGGGAAGTCGCGCTGGGCGTCGGGGATGGACTTGCTGATGTCGTCGCGAATGACCGATCGCGAGCCGTAGGCCGTGATGCGGTACGGCAGGGCGACGCCCAGGTACGTCTGCAGCGAGTTGACCAGGACGGCCACAAACCCCAGGGCGGCCGACAGCGTGTCTTCGGCCCGCCCGCCGGTGCTCTTGTCGAGCAGCGGGCCGTACGCGGTGTTGGGCAGCGGCATGCCGCAGATCTGGAAGGCCAGCGGCTCGTCCACCCCGCGCGCCGGCGAAATGTTGTAGATGCGGATCAGGTCCTCGCAGACACGCCGGCGCTGCCCGCGGATGTCGTCACGCGTGCGCTGGGCCGTCGTGCGTGATGTCGCCAGCCCAAGAGACGCATGCTCGACATCGGCCGAGGCTTTCTGCTGGAGGTCGCGGCCGGCGGCAATGGCGGCCCGTCGTGTCTCGATCGACGCAGCTAGGTCGGCCCGTTTCTTGCGCGCCGCATCCGTCAAGCGTCGGCGGTGGGCCAGCCCCTTAAGGGCTCGTCGTCGGCGAGCGTCGGCTTCGGGCAGGAGGAGGGCAGCCGCTTCGTCGCCCCCCGATTTGGCCGTCTCCTGCTCTTTTCCGAGTATTTGTTCAATCTGCTGGGCCAGCTTGTCCTGTGTCGCAAGACAGTCCTGCAGCGAGTTTTCGAGGTTGGCGAGGCGCATGAGGGCGTTGTAGGAGGAGGTGGGCAGTGGCGGGATGCCCTGCAAGTTGCTGCGGGCGCCACCAGCGGGCGAGACCAGCTTGTTATGCGGCGCGCCGGCCATGTATACGCCATCCAGCAGGTGGAAGACAAGGGCATTGGGCGGGAAGTGGATGTTTTGGAGGGTGCCGATGCACCCAAGGAATCGCAGGTCCACGTCGTCTTCGAGAAGGAGGGACCAGGAGGGGGAGGATGTCGAGGATGTCGAGGGAGAGGGAGGTTTTGGTGTCGTTGATGTCGTCGTCGGGGTAAGAGCTCTTCGTACCCAGACTTTGACGGTCAGTTGTGAAGATCGCGAGAGCAGAGGATCGAGGTTTGCGAGGTCGAAGAAGCGAAAGTTGAAGTTGGTCGCCCGCTCCCTCACCTCGCTGATATATATTGGCTCGTCGGTGTCATCGTCATCGTCACCCCCAGAGCGTGTATGCAGCGAGAAGAAGGCGTCGGCAGTGCTGCTGTCCATGGCCTGCTCCAGAATGTGTTGTCGAGCGAGCGCATTGGCGCCCGACAAGGTCGCGCTGCGGTTGCGGTTTCGCGACGCCGACCCATTCGATCCCGCGTCTGCCACCAAATCGTCACTGGACCGTGAGTGCTGCAGGGCCCTCCGCAACGACGCGCGCTTCTTCTCCCGGTCCGCAGCCGAGGCGAGACTCGACGTGCCCACGCCCGCATCGTCGATGCTGTACTTGCGCGGCGGTGTAAACGTCAGGTTGCGCAGGTAGATGCCGCGCAGGTGTCGCAGCTTGCGGTTCTGCGGCAGGAGGAACGCCGGCTGGGGGGCCGTCATTGTGGGGGACGAGGTCGGCGTCGATTAGGGAAGGAGAGGGCACGAGAGCCCTCGAGTCGAAGATGGGCGAGGACGGCACGCCGTGGCGTGGCCCATGTCCCGAGAGCAATTGAACACGAACGTCGCTGGAAGTCGCTGATAAAGTGTAGTAGATGCTGTATTCGAGCTTCGTTGGAGCTGCCGATCTACAAATGCTTGTGCAGCTTCGTCAGAGTGGCTGTGGTGGAGTCTAGAGATGCAACGGCCGCGACGGAATGTTTGGAAGGCGTGCCCGCGCTTCATGTGTGTTGTCGTCAGCGGCAGCAGTTGGCGAGTTAGCGCGGCCCGAGCTCTTGATTACAGAGGGTGGGACCTGCCGTTTTTGTGTTTTTGTGTCATCCACTTGCCATGTGGGGTCACGTGGAGGCGCTTAAATAACAGCAATTCAGAGTCATAATCAGGGGCAGTCCAGAACTAAACAACAACAAACGCCATCACAACGCTGAGGAAATGGACATATCACATCCTGACTCACGTCCTAATCTCTCGAATCTGGTTTTAATTATTGCGCATACTATGTTACCATTTCGGATTTCACTCGCACCTCACAGCGGGTATCATTGATCACGCTAGCACACATCGGCATCTTCAGAAGTAGCCATCTCCATTGACACAGGAAACAACAGAACTTGGAAAGAAACATCTCACTTTCATCAACGCCTCCTGCTATGGTATCACCAAACTTCTTCCACGGACTGCACGGACCATTACCGCTCTCACCACCCTCACCACCCTCACCTACACCTTCTCCTTCTCGTCCTCGGCCAGGGTCGCCTGGTGAGGCGCGCCGAGTGGTGCGCCCGCCAGGTTCTGCTCGAGCAGATAGATCTCGCTGTCAATGTGGCGGTGGCGGAAGTAGAAGACGGCCGTCTGGGCAAAGAGGGCAATGGCGGGGCCGGCCCAGACCCAGATCAGGTGCGGGTCGATGATGGCGGGAATCAGGATCTCGCCGAGGGCGCTCGACAGGGCGTTTGTGAACAGGAACATGGCCATGACAACCGATTTGAGCTGCGGGGGCGCGCGCACATAGGCCATTTCATAGGCGGTGACATTGCAAAAGAGCTCCGAGATGGCGCCGAGCGCGACATTGGGCACCTGCCACCAGATGGAGATGGGCGAGACCAGGCCATTCTCGCACGTGCTGGCCTGGTAGCCGCAGGGCGATGTCTCATAGACTTTCCACTGGACGATGGCGCCAAAGACGCCCGAGAGCGCGGCCAGCAGAAAGCCAAAGGTCATCCGCTTGATGGGCCCGAACCGGATGCCAAAGTGCGAGAGCAGCGGGTAGAACCCATAGGTCAGGACGGGCGTGGCGGCGATGATAATCACAGGGTTCAGGTTGCCCAGCAAGTCGTTGGGCGCGCCCTCGCTGGTCATGGCGGCGCCCTGGTTGTTGGCGAGCGAGCCGACGCCGCCGTCGTTGATGTTGTACAGCGGAAAATACAAAAAGACGACACAGGCCTCGAACGTGCGCTGGACATCGACGACGCTGCGCTCGTTCCAGCTGACACGGATGCCGCGGGCGGCCAGCGTGTGTGGCTTGGCGGCGTCCCAGAAGTCCTTGCGCCAGACGGCGCCCTTGTTGTGCTTGACGGCCGTGAAGGCAATCTTCAAGAAATTGGACAGCTCGGAGCCGGATCCGCCGCTGCCCGCTTGGCGCTGCACAAGTCGCTTGCGGATGGCGAGCAGCAAAACGGGCAGGAGAAAGTACACAATGCCGGGAAGCAGGAACGAGATCCAGAAGCCAATGTACTTTTCCGTGTACGTCGTGGCAATCGCAAAGAAGGAGCCAATGTTGATCATGGCGTAGAAGATCAGCAGGATGCGCTGGATTGTGAGCTCGGGGCCGACAATCTGCTTCTCGCCCGACGGCAGCGTCTGCACGTAGTCGTGCTGGTGCTGGTACTGGTCGATCAGGAGGGGCGCCACGTTCGGCTTGAAGATGCCGGCGCCCGTCGACAGGAGCAGCAGCGAAATAATGAAAGGGGCCACGCCCTTGCCGGCCTTGAGGACCGCCGGCGCCGCGCCGCCAATCATGATGACGTGCGCCACGCCGCCGATGATCACGCCCAGCATAATCGTCTTGAACCGCCCAATCTTGACGTCGGCAATCCACGCGCCCAGGATGGGAAAGACGTACGCCAAGAACGTGAACAAAAGACCAAACGCCGACGCAAACTGCAGGCCCATGCCCAGCGCGCCGGCGTGCTCTTCCTTGTGGCCCTTGGGAATCGCGCCGCTGCCGTTGCCGCCTTTGGGCAGGGGGAACTGCATAAAGTTGCTAAAGACCGTGCTGGCGCCGAAATACGAAGCGCGCTCCGAAAGCTCGGCCACGCACAAAATGTATGCCACCAGCGGGATCTTGCCGGCCACGCGTTTGAGTGTGCGCTGCTCCTCCTCGGTCGGCACAGGGTACTCGGCGCTACCCTGGGGCAAGAAGTCGCTGGCCGACTTGTCCGTCGACTCGGCCCCGTCGTTTTCTTCCTTCTTTTCGTCGTCGTGGATCGAAGGAGGTCCATGGGCCTTGTCGGCGGCCGTCTTTTCGGCAAGGCCGACTTCCTCTGACTCGATAGGTGCCACGCCCGACAGCACCTGGGCCACGCCATGTTCCTTAGTCGGCCCCGCGGCCACGGCTTCAATGTTGGCGTCTAAGTAGACGGTTAGTTTGGAAGAGAGCAAGAGGCTTGACAGGATCCATATCCAGATCCGGATCCAGTGTTATCTTACCCATTGTATTCGATGTTGACGTTGATTGTGGACGTCCGAATTGGTCACTTCCAAAGCAAACAGGTCTCGGTCAACAGGAGCTGCCCTGCAGTATAGGTATAGGCGATGTGAAAGGTGCTTGGGTGCACAAGGATAAGAAATAAAAGAGGGCAACCAAGACACAGGCTCGTGAGGGAAATAGGACACGGCTGAAGAGTGGAGATCTCTTGCCGGAGAGACGGCAGCAACAGCAACGAGCACGACCACGCACGCAAGACCCAAATGCCCAAATGTCGACAGAGACACGGCCCGTAGATTGATGGTCTGGACGTCCTCGCAGTGCTCCTGTTTCTCACTTGCTTGATAGGAGATGCAGAGTTCCCGTGTGAGAATGGGATCGAGAACGGGGATGAGAGTGCACAGACGGGGCGGGATAGGGCAACAAGACGGGCAACTTACAACCAATTTATCCAGGCGGGCTTCTCGTTTATTATACTCGCCGCCACCCATCTACTCTCCATCTATTACCCACCTGCGGAGTACTACTTCTTCTTTATCAATTCTACATCGTCCCCTCCTTTGGATTCTCGCTGTCCTCCCTCTCGCATTGCACGCACCCGACCCCGGCCTCGTCAATATATATGGCACATGGTCTTCCGTTGGAGAGATAACACTTTTGAAGCTACTTGCTGGCACTGGACCTGGAAACCCAGTCCTCTTTTGGCTGTTCTCTCCGATGGCCATATACCCGGATTAGGTGCTATTGAGTGTGGGTATTTGCCTGCAAAATGTTGATGTCGACATAGCTGGATGCTATGTGTCGATCCGGGACAATTGCGTGTGACCTTTCATACCCTAGATACTCCGTACTTGAGGCTTGATGCAAACAAGCATTGCTTAACACCACATTGGCTCGAGCCATCTGATTATAACGATCCACAGCCAGTCCCATCACCCATACCGGCTTGGCCTCTTGGCTTCCCATATTTTCTCATTTTGTTTTTGTGTCTTTTTTTGTGCCCTATCCTCCTCGTAAGCTTTGCCGCTTATCATGATGCACTGTTTGAACTGGTTGAACTGGCTGTACTCATTCTCGTTGTTGTGCCGTTTGCCGTTGGCTGTTTCCTCCTTCCCAATCGGGCAACCAAGATTGCCCATCTCCAACATCAACCAACGTCGCTTTTCCTTCATCGAGCGGCACAAGCACGAGGACCAGAGACAGTAGGAACCTTATTCCCGCTCGAGATCTCGACTGTCAACCGTCGCATCACAGCCTGTATGTACACGCGAATACCACTTCAAAATTGGCAGGTGCCAAAGAGAACAACGATCCATGTAGGCGGAGAAAAATACACCGTTGATGTTGTTCGCATACGCATTTGTTTCTTGTCTTCTCCCTTTCAGTCTTTCAACTCTATCATTTCCACCTTCTCTTTTGAGACGGATGTACTTTAGACTGTCGCGTTTTCCTCTTTTCTTGCAGAAAACTACTGCAGGCCCTACTGCAAGACAATCTCGGGATCGACAAGGACATGCGATAGCATGCTTACGGAAATAGGCTGGAGGAATCACGTCTTCAACAGGAAAATGTTAAAACCCGGCGTCGTATTACAGTCCGCCGGGAGGAATACATCCGTGGAGAGCAATGGTGCCAAGCATTTACGAGATGCACGATGGGGAGATAAAATGACGTGCAAAAAAGGAGAAAACAGACAGAAAGCCACAGAATGGAGAACATGATGCGGGCATGGTGCAGCACAACTACAACATAACGATGTGACCCAGCACGGGATTTCAGAGAAAGCCCTCGCGACCTTTTTACCTTTCTTTGCCCGAATACAATTGACTGTATATGACCGACAGACAGCACAGAGTAAAAAATATATACACCTTAGAAGCAAAAAGGATGATTTCAAAGTTCGGGAGAAGTAAATACTCTTGAGTAAGAGGACGGTAAGTGGGGCATCAACATCTATTGAAGCACTGTTTGTGTGCTCCGTACTCCAGACTCCAGGTTACGGCTCAGCCCACTGGCACTTTACACTCCACAGCCAGCAATCCTATAAACGTGTATCACGACTACGGGACGGTAGATTCAGTAAAGCTCCACGAAAACAATTTTTTAAAAAAAAAAAAAAAAAACGTACAGCAGCGGGTATTCGCTGGTCGTCACCGACCCAACTACTAATCCGCCGATTACTGGTTTGACGAGGGGAGAGCGGACGGGATCCCGTATTTTCCAGTATCTATGGCCGTACGTGGAAGACGGGGCAAGTGGATTGTATTATATGTCGGGCGGCACTTGATTGTCACCGCTCCCGACCATACTTTGTGAAAGATTGCCGACGTGAAAAATTGCCTACGGCTATGACACACCTAATGCCTTCTCGGCCTAGCCAAAAGGCTACCAGCACGACATGTCACCGATCTCACCGTCAGATGACGGGACGCCTTTATCTTTAGCCTCCTTACTCGACTCGTCTTTCAGAACCTTTCTATCTCGCCATATGTGGAAGAATGTCCGTCCGTGTTCAACGGGCAAGGCAGATATATGCTGCCGTAATTTTGTACGAGAGCTGCACGTTACAAAACGAGAAGCCGTTTTCATTTTCAGAAAGAGAAGCCAAAGAATGACCTATAGACAACAGCGTCTCGAACGTAGCCAAGGGAGGCTGAAATTGTTAAAAATATACGGAGTATAGATAGATTGAAGTATGTTTGCCGATTCCAACCTATGCCCAACCGGGCATGCTAACTATTCAATTCTCGCAGCTGTCAAGCGAATCAAGACGGCTAATGTGGGCATCGACGATCGTAGCGCGCCTCGCGCGCCTTTCGCTCAGCTTGGTCGGCCAACTCCCTTGCTGTTGGATAGGGACAATAATAGTCCATCCATGCATGGTCCCCGTAGTGTAGTGATCGTGATACAGGACCACGTTCTCGTAGTGCTATTGCATGTTCGTGTTCTTCCGCAGGCACGGCGTCGTTGATGATATGGTCGGATAGCTTCTGCCCCTCGCCGATAACCGATAGGCCATCGGCTGAAACAACGGCCACAGCAAATGCATCGTTGTCGTCTCGAAGTGTCTTTGCAACGACTGCTTCGTAGATATGACTCTTTTGTTGCCACAGCACTTGGCCGCTCAAGAGGAGATGCAATTTGTCGCCTGTCTCTTCATCTCGTGTGTGGACAAGCAGGTCGTCACCTGCGCGGGTGATGCCAACCACAATGCCATGCCCATCGCCATCGCCGTACACTTTGGTGCACGTATGGTGGTTTCGACCATGGTCGTTGACGCGGTAAATGCAGGGTTTAAAGGGTGGAATGGCGCCTTCCTGCTTCTGTCTTTTGCTCGGCTCGCCCTCCCCTTTGCTCTGGCCAGGATGTCCGGACAGTACGTGCAGTATTGTCCCCGCCCACGCAAGACCCACAACCGCAAAGGGAAATGACTGGTCATAGGGCCGGCCTTCCACCGAGATCGGGAAGGGCGTGTTGCAATCGCCGCCAATCCAGATGCTGGACCCGCCCTGCGCCGACGCCGGATCGTAGGACGGCCGCGTCAGCATCGCCACACGGTCGTCCACGTCGCTGCGTTTGGCGACGGCCGTGACGAGTCCGCTACCATGGATTGCACAGTCGTACAGCCGCCGAGCTTCTAGCCACTGGCAATCCGCCCCGTGCTGGTCCCAACCGGTCAGTCCATACTGGGAGACGACGATGACCCTGTCAGGCGCTCCATTGCTCCGTGGCAGGAGCGCAAACTGTGTAAACGACCAGCTCGACGGAATTAGCGCGGGCAGTGCGTCCACCCCAAACCAGAACCTGTACAGGTCGTACCGTTTTCCCGGCTGCTCGCGATCGGACATGAACACGATAAAGGATCCATTCGCAGACCACTGTGGCGAGCGTTCGTCTGCAGTTCCGTCCGTCAGCCGGCGCGCGGAGTTTGCCAGACCCACCTCAGCCACCCATATGCTGCCTTTGTATGTCCAGCCGCTGCTTCGGGTACGCGTGGTCCGTGTCCGCGAGAGGATGTGGTATGCCACTCTGTCGCCGTTTGGTGATATTACGAGGCCGGCCGGTCTTTCCAGAGTGTTGTCGTCGTCTTCGTAGCGTATTACGTCCATGATTTTCTATGGCTTGTGTGTTTTGATGCAGGTGCTGTTGGCCACGGCGCGAAAGAAAAAGAAATGAGATTTGGTCGGGATGTGCTACGAGTATTTTGCTTCTCTCTTCGAACCCGGCTACCTAGCCACATGAGCGCAGAATGCACGATAGAGGCACAGCACACCTGATGCTGTTAAATTAGCAGGCGCCTCCGGGTATTCTCTTAATCGCACACATCGTCTCTCTGCTACCAACGGACAATGCACAATATAAATTTTGATAAACATCGCATTCGCTCGACCGTTGCTCACGTTTAGCCGCTGTTGGGTACCCGGTGTTGGCCAGCAATACAGGCCCCCGAAACGGAGTCGAAGCGCGCGATGAAGGCACAGGATGCAAATTATTTAGCTGTCTTGCAGCATTCTTATTCTGATAGTGGCCGTACTACACGCGAGCCAGGAAACCTCCGGGGCCAATGGAAAACCAACAACCGGAATCCCAACTCATGGTATGCCGTGTCGGCGTTCACGCTCCTATGACTATCAGTCCAACTAGCTCATGTCCCAACGGGCAGACCCAATTTATCGTATAACTGTGGCCTTGTAAGAAAGGCTCGCCATAAAGATACTGCTGCTGTCATTTAATGGTTCCAATTGGTCATCACCGTCACTTAGACTATGCGAACAACGAGTAGTCAATATTCGGCAAGAGCCCCTGAATTTTTGATTCATACCCGTCCAACGGTTGGTTATTTATGTCAAGTGCTTCCTGTTGGATATCACGCAAACTGTTGTAACCAACATGCTTCGTTTGTATGTGCACGGCATGCTGCGGATCACTCTCAGTTGTCAAAAATACAATGTATGATGAAATATATAATATCTCCTCCAATGATGCCACACACATGGCTACAAACGCACTCGGTGTATGCTTGGACGCATGCGCAGTTCATTTTGACAACCAAAGGTGTAACCGACTCCCCCGATCATGCTAATCAACGTTACAGTGGCATTCGTGCTGCTGTTTCCACGGTGTGCCTTGCCCGCTCGAGTCGACGCAAGGAACCGGCAATTCAACAACCTGACTTTGCCTTCAGAACTAGACGTTTTCAACCATTCCCTGCAGGTTCTGGCAGGGCAATCCATTGGACTGCCTCCGCCGAAGGGCTCGCCTGGCCCTTTACTATGCCCCACGGGAGTATGCATTGATGTACGTACGACCATTTGTGCGATTGTATAATTGTGTAATTGTGGGTTGAGCGGGTTCCTTTCTGTTCGTGCCAAACTGACGCATCTTCTCAGGACTCGTGTAAGTGTCAAGCAATGTTCCTTTTCAACAGGAACCGTTCTCCAACGTACAACTAACGAACGGCCGTGGCAAAGGCTGCGGGAGCAATGGCAAGTGCGGATATGAAGAGGAAAATTGCGGCGTTGGTTGTGTCAGCAACTGCAACGCCACCGCCATGTGTGGCCGCAAGAGTCTGGGGGGCAATCTGGCGTGTGGTATGAACCTATGCTGTTCTTGGTCAGGCTGGTGTGGCTACGAGGTCAGTCTGGCTTGTCCTCATATCGGATCCTTTACTTTACATTGTTTAACTTGTGTTCCTCCCCTCGACACAGGACGTCCATTGCCAACATTCGGATGGCTTTGGGGCAGGCAAAGGCGACTGTCAAGAGGGTATGGGTTATTGTGGCGATCCAGGTAAGGTCTTATTTCAATTCTAGCTTCTCTTGCACTTCACCTCGCATTTCCTCTTCTTCTAAAACAGTTTTTCAACGCCATTAGCACCCAAAATGCCCAGGGCTGCCGGGGGCTCCTCTTCATCAAGGCGCAAAATTGGCTACTGGCAAAGCTCCAATATTCACAAACGCCAGTTCAAAAACGGTCAATTCAAATGCCCGCCAGTGCGGCCCGGTGACATATCTCTCCATGGCATCCCTCTCAACGGCGATTGGACCCATCTTTACTACGCTTTTGGTGCTATTAATCCCAAGACATTCCGCATCGTTGATGATCCGACGAAGCAGTACCTCTATAAGGCATTCACAGACATCAAATATCGTGCGAACGGCCCTCAGACGTGGATTGCCGTCGGCGGCTTTGACTTCAGTGACCCAGGTGTCGATCCGGACGCAGAAACAGACGATGACCCGAATGTGTCTACGCACAGTACATGGTAAGAAACTGTTGTGCCGTCGTGGGAACTGCACATAATTAAAAATAAAAATAGAAAAGAAAAAAGCTGATACATTTAGGAGCGACATGGCCATGACACAAGCCAACCGCAAGACATTTATCGACTCGACAATCAGCTTCATGAACAAGCACGGCTTCCAGGGTATCGATCTCGACTGGGAGTATCCAGTCGCCGAGGACCGCGGCGGCCGTGTCAACGACACACAAAATTTTGTGGCCCTAGTCCGTGAAATGCGCCAAGCGTTTGGCACAAAGTACGGTATCAGTGTTGCATTGGCACCAGACATCTGGTATTTACGATGTTCGTTCCATATTGCTCCGATTTTCTTGACTGGTTTTTATTTCGATTCACTAACTGTTCTC
The DNA here is from genome assembly GCA_021396375.1 of Sporothrix mexicana. Taxonomy (NCBI): domain Eukaryota; kingdom Fungi; phylum Ascomycota; class Sordariomycetes; order Ophiostomatales; family Ophiostomataceae; genus Sporothrix; species Sporothrix mexicana. The sequence goes on from WNYC01000039.1 coordinate 94,195, forward strand.
GCAGACTACGACGCAATAGCCATGCAGCCTTATGTTGACTGGTTTGGCTTCATGGCGTACGATCTTCATGGTGTCTGTAGGTGCAGGTTTCCTTTTTCCTTGTCACTCCACTGCGAATGAGATACTAATACCTTTTACTTTTTCTTACAGGGGCGTCTGATAGTAAAGATAAAATTGTCAAGGGCCACACCGATGCCGATGAAATCTATAAAGATATTATCCCGTTATCGTTTGATGGTCTCGATTTTTCAAAAATCAATTTCGGCATGGCCATTTACGGACGTGGATTCACATTGCAAGGTATGTCCTCCGAGTCCCCAAGAAAAGGAGCTTATGTCGAAGAAGGCAACGACCTGAACTCCAGATAGATCCAAACTGCCGCACAATGGATGGCAACTGTTCATGGACTGGCGGCAACGAGCCGGGCGACTGCACCAGCTTTTCTGGTATTTTATCATATGATGAGATCCAGCAGAAGGTCGTCGAGGCTAAAGCGCACAATAAGCCAGGTCCCGTCTTGGACCCGACGACAATGATGAAGTACTTTACATGGGGCGACAAGCAGCAAAACTGGATCGGCTATGACGACGAAGACACCTGGCGGATGAAAAAGACCAATCTCGCAGATAAATATGGATTTGGTAAGACGCCGTTTCATTGCCGTACTTTCGGGCGGTGTGTGAGTGAAGCTAATTTCTAATCTCGACCATGGTCTTTAGGCGGAACTATGTTCTGGTCCGTTGACTTTTGTACGTGCAGACAAGTCCGAGGTCGTAAACATCGAGGATAGGAGACTGACATTTGTTTTGTGTGCTGCAGTGGGGCAAGGGCAAAATGTGACAGATGTGTACATTGATCCAGCACTGGTCTGCCAGGCCGGACGCACAGCACCAGGCACGGCGTCCTGCCATGCGCCCTGCCGTCTGATTATGCCTCAATGCTCTATCCCGGTTACAACCGTGACAGCAACATACACAATATCCATCGAAGTCTACCAGGGGCCTTCGGCGACTCTGACAGAGACCATTACCACGGCCGTGACTGTCACAACGTCATCGATATCCTTCTCGCCGGTGTACGTCGGCGGCGGCCGCAGTGCAGGCGATGCGTTCACGCCGGTGCCAGTCATCCCCATGCCGTCCATTGTCCTGCCCGTGACGCCTACAGCCGGTGGCACCGTCACATCAAGAACGGTCAGCCTGCCGAACTGGCCCACCACGGGAGAATGGCCACCCCCCGGCGGTGTGGACAATCGGGACCCTTGGCAGGCTCCCGGCCAAGACAGCACCACCACCACACGGTCCACAGTCGGGCCGTATGTCCTTCCACCTCCACTTCTTCCCGCGACCGGGCCTCCTCTGCAGCCGGCTACAGGAACGGATCGTGTTACGACGGCAAGCTCAACCACTACGGCCGTTGGCGTTGTTATGACTTGGCCGCCATCATCTATTGAGCCAACAGATGAAACGGATACGGATCTGTTGCCTTGCGATGCGTGGTTCCTCAAGGTGCTGACATTGAAATGATCGTCGTGTTTCATACTTGATATTACAACGTCTAGACCAACCGTGTGCTGACGTACTGCCTCTTAGATTTGCTTCTCGTTTCCCAGTTTCCGCTTCACGGGGTTCCGACTGAATGGCCGCCTGCCGCCCGGACGTTACATGTGAGTGAGCCCGGAAACAATGTCAATTCAGCTTTCAAGTCTGTCTCCAACTGCATAAACACGTTGACTCCGTTTTCTGACAATGCATTCATCAAACCATCAACAGCTTTCCGCCACCGGACCCAGCTGCTATTAAGCCGCCGCCTGGAATCCGCATATCAATCAAACCCGAACCACATGTCACCCTTACGTCTGTGCACCAGCCCTCTACGGTAACTGTTCACTTGTGAATAGAGTACAGAATACTAACAACGAGTAACGGTCTAGACGCGGAACCGACAACAAGTGGACAACGCCACGACCAGACGACCGCAGCCAGTTCTGCACGTCCAGTACGACAGTGTACGACGAGGTGCTGTCTATCAGGCAGATTGAAAGTATTTACAAAAGCCAGACGTCGTTTTCCACGTCCACTCTGCTGTCCACCCGGATCCCGCGGTCTGGTTGCAATGTCCAGCCATCGGCCACGTCAACCATGGCTACGGTGACCAACGAAGCCTGTGCACATGCCCCAGGCGTAACTGCATACAAACGACAGCTAGTCAAAAACCGAATCGGCGAGAGTGAGGAGTCAAACGAGGATAACGACACAACCGGGGAAAACGAGACAAACACAACGCAGTTCTCTCCACCACCGAAAAGAGCCGCCGTCGACGACGACGACTGCAATTATGGACAGTACTGTATGGTGATCCCCGAGAATCCGTTTGACACGGCAGCTATCGACCGACTTTTTGCCGACTACAAGGCAAACCACAACCTTCGGTTTACCAAGATCTGGGCACCATCACACCGTGGCTTCACGGCAGGATACTACTTGGAGGACAGCACGAAGCATCTCGAACAGGAGTTGATCGCCCTGAGGAACCAACGGAAGGTATGTTTCCTGCACTGGTCCGGGAGGCTCCAGTATCGTCATCGCATACGGCGTACATGCTAATTCGAGACAATACCCAGGTGCGCGTGCTCTTCTACGTAGAATGGCCTGGCCGCAGCCAAGTCCCCGCACGGAAATCACGTCACAAACGGGGCCCGAAAGAAGTGAAAAGACACGATAGGGTCCACGCGCAAGGCCAGAAGCGCAGTGCCGACACCAAAGCCTCCACTGGGTCATGGAGTGCATCACAGGTCTCGGTGCCCAAAGGCAACCTGTGGCCCACCTACAAATCCCTCTCCGGATCGCAATACAATTACTATTACCATCCATCCGCTGGCCAGGGACAGAATGTCTATATCCTTGAGCTGGACGATGCCCCATGGCACGCTCACCCGGTACTGCAGTCTCGTGTTGCATTCCCCCCTCACGTATGCAAATGGGAGATTTCCTACGATATTCTAACCAAGCCAATAAAATCAAAATAGGAATTTTCCAATGTCGATATGCATGTACTGCCCATCCTGCCGTACGGCACCCGCGGAAGCCCAACCCTCCCTGCCGGCATCTACCAAGACCCAGACGTCCCCGAGGGCCACCACGGCTCCCAAGTCGCAGCCATGGCCGTTGGCCAGGTTCTGGGTGTAGCGAAACAGGCCAGTCTGTGGGCAGCCTCGGCTGGTGGCCTGTTGGTTCCAGGCAAGGAAGTCTTTGAATTCGTGTTTTGGACCCTGGAGGGATTGGTCAGCATCCTCGAGAGCATTACGCGAGGCGGTAAGGGCAGCTTGTCCGTCCTCAACATGTCATTCAGTGCAGCCAGGGCTCTTGGCATCGTCGATGGCCTTACCCAACTGGAGTACATGTCCGGTACGTTTCCTCCCACTCCCCTTGTATTTGTGCCTGCGTGTCCTCGTTCTTTTTTTTTCTTTTTTTCTTTTTTTTTTTTTTTAAAACATATCACTAAACTTAAATTTAGTCGCCATTCTTTTTGAGCTTTACAAGCTCGGCGTTCCCATCGTTACAACGTCTGGAAACAAGTACAGAAAGGATCCCTTCGAGACCTGGCCAACGGCCTTTGCCTACACGTCATACCCAGGGTACGGCAGCATTCCAGGCTCGCCAAATCCAAACGAGTTAATAAACTTTGCCAACTCCATCATCTTGGTGGGCGCAACCACCAAAAATGGCCCCAAGGCCGACTTTAGTCAGTACAGCGATCTCGTCCAGGTCCATGCACCTGGCAAATCCTTGTGGAACGTAACGGCCCCATCCGAGGGCAATCGAGTCGCCGAGACAACAGGCGATGCCGAGAGTGGCACCTCATTTGGTGCGTTTCCCTGTGGACGTTGCAACCATGAACCCATCATCCACACACGTTTGTTTGTCGCGGCTGAACAGCCAATGCTAATGCTAATATCTGCAAAACGCAGCTGCACCGCAAGTCGCCGGGCTTGTTGCCTACTACCGGGGGCTGCCAAACACCGCCCTACGAGCGAAACTCAATGATCCGCGAAATGTGGTGAGCATTCCCGTGATGCATGACGGTCTGATTGGCATGATTGGCGCTAACAAAGCCTTCACCACTCTCCTCTAGAAAATTCTCGTGACCAAGCTCGCACGCGTTCTCCGGGTCAAGGTCGACCTGCCTTTGCCTGTCAATTATCCTGCGCCCCGAGACTTTGAGGACCGAGAAGTCCGCTCCATCTGGAATGGCCAGTTACCGGAAGACCTGTCCTGCCTGGTGCAGGACGATGTCGACAGAATGACGCAGGCACAAAAGAACAAGTGTCCAGACATTTTCGACGACCGGTTCTGGACCAGTGCAACGTACTGGAACAATGCGGGAACCATGAACGATGGTGACGATGCAGCCGGGCCATCCATTACCTGGAAGCCAGGGGAACCGGGGCCGCTTTGCCCTTCACTCCACCGCCGCAAGCAGGATCTTCAGGACCTCGTCCTGGGACCAGGCCAGTGTGGAGTCGGCTGCAATGCCGACTGGTACTGTGATGTCTCGCCAGATGGGCTGCCGCCCTTTTACCAGGACCCCAAAGACCCGGTGAGCCTTTTTTTTTTTTTTTTGAACATCTCACAGCCGTCTATCAACCGGAATGCTGATTCGTGCGGCCACCTTGCAAATAGAACAACCCCTACCATCCGTCGTCACCTCTACCACCACCATCTCCTCCTCTTGGACCTAGTCCAGCGAGGCAGTGCCACATCCACCTGCAAGAGACCTTTATCAACTCCAAGCTGCCGCCGCCCGCAAACCAGAAAGCGGTTCGTTTTGACGTGACAAGCTACGACCCCAACAATGCAGGCAAGACGTTGGCGAGCGACCAGGTGGTCGACATTCTCGGCGTGACATTTCTGTGGCACAAGGACTATTCCAAGCTTCCCGACGACTTTTACATCACGCCCGAAGACTGCACACCCAAGAGGCGCCTTCGTGGTGTTGACAGCACTGATAGCACCGATAACACCGATGGCACCAATAGTCCGGACAGTACGGAAATTCCTCTTGTTCTTGATTGTCAAATTACTTTCAAAACAGGAAGTCGCTCTTGGTCGACGGCAAACAAAGATCCCAAGTCGGCAGCCTATTGCAACGTGGGTGGCTACGATACGAACCCCGTCCATACGGAAACGGTACGCACTCTTCTTCGTTTCTTATTTCCATCGTTTCCTTCGTCATGCTTCTATGAACCAGGCACGAGACTTGCTGACCACTTTCAATTCCCATTTGTTTCTTTTTTACAGAACCGCCAGATGGACTGTTATTATCAGTGCTAAGCCCGGTCAAGAATCATGAATTCACATAATAGGCGTGTGAACGTGTTCTCCGCCGGTCCTGCTGAACCACAAAACGATGTCTTTTGTATGCAGATATCGTTGTGTTTTTTTTTTTTTTTTCTTTTCCAAAAGGCCACCCACAGTAGACGAGGCTATTGTATTGTGAAAATAGACTCTACATGTATCAAGTATACATTGACCGGTTGCCTCCTAGCCAGGTCCATTATTTAAAAATGCCGACGAGTAGTCATTAACGAACACGTTAGAAACCTCGATTATGGCGGACCTTAGGTAAGTGTGGAGTACAAGCTTAATATTAACCAGGATACTTAGATTTATTTTAATAATATACTTACCTTCGCACTCGAATACCGTACCACTCACCAACCACTCGTTACCGTAACTTTTTATTACGTTGTAAAACGTAACGCGGCTAATATCGAGATACTAAGCAATAGACTTAAAAAGTAAAGGCGAAGGCATAAACCTATACGCGTCGTACCCGGTTTATATTACCTCTTTACCCTAGGGTCGGCCATCTATAAGATCACAACGTAACAACGGCCGTTCCAAAGACTGCCAAATCAAGAGATTGAAGCCAAGTACGCACGGAAGGAATTTCCTTATTTCTTTTTCTCGGGGGCAACGTAGCTAGTCCCGTAATATAAAAGTATATAAGTGTTAGGACGAGGAGTTTAATACCGCCGACGAGGTTAGGAACAAGCTAAGGTATTATATGTAGTACGTCTTAGTATGAATTGTTACTGCTACTCGGAGTTGAAGGGTAATGCCTTAAGATATAACGTATAGCCTTTATATAAAGAGGTAGTTTATTCCTTTCGTTTTTTTCATGACCTTGGTTATTTGCCGTGCGTTTTCGTTTTCCTTGTATTCCTTTTATATTATTACTTCCTTTTAATGCCGTGTTAACTTTATAATTTTACGAAAGCCCGCTCTTTGAAGAATTGGACCCGTAGGACTACTTAACCAACCGAGGACTCGTTCGAAAATAAAGAATAGTTTAATGTCTTCGGTGTTTACGATGTAGAGCTGGTATTTTTATAGAGTTAATATAAACTAAGTGATAATCGCCTTAGTAGTAAACATCGTCCCGTTATGAATAATTTGTTTAAGAGTTTGCGAATATAGTTGTACTATCTTATACCTTCCTGTGCTCCTTGGGTAGTTAGAGTTATAAAGCTGTTCACTACCTCTCTATATGAAAGCATTTAACTTCGTTATTTCTTAGGCTTTATATATACAATTTTTAGCATCGTAGTCTGATTTTGATTTGGTTTGGCTGAATAAGATGAGAAATGCGTACCTTCAGAAGCTGGACCTCGATGCAAAACCATAGGAATTCAGCGATGTCTGCGTCAGGCACGGGCGCAGCGGCGACAGCAGTCATGCGCACAAGCCAAATCATATGGGCCGTCGTAAGAATCGACAGGTGGCGCTACACGCCTGCATCTGTGTTCCAAAAAATCGTACAAAAGCCAGAAAAATCATACGGCCTTCCAAGATCGCGTATATGCTCCTTCTGGAGCATACTGATCAAATCTACCATTCCATATTCCCGGGCCTTTTTTTGCCGCCGACGCAGCCAGCGTCTTGAACTTATTTTTCTTTTTGATTTCCGCCGCCTCTATTAGTCTTTTCGCTTTCTGGATTTCTGCCTTGTCAACTCGCATTGGCCAGAATAAATAGGGCGCTCATTTTTTCGGGTACCGCCTTTTCTACCCCTCTTACTGCGTCCTCCATCTGCGCCTTTCATCCCGCCGTTCTGATAACTCTATCTGCTATTTAATTCTATAACTATGAACAACTTAGTCCCCTACATACTATTTTTCAAGACACTCTACAACCTCAACACAGCCGTGCAAACGCGCACCCCTTTAGTACAATGGCAAAACACCGTTACCTAGCCAAGGTGGTGTATGAGGCACCCGGCGCCGGCGACGACGACGACGATACGCACCAGACCACCATCCGCTGCAACGGCCGCCTGTTCAACATTAATATGGCTGCTGCCTATATCCACAACTCGCCGGCTATCTTGGCACGCTTTCAGCGCTTCCTGCTGGCCCAGCGGGAGTTTTTGTACGAGGAAGACCCGGCGACTTATGAAGGACCTAGCGTAGAAGATGAGAGGAACTCGTTCCATCAATGGCTGATCACCACCTTTCAGCCAGTCTTCCGCGCTCACGCGCCCGACGTGCTACCCTCATTCGACCCAGACGCCATCCGGTCCGGCACCGCTCGCCCCCTGTTGACTGAGTACATGTTTCCGCAAGTGTTTGAATGCCGACTTGAAGCACAGCGAGGCAAGGCCAGACCACTTTGCGTCGGCAAACAGGCGGATTGGATCCCACCGGTGAATCGTATTCCTGCAGACCTTCTTGCGGACTTGGACTGCCTGCGTGTGCCGCGGTATGCGCCGTCTGAGATAGCCGTGGCCTTTGAAAACCCCGACGATGCATTACGAGAAATGCCTAATCGCGTACTCGTCGATGTAAACAGAAGCGGGCACTTAGATACGACTTGTTATCTTAAGCTTTTCTTGGGCGGCTTTGAGGGCTCGTTAGTGACCGAATTACGAGGCCATTTACGGGTCCTCGATGGTCAACTGAGTGCGCACGTCCGTGTTATCCGGTTAGTCGGCATCGTCTGGCTTGACGAGTATGCAGACGCCTCTGACGAGGACAAAGACGGCAATCCAGTCTCATATCCAGAATCACTTTTAGGTCCTGTGGGCGGCTTGCTCTTAACCTATATCAGCGAGGGCTGGGATGGGCTTTTAACGTCGCGTGTCTGGGGCAGCCCGCCGGCCATACGCCGGCAGTGGGCGGATCAAGTGCGAGAGACTGTGACAAGTCTGCACAAGGCAGGCGTCATATGGGGCGATGCTAAGCCAGAAAACGTCATGGTGGATGGGAACAACAATGCGTGGCTAATCGATCTAGGCGGCGGCTTTACAGAGGGTTGGGTAGACGAGGATAAGGCTGGGACCAAAGAAGGCGACCTGCAGGGCGTGGCCAAGATTGAGGAGTATCTGATGGACAATGACAGATTTGAGATGACTAGCGAGGATGAGCAGGAAGATAAGTATGAGGATGAACGTGAGAATGAACGCGAGTTCCGTGAGTTACGCAGGGACCACGAGGGCGAGAGCCGAGACTTAGGGCGAGAAACAAGAAGTATAAGTAAGCGGAGAAAAAATATAGCTATAAAGGAGAGTTAAGGAAGATGTTATACTAAAATGGAAACTTTATACCAGCACTTTTTATATATTAGCAATTTCTTGTATTATCCACTCTTATATACTAGCAACTTTGTTACAGAGTGTAAAGGAATTAAGGGTACGGCTAAAATCGAGTGACCGTAGGTATAGCTCTGTAAGGCGTATAAACATCAAGGGTTTCGTCAGGCAAAGCACGGTGAATCACGGGAGTCTCGTTTCAATCGTTGTGTTTGTATGTCGTAGATGAAGGGACAGATCCTTGAGTCTTGTTTTATCTCTAGTTAAAGACATTAAGAATCTCAATCTAATAAAGGGAGGACGCAAGAGCGGGGTAACGCTAACCGTCGGCCAACCCCGGCCCGTACAGACTTAAAGTCTAATGGGGTCCCTAGGTCTGCCCTAGGTTCCCCTAGGGGGCTCTATGTGAAAGGGCGTCAGCCACAACGCCAGCCAACTGGCGCTTGTCTGCCCGCCTGGGCAACTCATATGTAAGTCGCACGTGACTAAGAAAGCGGGTCAGCTGTGACAACTTACAACACTTGCTAAGACTTGTTATTTCGATTCTTGCTTCACACTTCACGTCGAATTTTCTCTTCTACCAAATCGGTGTCTCAACGCTTTTAGAACCCAAAATGCCCAGGGCTGTCGGGGGCTCCTCGTCATCAAAACGCAAAATTGGCTACTGCAAAGCTCGAATATGCACAAACGCCAATTCAAAACGGTCAATTCAAATGCCCGCCAGTGCGACCGGTTGAAAGGTTGCCTGCATCGCATTGGTGCGAGAGACTCGCTGGCCTGTTCCAACGGGAGTGCCGGAGAGCAGTCCGAGCATCCAATCTACTCCGTATGCCACCCCTGCAGTGGCTTACACGCAGGAACACAATACAGCCGGAGGTAGAATTTCCACCCCACGCTGCCCCCCACATTCTTTGGATGATAACATCAAGATAAGATACTCCCTATCTAAGATGGCGTGTGGACTCCTATTCAGAGCAGGACGTGTTTACTCGCAAGTAAAGTTTGAACCGCCACCAAGACAATCGTCTCGCCCTCGTACTTTAAAAGGAAAGCTCAGTTTTCAGCTCAGCTTTCAGAGTCTCATCCAAAGAGAACTCCGCCACGTCCAGATAGCCCACGGCGCTGTATCAGTGGCCGCTTCTGAAGCGAGCCTTGATGCTGAACAACCCTGGTCCAGGGTCCTGATAAGAGGTCGAGGATTCGCTTCTCCGCGGAATAAAAACCTGCTATCGAAGCCTGAGAGACGAAAATAGCCACCAGGTGTGTCTGTACGTGACATTGGGTGTCTGTACTTGTCCTGTACGTGTCTTGTACGTGTCGTTAAGATACAATCGTGCACTTTAGAGTGCGCTGTCAAGATCAGTTCTAGAGGCCAGGCCGTTTCTGTCTCGCTTTACCAGTAATACAGCGCTGATATCAACAGCAACATAAAGTATAAATATGGCAATGAGTGCTTCGCGCTTTTCATACATGTAGATCTAGTCCCTCAAGAACATACCGGTCGACTCTCACGATTACCCATAACATGAACCTCGGACAAGCATCGCAAAAATGGGCCTATCATTCGACATCTCGCCACGAGAAGCGTTGGCCGCGCCAACAGACATGTCCCAGACGTACATCCAAAGTGTCGTCATCTTGGTCGTCTCGATACTGTCACTTCTCGGCGCTGGGTGGATCATACTAAGCTTCGTTGTGCGTTTCCTCCGCCAGCCATAGAACAATTCATCAACGCTTCATGTGTTGACCGCTTCTTAGTGCTTCAAGCGTCTCAGGTCGTTCCGCCACCAACTTATCCTGTGCGTTATACCAAACCAATTGCTTTTTGACTCACAGGCATTACTAACATTGCACAGGGGACTCGCCGTCAGCGACTTCATTATGGCAGCAAACTTCCTCTCATCCACGGCTATGAATCTAAGCGGCAACGACATTGGAGCCCCCGAGTTTGGCACATTCTGTAGCTTCAACGGGTTTATGGTCCAGACCTTTGTTATCCAGACCGACTACTGGGTTTTGGTGGTTGCGGCCTGTACATATTTCATCCTCGCAGACCACAGACAACTCTCTTCTTGGGCACAAGATCATCGAGTCGTCCTTGCATGCTTGCCCTGGGCCTTCTCCCTCCTCTGGGCGGTTGTGGGCTTAATAGTGGCAGGATACGGAACGATTGGTCCATGTAAGTTTCACCGCAGCACGCCCTTCATGGCTACTATTCATTGACTCGTGGCTCAACAGGGTGCTGGTTTACCTCCGATGAGGTTCGTTTGCTCGCTAACTTTGTTCCACGATGGGCTATTATTGCCGTGATGCTTGGCATGTATGCCCGCCTTTATTTCGTGCTCGACCGCGCCCACAATCGCTTCGTTTCCATGGAATACTCATCATCATATCCGACTTCTGGCTCGCGTATCGTGGATGACGCCGCACGATCTGGCTCTCGTCCAGAGGAGTCAGCCCGCGATACCGATCCCAGAGAACCGCCAAGCCACCATCGGCCGCAGAAGCCGAATAAGAAGCTGAGAAGGGTGCGTCCCATTTATCCCTTTATAATCATTGCTAGAGTCATTGTATTAACTCTCCTTGTTGTAGCTTGCCCGTCTTATGCTCATGTACCCAATTGCATACATACTCATTTGGACACTACCAACCGCTATCCGAATTTATCAGGCCACAAAGGGCTCCCCTGCCCCATTTGCATTGCAGACTATGGACAAGGTAACTTGATATGCACGTGCTTGCTCGATTTTCGGTTTTCGCTTTATTGACGTATATACACCCCCAGTCCTGCATTGTCATCCAGGGCCTTGTCGATGCGGTCATCTACGGGGTGAACGAATCGTCCCTATCTAGCTGGCGCAGTCTCTTGTTCCGGGGCACTGTCCCCGTAATCGCAGGCGTGGACGATGTTGCACCTAGGGACATTACCAATCATAGCAGGCGTCATCGTGCCCTAAGATATGATCTTGACGATACCACACCCAATAACTCTATCTCAAGCTTCGAGATGACGCTCCATGTAGACGATAGTAGGACAAAGATAACAGGGTGGTCTGCGGACCCGGTCACCAAGGGCACGGAACACGACGGGGTTGAGCAGATGACTATTATCGAGGCCGGAGTAGAGAAGATGCAGCACCACAGAGCGGGGAGAGGAATCTATATTCAGAAGACCGTTGAGGTGACTTAGTCAAGTAAAAAAAGAGAGCCAAAGGACATGAGAAAGACGGACAATAATAATGAATATCTTGTACTTTAACATTGTCAAACATAGCCCTTAGTTTGCTTACATAGAAGAGCCCTTGTTTATTATATAGAAGGCGTTTTATAACAACCTAGTAGTCTATCTCATCTGAACCTACTATTTACCATACTGTGTCTGGCTTACAGAGTTGATAAACGTAGTGCCCGCAAGTCTGAATGTATCTGGTGCCACTGTCGAGCCGTCCGGATGTAGGTAAAAGACCTGGCCATAACCTCCAGTGGCGTTATATATTGGCCACTGCTGAATATCGTGTACTTAAAAAGACATATAGTTAGATAATTTGGCTCACTAAAACTCGCGACTGACGCATTTTACTTACCACCATGCATGTTTGGATCCAAATCGTGAATGAAGCTAACCCACATCCGAGACATAACCGTCGACAGGCTTAGTTTTGCTTGAGTTGCGTTTAATAGAGGATTGGCTGCTGGTGCATAGCCCAATCCTAAGAAATTGTGGAATACATATCCGATCTCAGTGAAGTGGGGGGTGCCAAACCAGGCAAGGGCTGGAGATGTTAGTTAGGGCAAAGGGTCAAAGGGTCAAAGGGAGGTTAAGTAAAACCACGGAGATGATAGTTGAACATACTAGCAGAGTCCATAGGCGAATCAAACAGGTACGAGTATACCGGTACTCCGTATCTAGACCAAGCGTCGGACCTAATTCGTCGCCAAGAAAGGAACGCCTGGTCAGTGGACACAGCAACAGCCCTCTTGTACTCTGGTCCGACCGGTGAACTGGGTGTCCATTGGAAACCTGATGGCAAGCCAAGTGCGTCGATGTTAGGGTACAGTTCCATAAGGATGGCTGTCGTGTTTGCGTCCGGGCCAGCAGCTTCTATAATAGCCGCAACGTCCTCGTCGGTGGCAATAGTCGTAGATGTGAAGAGGGTTCCTTCGTCGCTATTGGTGCCGAGCAGAAAAGGCTTTTTGGTGAAGTTTCCACGTGCCAGAAGAACGGAAGAGTAGTCCGACACCATGTCTCCGTCGATAACAGGATAGAAACTACTTGAAGTGAGATTCGCGACAGTCGCGTTCAAAGTGTCGAAAGGCACCTTTCGAAGGCACTCAAGCCTATCCGGTGCTGAACTGCATCCAGCGAGGCGGGTAATATTGTCGTAACGCGCAGTTGGGGCGGTTAGGTTGTCCGGTCGTGTTCCCTCGGCACCGCTCTCCGCGATTAGACCGCGGAACAGGCCATCGTCTCTGCCGCCAAAGGCAGTGGCGTGATATCCAACGTTGCCTCCGCCGGCGCTTTCACCCCAGATAACCACCTTTTCGGGATCCCCGCCGAATGCGGCGATATTCTCTTGGATCCAGTGCAGAGCAAGGCGTTGGTCCTTGAGGCCAAGGTTAGAGACCCCGGCATCCAAGACATCCTGGCTTGCAAGGAAGCCCCAGAGTGAAAGTCTGTCTAATCAAGATATTAGCGAATAACACACCAATGGAGAATGAGAGAAAGGGAGAGAACTTGCAGTCAAAAGAAACAGCCATAATGGGTTTGCCCATCTCAACCGATTGCTGAACAATCCAACTCAGGTTATATACACCATTGGCGCTATAATCCATTGTCCAACCACCGCCATGGATGAAAACTCCTACCGGGAGCTGGCTGGTCTTCTGAGACCGGGTCGTGGCAGGTCGAACAATGTTGAGAGTCAGGCAGTCTTCAGACAGGGTGAAATTCCAAGCATAGCTGTTCTGGGCAACGAGTTAGATAGATGATAGGCGGAATGCACGCGGAATGCAGGCGGTGGAAACGTTACCCCATATCCAACACACGAAGCAGCATATTCGGTAGCCTGCGCTGTCCCGAAAGTCGTGTTCAAGCTCTGGGGATTTCTCAGACGGAGATCTCCAACCGGAGGCTGAGCATAAGGAATTCCTAGAAACAGGTCCTGATTCAACGATGCAACGTATTTGCCCTCGTAAGTGCCATTTTTGACGGTTGCTTTCGGCGGAACCACAGATGGCCGTGCTGCCGACGCTGCAAAAGCAACAGGTAGCAGTAAAAACAATGTGAGAAACGTATTGAGGAGAGCCGCCATTGTGGGTGAAGCTTGAAGATGAACGTCTGTCTTTCCGGGTCAGACCAACAATGGGGAGCTCCAACGACCGCTTTATATTGGCTGGCTATCTCAACTGAGGGCGCGCAAACATCAGAAACCTATGCGACGGTACCTGGAATCCCCGCCACTAAGCACTAGTTTGCGGGGAAGGACCAGTACAGAGGCAAGCTGCCAGGTATGCGACGTACTACCACATGGAGCTTCCTATGGCCGGTAAAGCTGTATCTGGCAGAACTTAGAGCTTGCTAGTCCACAATAGGAAGTCCGAGGCTACTTATACCTTATAGGTACGGTGCCTTTTTCAATTCCAATGATCGAGCAGGGCGGCCATGAGCGACCACAATATCATCAGGAGTCGGCAGTTAAGACCGGCAATGCCCTAACATTGTTTACACAGGACCTCTCACAACAGGGCTATTGGACATAAGGTAACCGGAGAATAGGAATCCTTGGTGATTAGCATGGGAAAATAAAATATCTTTGGTAAATTGGCGCAGCGGTAGCCCAATCACAACGCCATCCAACATAGGTCTCGTAGGTAGGTCTCGTACGGAGTTTTGCTACAGCTCGAGTTTGTGACGACTGTGCAGGGAGCCAATATATCGGATGGAGAAGAGGTCTGACAGGCAGAGCGCCTCGGTAATGCGTTTGCTCGCTCGCGGTACTTAGCGTCGCCCCCGCCGACAGACCGCTCGGATCAATCCGTGGGTTCTCAATGTGCTGCATGTGAGCCACCTGGCAGAATTCCTGTTGGTCCCAATTTTAAGATCTGCCGTTTTCCGCTTTCACTTGGCGAAGAGCACAAACAAGACCTCACTCCCCGGTGTTAAGCCCCGGCCAACCCCGCAGGCAGGACGCGACCCCAGACATACCCCAGTCACGAAAGTAGTATTCAAATTTTTATGGGGTAGCTAACTAGTCTTCCCTCATACAGTAATTTTAGCCGCCCACATATGTTGCCCGTCATCTGGTCGTATGTGGGAAGAGGGTTCACGTGGCAAGGCTGACCGGTTTGAAAATTTCCACACGGTCAGTTATATTCTCTTCATCCTCAAAGTCGAGCATCGTCTTCGGGTAGTAACCTCAATGTCTGTCTGTTGTGTAGAAGATACAATATGGACGCCCTCTCGGCCACGAACTTTCCATAGACGATGGGAAGTCCTATGAATGCAATCACGGTACACGTAGTTAAAAGCCAGGGCCTCGACCAACCAGGCACTGAGCACATGGAGGGCAATATAGAATGTCAACCCTTCCACCTCGCTGACAAGGAGGCACGGGGCCAGTGTATATGCTTCATTTGGCCGGTATCCGTGGGCAAGCGCTTGGAGCTTGTTCGCGGCGTTCACCACATTTCGTCAACTAACAATCGAGCCAGAGGTGTCATTGTTTTGATAGAAGCGGCGGAACTAGCCGTGGTCTTCGGTAGGAAAGTGCTCCTCTTCTCCGCCCTGGGCTCGTGGTCGGCACAATTGAAAGCGTCATGATTGGTTATATTAGCGAGGTACTATCGTCAACTATCATTTATGCCTGATTACTAGTTACGGACTTAGCTACGTAATCCAACAACACAAGCGTTATGTCGTACAACCTCCCTTTTTTTTGGCAAAAGCAGTAAGACCACACAGAATCTATGTGAAGTGCAAAGTCCTTCCCAATATGGCAATCGTCTGTCGACGCCAAGGCTGTTTCCACGTTTTCTCGAGCTAAGGGGCGCTCCCAATTACCAGATTCAGAAAATAGCATCCGCTCTTATTTTATTAAGTTATGTACCGGAAAGCGGCATTGCAGGCAGTTGGAATTAAGCTACGGAAGACGGAGTATATTGACTCTTAGTTCCTACCTTTAATACTAGCTCTCTTTTCTACTGGTAATTATAGATCCGTTCGGAACCATATCGCCCATCGCGATCAAGCCTGCCGGCGACGATGTGTTAGCACAGGCGTCGACCGATTTGAAGCGATTCAACATTGATGACCCCGTCACAGTCGAGATAGTGTTGTGCCAGTTCTGGTGCTTGATTACCGACCTGTGCCAACAATTCAATGGCGGCCATTCAAGGTAAGATTTGCCATCACCAACTTCATCCCCTTTATACAACATGGGCTGAATAGGGCGCTATGTGCATGGCTGCCATAGGCGTTGCTCTATGGAAATATGTTATGAAGTATTCCCCATACAATCCCAATTACTTCAATCGCGATCGTTTCGACCTATCTAACGGCCATACAAGCCTCTTCCAATACGCCTTTCTCTACCTCACTGGCTACAAGCAAATGACATTCGACCAGCTAAAATAATACCATTCTGTCAAAGATTCTAGGGATAGGATTACCAATTAGAGAGGACCACGAGCAGGCGATTCGAACATAGGTGGTAGGAAGTGCAAAATCCAATCCTCGCCCCTCTCCTTACGGAAGGAGGGGCTCGGATGGTTTTATATTATTATCTAGAGGATCACTGGGGATCCCCCGTTGAATCACTCTGTGCCAGAGGCTTCTATCTGGCCAAATCCCGGGCCGCCACGCTGCTCCAGCCACACGAGCATCTGACGAGCCATCTAGGTTACCGACCACTGGAAATCGCCTACGACTATGACAAAGAGAGCACGGCGAGCATTGTTGCCGATGCCTATTTTCTCAACAACCCGGGGCCATCTACAAGTGAAGCGGCCCGCGGCAGCGTGAGTTCCCGCATCCGTCGATACACAGATATCCGTGAGGCGAGTCTAACGATCCGATCACAAGTCTCGATAGCACTGCTCTACTTACGGCGGCTGGCAGTAAAGGGAAAGAGGAGGCAAACGAAGGGACGCGGACTAGCGAAACAATCCCTATCCATGCAGCCATTTGTGAGATGTGATTCCACCGAGGATAGCCAAGCTCATGTCGAATTCGCCCCCCATCTCCAACATGCAGTAGTGAACCATACGCCGCGTCATCTCCATGGACGGCTCGCGCTTAATAACTACGTTAACAGGTGGTGAGGCGCCGCCAGGATTACTGACACTACCGCGAATACCGAGAACATCGGGTACGTTCTGGACAACTCGGCCGGTATCGGCCCGGAAGCCGCGCTCTTCGCTGGTCGTGGTCCTAATAACCCCAGTGGTCTTGTCCTTTGCTTTGATCCACCACACCCACGTGACGAACCGCCGCTGGCACCCGTGCTCGAGCCATGGCCAGATATCCGGCTCGATGTGTTCCTTGCGGACATGGCCAAACGGGCGCCAAGCCAGCTGGCTCGATTCGTCTTGCAAGTTAAAATTTGACCGGTGCCACAACAAGTCTGCCAGTGCGACCAGCTGCGACGCATCCTTGCCGTCATGGCCGTCCTGGTCGAGGCGGCGGTGCGTGTGAAAAGGCATGCGGAACGCCGGTCCAAGCAAACGCAGTAATACACGGCCTCTGCACAAGTTTCACAAAGTTACCCGACGCCAGAGTCGGCCGCAAGATATACAGGGCGCCGGCCAGCCAGGGACTATAGGCTGGCGTCCGTGTCGGGTTACCAAAAGACGCTCCAGGCGATAGACCACATTGATCTCCAGCTTATACTGAGCGTTATAAAGTAGCACAAGTCAGTGACGTAACGGTTGATGTGTGTCGCCACCCTCCCTTTGTCGCTGTACGACGTGCATCTCCGTAGCCGCGGTATGGGAAACTGGGGCTCCAAGTCGTACAGGCAATATAACGGGAGCGCGAGCGCGCCGCCGTAATAGGCGAGACCGATACCACGTCGCCCGGCTCGTCTACCGCGTCCAAGTGGTAAAGGGCGCAGAATTCGGCAAGCAGGACCGACGCAGTGGGCGACGTCGGCGGCGCGATCACTAGGGCCTCGAGAACGCTGTCGTTGGCGACCACCGCAAAGACAGCATCGCCTACACAATACGATGCCCACGGCGGCACCCTCGGGGAACCGTTTGCCCGCCAGCCAAGCCGCGGCGACAGCAGCGCACAAAGCCACCGCACAAGCTGCGGCGAGACGCCGTCGCCCGTCAAGTTCAGCACCAGCCGGCCCTGCCCGCGTAGGCGCGCCGTAGCATTGGCGCTCTGTGGCTGCAGGGCCTCTGGTGTGTATACAACCGTCCGGCGCTGAAAAATTTCGGATGTTACAGTATGACGACGACAGAACAATATCCCAAGTCCCTCGTCCCGATTACTCGCAACTTTTAGAAGTCGACAAAGTCGACCCCGCTCATCGGTTTGACGTACTTCCAGGGCGTTTTTGGCTTCTAGTAAGGCCTCGAGGGGATTCTCTGGGTCTATGATTTTCAACATCTGTAATCATGCGGGCGTTTCGGCTGGACAGCTGTTGACATTGACGAGTTTGCTTACTGGCCGAAGCTTTGATCAGTTTGACAACGCAATGTTTTCGGCACAAACAATGGCTGCATCCTCGGGCGTGTCTTTGTATCTTCGTGTCTTTTGTCATGGTGTCGTCGGCCGGCAAGGTCCTAACCAAGCAGCGTCCAAGATATCGACAAAAAGAAACGGCGACCTGGAGAGGTGCGAAGAATGGTAACAAGATTGGTGATGAAGAATGAGTTATGTTTGTTTCTTTCATTTTTTTTTTAGACAAAGAGACAGTGTTCATTTTAAAGACCTGGGGAAGGCATCTTGTGGCGGGCTACATTGCGTCTGCTTCCTCACCGTTGTCGATGGACTCGAAGTGGGCAATGCAATACACAGTCTTACAACATATCATCCCTCCTATACAGTGCTCCTTCCACGTACGGCCATAGATAATGGAAAATACGGGATCCCGTCCGCTCTCCCCTAGTCAAACCATTAATCGGCGGATTAGTAGTTGGGTCGGTGACGACCAGCGAATACCCGCTGCTGTACGTTTTTGTTTATGTTTACTTCTTTTTTATATTATTCTCTTTTACTTTTTTTGTTTCAGTTTATTTTTTATTTTATTTTTTTTTTCATATAAATACGCATAGGCTACGTTATAGGTTACGTGTGGTTTGGAGCTTGTGACTGTTGCTTTTGCGGGGAAGCCGCGACCAATGTAGGAATAGGTAGGCGGAGTGTTACTCCAGGTTGGCACCTACCCGTTACGGGTGCCATGACATTACGGCAAGGATTCTGGGGAAGTCGCGCAGACATGAGATATTAGATGGAAGGACCGATATAGATACAGATCGTGTTTCCGCCTCTTGCTTTCCTAACCCGGTAATTGCATGGGTTCTCCCTGCAAAATGTTGCCAAAGCTACTACATTCTGGGACTACACGGAGAAGGCTCCTCCGTGAGGCAATGGCCAAAATTGACAAACTAGGAAGGCTAATGAGCGATCTTCCGCACCGTGTGGAGAAAATGCGAAATAACATCCCCAGGCGATGAAGAAACAAACGTACGACATACGAACATACATACACTTCAACCCTACCGGCAGGTAAACATGGGGAAGCTCAACTGGGGGCCGCGATGTCCTGGCTCGTCCCGAGTAATAATATACAGAGATGGGGTAAAGTGGATCCAGGCACTGTGGATTGGATGGCCCCTGGTAAGGCGAGTGAAGAGCGGGAGAGCAGCCAGGTCATGAACCGTGTTAGCGAGAAGTGTGAACCTCCGCGTTCGCTTGCTCCGATGGAGATGGAGGACGATCGAGGCGGGAGTCGCCAAAGATAAAAGGACGACGACGTCCACGACAAAGAAAAACAAAACGAAGAAGAACAAGATCTGGACTCACCACCAGTTCGATTTGCCACTTCAAAGCAACTCTAGTCAGCACAGCAACACCACCGAACATGATCTTCCCTCGCGTTTCTTCCCTGCTCGGCCTTGCGGCTGTGGCGACCAGTCTGTTGTCGAGCACCGTTTTGGCTGCTCCGTCCAAGGACTGCCGCGCTACTTCCAGCGTTCCTACCACCAAGGGCCTCCGGTTTTCCATCAACGGCGACACCAAGTACCTTGCTGGATCCAACTCGTACTGGATCGGTTTTCTAAGCAACACGGCCGACGTCGACCTGGTCCTGGACCACGTTTCCTCGTCGGGCCTCAAGATCCTGCGTGTTTGGGGCTTCAACGACGTCACCACCAAGCCCTCGGACGGCACGGTGTACTTCCAGTACCTGTCGTCGTCTGGCTCCCAGATCAACACTGGCGCCAATGGCCTGCAGCGCCTCGACTACGTGGTGGAGGCGGCGGCCAAGCGCGGCGTGTACTTGATTATCAACTTTGTCAACAACTGGGGCGACTACGGCGGCATTCCGGCTTACGTTTCGGCCTTTGGCGGTACCGCGCAGGAGTGGTACGGTAACTCAGCGGCCCAGGCACAGTACCGCGCGTACGTTAAGACCGTAGTGACGCGGTACGCCAACGCGTCGTCCATCTTTGCCTGGGAGCTGGCCAACGAGCCGCGCTGCAATGGCTGCTCGACGGATATAATTTATAATTGGGCGAAGTCGGCCTCGCAATACGTGAAGAGCATGGACCCCAACCATATGGTGACGCTGGGCGACGAGGGCTTTGGTCTGACCCCGGCTGACGGCCAGAAAACGTACCCGTATACGACGGATGAGGGTGTGGACTTTGTCAAGAACCTAGGCATCTCGACGCTCGACTTTGGCACGTTCCACATGTACCCGTCGTCGTGGGGCGTGGACAACAGCTTCGGACCCGGCTGGATCACCGACCATGCGGCAGCTTGCAAGGCGGCCGGCAAGCCGTGCCTGTTCGAGGAGTACGGTACATCGTCCGACCACTGCGCCATCGAGACGCCGTGGCAGCAGGCCGCCCTCGGCGCAGCCAACAAGGGCTTGGCGGCTGATTTGTTCTGGCAGTGGGGCGACAATCTGAGCACTGGCAAGTCGCCCGACGACGGCAACACCATCTACTACGGCAGCTCGGATGCGACGTGCCTGATCACGGACCACGTCAGCGCGATTTCGTCGTAGAGTGGGGAGCCAGGGTTGAGGCTGTCACTCTGCAAGGCTGCCAGTCTATTTCTGCTTCTTTGCGGATTTACGGATGCTCGATCATGATGACCTCATTGTGCACCGCGAGAAGACAGTTCCTGTACGAGACAAAAAAAAAAGGCGCCATTGTTTGAGGTTTAGTGGTGTGCTGATTCTGATTGGATGGATTTAGTGAAGCTTCAACGGTACAACAGTTCAACACTAACCTTGATGTTCACGGGTGTAACCGTACTGGGCCTGTTTTTATTATGATTCACAACTTTGGTGGACAGCTTGGTGGGCGCATCCGGCTGTTAACTAGCAGTTAGTCAATATACTCACGGGAGGAGATTCCTTATTTTCTTTTCTCGCAAACGTGGCTGCTCCCGTAATACAAAAGTGCAAAGTGCTGGGACGAGGAGTTTGACACCGCCGACAAGGGACAAGGGACAAGATCAGGTACAGGCCCAGCCATCACATGCAGTACGTCTCAGTCTAGATTGTCACTGGCACTCGGAGTTGAGGGTAATGCCCAGAGCAGGGCCATGTAGGAGCCGTAAGATGTGCCATGATAAAAGTGACATTGCGGGGGAGGAGGATGTTGAGATAAATGGCATTTCGTGTGCGTTTGCTCGCACGTAATTTGTGGGCGAATCAAGAGACGTGCCTTGTACCAGTGGCCTGCAAGGAGAGAGCCGTTTGCCCACCAGCTGAGGCGCATTCGCATCACATCTGCACATTTATGTGATAGGGCAACAAGGAGGGGTACTTGCAGGTTTGTTATCAATTGTGTGTGTGCTGAGCTGTAAAGGTGACATTAAATTATCACCTGGATCTTTTTTAATGCTGCCATCTCAGTCTCTGTCGCTATCGTCGAAGTGGCTTTTGTTGGTTTTGTTTGGTTTTTGTTGATATCTTCGATGCCGCTTGGTTTGGACCAGCACAACCGATGACACCATGGCAAACGGCACGACCGAGGATGCAGCCGTCGTCTGCGCCGAAAACATTGCGCTGCTGCACGCGCTGCACGTCGTCCCTCTACAGCCCGCCAAAATCCCACTTGACGGCACCTGGAAATGGAACGACGGGTATCGCCTCGCCTATGCCACGGAGCAGAAGCTGGCCGGCGCCCTGTCGTTTCTGCTGAGCATTTCGGACAATCCCGACCACATCGCCGCGGTCTGCGTCGAAGAGGACCACGACGAGAACAACCTGCGCATCCTGCTGGCCGTCAACAAGAAGCTGCCCGACAGCGCAAGCAGCATCTTGGAGACGCTCAAGAGCGGCATGGAGCGCATCCTAGCACCCCTTGCCCGGGTGGGAGATTCTGTTGATGTTGACGGTGTCAACAGCATCGAAGAAGCGGTGTTCTCTGAAATCGTCACCATGTGCACTGCCCGTATCCTCACCCGCTTGCGGCTGAAATCTCCAAGCAGCAAAAGCAGCAAAAGCAGAAAAAGCAGGGACAAGGGCAAGACAAGAACAAAACAACCATTCAGTAGCGCCCTACAGCGTGTTGTCGACTCACTCCAATCAAGCCAGCGACCTCAGCGACCTTCAACGTCTGAGATCATCACCAGAGCCAGGGCGGTCCTCAAGCTCCTCAATCTCTGGCCAAAGTACCAGGTTACAGACCGCCTCAAAGACCTTATTGACGCAGTGTGCCGGCTGAAAGCCGTCCCAGCCTTCAAGGATACAATCAACTGCATACCGAACGTCGACATCGAGCCCAACGCCCGTACGAGTTGTGTCAACATTGTGCAAAAGATCGCGCGGTACCGCGAGGTAGCCCAGTTTTTGGTGCGTGCGGCCCGGGCCGAGCCCATGCTGCGGCGCGCCACCGTTGTTGCCGTCAACCTGCCGCGCGAAGCCTTTTCCAATGCCGGGCCAGGTACAGACTACCAGCACGATATCACGGCCAGGCTGCGCTCCGTCTGCGGTGCCAAGGGCCATTCCGACACACAGCTCGACAACACGGTGTTCCGCTATCTGCAGACAACCCGCGCCAGCGCAGCTAAAGCTTTCGTCCAGCAGTCACGCGAAACTCTCAACACAGCCAAGATACACGCCGAGATCCAGCTCGTCGTATACTGCGAGCGGAGTGGGAAAGCAAGTAACATAAAGAAGAAGAACAAAAAGAAGAAAAAAGCAAAAGCTGGTCAGGAACAACTTCCACTGCCGCCCCGCGTGGTGCGCTCCAACAAGGACGCTTGTTTTCTCTGCAGCACCTTTCTGCAGATGCACCACACCATGTACACGTCGCGCCACCATGGCCGCCTCTACGCCGGCTGGAAGCTTCCACGCACGCTGGACGTGACGGTCCAGCGAGCGTTTAATGAGGTGCTGGCACGCCAGATCCGGCAGAGCATCGCCACGCTCAAGCAGCGACAACAGAGGACGACGTACAACGTCCCCAACGAAAGCACGCTCACCACGCTGCCTTCGACATCAGTGGGCTGTGTCACCCTCAGAGGCACGGCAGACGTGGCAGAAACAGTGGCAGAAACAGACGCCGCTCTAATCGGAATCGACTCTGAAACCATACAAGAGCCAGTTCCAAGTGTTGAAGTTCTTGTTGAGCATGCACAGTCACCAACAGTACCAACAATACCACCAGAAAAACCATCAGAAGATACAACGACGGAGGCTTCGTCCAAAACTCCAACGGATTCTAGCGAGAAAGGGGAGGCTCAGAATGTCAAGGATGCTGAGAAAATAGAACAAGAACGCGCGGAGGAAATGCCGGGTATCAATATCACCCACCAGCGCCCTACTATGTCTGGAAGTGTAAGGCAAGGCACGATATCTCCACTCCACAATATTGGAGCGTTGGAGGTCATAATCGAGTACGAAAAAGGCCGAGAATCTTCGACTAAGGAAAACTTACTGAGCTACAAAATAGAGGAGGTCGATGGCAAAGATGCAAATGATATTGAACACGACCATACCGTAGACGCACAAGAACTACATCGGAAAGACGAAATCACCTGTACACTCGACGGACGTGGTTGCATATATCTTGTTTCGGGGACCCTTTTAGTCAGGATTGCCATCAAATATCCGACGCAAAATTGAACAGAAGACGAAGAATTAGATGGTTTTTTAAGCATAAAATCCAGTCAAACTTGAATAAGATTTTAACTAACTAAACAGAAAATAAACAAGAAAAAGGGGGGGTATCAAACCATGCTTGCAAAACCAGTGCCAAAATAAATATCCACAAGATCCCTCTCTCTAGTATCCTTCGCTGATCTTGGTAAAATCACGCCGTTGTTGGGATGTAGGCGATGCCTTGCGCACCTCATCGAGCGGTTTCTGGCCCGCCAGCCGCCGCAGCTCAAATCGCTCGTACAGCCCGCCATACTCGTTGGTGGCGGCCGTCATGGCGACGACGCGGTACAGCCCGTCATATCGGATGCCGACAGACGGCGCCCACTTGCTCGTCCTGTCGCGGCTGGCGTTGGGGGAGGGGGCGCTCCGCAGCACCCGAACAGGTTTGCGCGAGCGCAGCGAGGCCTCGAGGGCCAGCGTGAAGTGGCTCGGCGGGTCGGTCAAAGTGGTCGGGGTCGCGGTTGGCATGGCTGCGGCTGCCCGAGTAGAAGATTGTCTCTCCCAAGTCCTGGTCGAGGCTGCCGTAATTCGGATTGCCGCCGGACACGACAATGCTGAACGCGCCGCCGGCCTTGGCGCTGCCGGCAATGCCGCCCTGGCTGCTGCCGTGCGCGCCGTGGAACAGCGCAGCGAGCTGCTGGGGCCACCAGCGGCCGACATCCAGCCCGTTGTGGCCGAACACGTGGGCGTCCACGGGCGTGTAGGCCGGGTGGCGGCGGTACACCGTGCGGCGGTGGCTGCCGTCCGGACCATACGCGGCGGAACGGTCCATGATCACGCCGTGCATGATGCCGTGCTCGCCGTAGATGGGGTGATCGCGCGGCGGGAGATGGTCCACCTGAGTGCGGGCCGCTCTATTCGTGGACGTTGTCGTCGGAGCAGCCGGTGTTGTCGTAATTTCTTCTTCACCATCCTGTTGGCCCCAGTTCTCGGCCTCCCACTTTTGCAGGAGAGTCTGCGCCATGCCCACAACGTGCGCCGGAAACCGGTACTTGCCGTCCACCACCAGCTCCAGGCCCTTGTCAATGTACGTCGCCGCCCTAAGCCTGGGCGTCATTGTACGGCCGTCGAGGTACACCAAAAACTGCTCCAGCTCACCGAGGCGCGGGTCCTCCCTGGCGCTGCCGTCCCGCGCATTCTTGAACTGGATCGCCAGCCGCTGGATAATGCGCGACCGCATGTCCTTAATGTACGCTTCGTGTGTCGCGGTGGGCGCGGTCGCCGGCGGTGGAGGGTGTGCATGTCGAGGAGGAGGTGCCGGTTGTGATGGGTGCTGTTGAGATTGTGTCGCGTGTGAATGTGCTCCTTCCATTTGGCTTTGGGCGTGGGATGTGGGTGCCTCGCCCCCGCTTGCTGAATGTGTGGCCATTTGGGTTTGTGGCCGTGGCAGTAATCCAGCTGAAAGATACGCGCAATCTTGTGATCTTGGGAAGATGCGATGGAAAGAAACTCAAATACACAGTAAAGACGGCTGGATGCGACTCTTTTATGTTTTATCTTTTCGAAACAACCAAAGCGCACCTGGGGTTGAAGAGTAAGCGGTGGCAAAATATGGGCTAGGTTCTGGCCCACAACAAGGGTGAGCTCACTGCCATTTTAGGCCTGGCTTCGGTTTGTTTACAGCGCTTGCAGCGCCTAGACTCCACAGAGCTTGGGGAAAAGGCCCCCCATGACGCAATGGCAATGGGGGCAAGATAATCTACATCTAGAGCTATGCTGCAAGGTGTCAGGTTTAAGATCTGTTTTTTCAGATCTGTCAACTCTGTTCACCAATAGCATGTAAGATCTCGAGAGGGAATATGGTCGAAGTAAACAAATATAATGGAATATATTGGGCCTGAATTTTCTTTTTGAGAGAGCTTTGTCAGCCTGTCACGGTACAAGCTCGACAAGGCAGGAGCGCCTGTTGGCCAAGTACTGAGCTTCTTAAGGAAGGTGCCTGTCCAGACAACCAGTAGTGGCATGTGGTTCTGTTGTGCTCTTCCAGACGTAAACAATTGCTATCTTTCCCTTCACAATTCACAATTCGCCATATTCACCTTGGATCAGCCAACATCACCATTCACCTTGGATCAACCAACATCACCACCAGGCACCTCCATTCACTGTCTCGCGACCCAGACACATTCACAACATTCACGTCCCATCATGGATCCTCCTCCGCCAGGCTGGAACGGGCATTATCGGAATACCAATGCTACACCCACTCCCAATCAACAAAATACCCAACCAGCAAACACTCCATCACTTCCGCAAAATGCCCCTCAAGCACCGATGCAATACACTCAACAATATCATGGTCCTTTTGCACCCCCCAGAGTACCCCATCACCCGCTACCACCCCTACGGCTACCGCGCAATTGGGACACCATCCTCCAAACACCACCACCGTACTACCTAATGAACAATATCCCAGCGCCTCCACTTGGACATGCATACACACCAGGACCTACACATGCATACACACCAGTACCTGCACCTGCACCCATACCTGCACCCACACCCGTACCTGCACCCGCACCCGTACCCGCAGCCTCTTCGACGACTCCAGTCACAGGACAAGAAACGGTTCAAGGGCCGGCAGAACAACAAGCAGAAGAACCAGCAGAAGAACCAGCAGAAGAACCGGCCGAAGAACACGCAGGACAAGCCCATGTCCCTCCCGCTTCGTCCTCAAGCCCGACCTCGGGACCGACTTCAGATTCTGTGACTCCAAATCTACCAGGTCCGGCTGGGGTAGCGTCCGCCCCTACACCCGAAACGAGCACGGATACGAGTCCAGAACTCGAACTGTCGCCAAATGTCATGATGCTGGACGAAGGCTCCCCTCCCATTGTGGCATTTTTTGCCGATCCCGACTCCGTCTTTAATAATATCATCCAATGGGTGCGTCTAAACCTGCCCCTGGTTAAGATTCTCTGTCTCGTGTTTTGTGTCTTTGTGTCTTGGTGCTTTTGTCTTTGTACGCTGCTAACTCCCCCAGATTGACCAACACCCAAAACAAAGACAGACCGCGATTCGGTTCGTCACCCGGTCGTCCCACAGGAATGGCAACGCCATCATCAATGCCAACCCCGTCCTCTACTGCGGGGCATACCAGCGGGAACGTACACCGAGAAGCATCGGCTATCTAGTCAACGAGGAAGACATCGATCATCGGGTTATCACATGCTTGACTGTCGACTGCAACTGGCGCATAGCATATTTCCCGGGCGCAGCAACAGAACGAGCAACGAAGGAGACCAAAGACCAACGAGACAGAGGACAAAAAGGTGAAAAAGGAGAAAAACAAATGCCCAAGATCCAGTCAAGAGTCCCGGCCTATTTCCCCAAAACCAACAAGGCCAAAGACCAGGTGAAAAAGTTCAACAGGATCATACGGACCGGCATTCTGCCCAAGGTGCAGATCAACTCGTTCACATGGACACAGGGCACGCTGCACATGAAAACACTGCACACGGTGCACCGTCTTTTCCCCAACCTGGAGCATCTCTGCATCGAGATGAGCGATGATATGTTTGAGGATACGTCCGACGACGATGGCACCGACAATGACAACAACAGCAGGGACAAGAAAGGCAAGGGCAAAGCGCGCGAGCGTCCACAGCGCCTACCGCTATCCATTCCCCAGTTTAGCAACCTCAAGAGCCTAACGGTCTACTGTGTGCACAAGCTCAAGACAGAACAGCTGGCCACCCTGCTCAAGGCTTGCCGATCGACGCTGCGCTCGCTGCACATTTCTGGGGGCAAGTCCGACCAGCAGTACGGCGTTCGGCGGCTCAACACGAAGACAGAAAAGGCCCAGAAGCTGCATGATACGCAGGAGGGTCAAAAAGCCGAATTCACCCAGGAGACTCAAGAGACTCAACAAACTCAACAGACTCCAGAAACACAGGAGAGAAAGAAGAAGAGGAGGAGGCTAACGAAGGATGAGGTGGAGGAGGAGGGGGAGGTCTCATACATCAGAGATCTCTGCGACAAGTACAAAGAACTGTGCTTCAATGGAAGAAGGAGCAAAGGCTCGGAACAGCAGTGTTTGGAGCTTTGGAGCCTGACCTTGGGCTACAAGATCTACCCGCCCCTGGCCGTTGACTGGAAGAGAAACCCCAATGCAGACGAGCCTTGGGATGCCACTGAGCCACTCGCCTATCTGCTGGACCGCAGATGTTTAAGAGATTTGCACGTACCCGAAGTCAACCTGCACTTTAGCAGCGACGCGAAGGACCGAGAGTTTGAGTCGACCGCACCGGCTGGGTCGATTCACAAGGAAATAGCCTGCCCAAGAATAGATCTCGTGGACCTGTTTAGCCCCAAGGCCTGTCCGAACCTCCGATATTATGGTCCAGGCCTTACTGGTGACAAACTGGGAGACCTGATCGCCAACCCTGAATGGACGAGCCGTCTCGCTCTCCTACCGATCCGTGCAGACCCGGTACACGACTTGTTGAAACTGCTGGAGCATCCGGGGGACAAGGACGAGCCCCCTGTCCGCTTGCGAATGATGGCCATTGACCTCAACCTGCCTCACGACCCTCGTGACGCCAGACTTCTCTTCCGCTACCTGGTCAAAATCGATAACAGCACTCTTGAGGGGCTGAGAATATGCATGGCCAGGAGCAATGGCAGAAAGAACCGCAAAAGCAAATTCAAAGGGGGCCAAACGGGCCAAATGGGCAACGAGGACAGAAAGGACAGAAACATGAACGGCAACGGCAACGACAACGACAATAGCAGCACAATCAACGAAGACTAGGGGTTTCGGGATCTGCACAAAGTGCTGAGATGCTTGGGGCGGCTGAAAACCCTGCGGCAGCTGCTTCTGCACCAACAGTATCAGAAAAATTACAGCAATCGCGTTCCCGACCTCACCGTCATGGCGAGACATGTGGCACTCGCCATTCCGTCCCTCGAGTATCTGCAGATACCTGACAAATCGTGGAGGATTCAGCGCGAGACGACAGGTAACGGAGACCCTGCCCGAGCGCCGGCCTCAGAGCCAGAGTCAACCAGGAAACCGACCTGCAAGCAATATATCAGCCTTCCTCGTTCCGAGAGCAGTAGCAGCGATGGCGACGATGGGCGGGCCGCGGCGGGCTCAAGCAGTGGGGGCACGATCAGGACAGGCGACAACAACGAGTTCGGGACGCAGAGGGGCGACGCAAGCATTGAAGACGCTGTCATGATTAGCGATGACAGCGACGTCCGCATGCGGTCCTCGGACAGTGAACCCATTCTTGATTCGATCACGGTCGACACAACAATGGCCAACGACAGCGGATATCTCCGTAGCGGCGACGAGGAGGAAACGGACAACAACCCTGTGGAGTCTGTGGGAGACGGCGGCGACATGGCAGATGTCGACGGTATCCATCTTGAGCTTTTGGACGAGGACAAGGTTCGACAAGTCGAGTTGTTCCGTGTTCCTGTTGTCGAGGGGCCAGGTGATTGACCACAAGTAACAAGTATCTGTACTGGTAGTCATAGAGGGGTCAGAGTTAGAAGTTGAGGAAGAAGAACATGATCAGATATATCATATTGGTATGTTGACTGCCAACCAGTATTGTGTGCGTCGTATATTTGTTGGATCGTGACTTTTTACATCTTATCTGGCACAGAGCGCCTTCGAGAATGGATGTATCTTACCAGCCGCTCACTGTACGCTGTATTGCACCTTCCGTTTTCTTTCTTCTAGCCTGCATCGCGCCCTCCAAGATTGTCGTCGAGCATCAAGACGTCAAATTCCTGTCGTCTTGTCTAGTCGTTCGCTCCTTCTAATTTTGGATAGCACCAGACGGTTTCCGGTGTCACACGATCACAGGAATTATCCAACAACCATCAGGGGCTCCGTTGCCAGACCGCAATAGGAAAGGGACGGACAGACGGCGGCGCCAGAGCGCCACTCCAGGGCTGTCTTTTGTCTTGTGTTGCCTTTAGGCTTTGACCCCTGAATGTGTAACTGGCGCCGATACGCTAAGCCCAGTTGGGCGCTATGTACGCTGGAAGTGCACTAATATCCCACCAGTATCCACGCTATGGCCCGCTAGGTACAGATGTGGCTCTGGGGAAATCGGTCCCTAATCGTTCCTTCATTTGTTGATTCCCCTCTATCGTGAACTCGAACTTCTTCCTCCAATACAACAACGACGAACAAACGCGTTCACAACCACACAGCTAGCACGGCAACACACGAGCCACACAAGGCTGGTCCAATTCACTCCCTTGTCACATACGAACTATGCGCCTCTTTTCAAGCGCGGCCGCCGGGTTGCTGCTAGCATCGCTGCCGTCAGCCACTTGTCTTCGGACCTGGAAGCCAATCCGCGAGCTTCGGAAACAGATCAGAGACGAACGAGACGAACCGACCTTGCTTTCGACACGCAACGAGCCATCCTACCCCCAATACCCCGCCTACAACCTGTCTGTCCCCGTCGACCACTTCCACAACGACTCGCGCTACGCGCCGCACGTCAACGACACCTTTTCGCTTCGGTATTGGTTCGATGCGTCGGCGTACCAGCCCGGCGGACCTGTCATTCTGCTGGCAGCCGGCGAGACCAGCGGCGAAGACCGGCTGCCCTTTTTGGAGAAAGGCATTGCGGCGCGCCTGGCCCGCGCCACACACGGCCTCGCCGTCGTCCTCGAGCACCGCTACTATGGCGAGAGCTTCCCGTACGACAACCTGACGACCGAGTCGCTTCGCTTCCTGCACACCGACCAGGCCATGGCTGACACGGCGTACTTTGCAACACACGTCGTCTTCCCCGGCTTAGAGGGCGTGGACCTGACACCGAATGCGGGCGCGCCGTGGATTGTCTACGGCGGATCGTACGCGGGCGCCTTTGCCGCATTCCTGCGCGTGCTGTACCCCGACGTGTTCTGGGGCGCCATCTCGTCGTCGGGCGTCACGGTAGCCATCTACGACTACTGGCAGTACTACGAGGCGCAGCGGCTATTCGGGCCGGCAGCGTGTGTGCAGACGACGCAGACCCTCCTCAATGTGGCGGACCAAATCCTGCTGAAGGGGAGACAAACAGAAGGCGATGACGACAGCGACGACAGCGATATGTTTGAAGCGGCGTCAGAGGACCAGGTCGCCCTGGTCGGCACGTCCGGCAGCGTCTCTGATCTCAAGAACGTGTTTGGCCTCGGCAACGTTACACACGACGACGACTTTGCGTCTGTGCTGAGTGACGCGCTCGGAGGGTGGCAGGAGACCAACTGGGATCCGGCGGAGCACAATGCCGGGTTCGGCCTGTACTGTGCCAATGTAACCTCGGACAAAGTGCTGTATCCCGAGCTGGAGGGGCGCCGCCACGCCGTGCATGCGTTGATCGGGGACACGACGCACAAGCATGACGTCGACACGTTGGAGGTGCCTTTTCTCAACTTCGTCGGCTGGGTCCAGGCCACACACGAATGCGGCGACGGCCAGTCCCAAGACCAGTGCTTCACCAACCGCAACGCCACATTCTACCAGCAAGACGACGCCAAGCAGACGTGGCGCGCGTGGCCGTACCAGTACTGCACGCAGTGGGGATACCTGGCGACGGGGTCAGGCGTACCGGACAACCAGCTCCCGCTTGTGAGTCGGCTGCTCAATCTCGAGTATCTGTCTATCATCTGCCGCGAGGCCTTTGGCATCACCGAGCTGCCCGACGTCGAGTCCGTCAACAGGCTCGGCGGCTTCGCCATTTCGTATCCACGGCTGGCCATCATTGACGGCGAAGCCGATCCCTGGCGGGCCGCCACGCCGCACGCGCTAGGACAGGCCGACCGGCCGTCGTCGACCGACCAGCCGTTCCTCCTCATTCCAGGCGCCGTCCACCACTGGGACGAGTATGGCCTGCTCGAAAACGAGACGACGGCCGAGCTGCCGCCGCAGACGATCCGCGACGTGCAGGCGGACGAGGTCGACTTTGTGGTGCAGTGGGTGGCGGACTGGGCGGGGTCGAACTTAGGCAACGACGACGGGCGAGTGTAGGCTGTAGGCGTGGGGTTGGCGTGTACTGTCACACTATGAGATTATGAGCATCAGCCGGCGTTTGGGTTCGGGGCCAACTTTGGCATTCTTGCATTCGTCTTTTTTTTTTCTATTTTTCTTTTCTTTGTCTTTCTCTCTGTTCATCACAAATACCACGAGTCTTTATATCACGATTAATTCCGTTTCATTTCCCGTTAATAAAAAACGTTTACAAAGAAAAACAATAGATCCATGTGGGAATAGAAATAAAACTAGAAGTAATGTACAGCACTGGGAGTGAGCGTCCCCTGTTTTCGGGACAGTCTGCCCTTGATGTTTTCATCGAGTTTGAGAAGGAAAGTGAAGGAAATAAGTGAGTGACAAGAAACGAAGGAAAGTAACGAAAATAAAGACAATAATGAAAGACAGAGCGCCGTGCCAGAACGCCAACCATTGAACGCCGTTAAGGTAAATAAACAGGGAAGGGAATAATCAAAGGAACACGCCCAAATTCAAGACGATCAAATTCAAATCAGACTCGCTCGATGCAATACATTTTTAGACTGAGACAGAGAGACAAAAGCAAACTCGCTTGGCTCGGTTGCTTGTTTGCTCGTTTGCTCGTTTGCTCGTCTACCTCCACGAAAACGAGTTCCACTTGCCGCCCTCGGACATGTTGGTGCTCAGCCACGTGCAGGCCAGGAGCAGACTCGACAGGAACAGCAGCGTCAGGATGCCGGCGCCCGCACGGTCGCCGCCCGTAATGGGCTTGAGCGGGCCGTTCTGCACGCCCGTGGTGTCGAGGCCGGCGGCCGGGTTGCCCTTGGAGGTGGCGCCGGTGCCGTTGGTCAGGGGTGGCTGGACCCACGGCTGGTCCACCAGCAGGCTGGTCAGGGCCGCCAGGGCGTTCATCTGCTGGCCGGCGCCCGTCATGCCGTCGTAGTTGCCCGTGGTCCAGCGGAAGCCGCAGACGCCGGCGCTGTCGCACGACTTCATGGCGGCGGCGGCGCTCTTCTTGAGGGCGGGCATGATGATGTCGTGGACAAAGGGCGCGATCTGCGTGGTGGCGGCCATCCAGCGGTGCATGTAGCCCTTGAAGGACAGCATGTCGGTGGTGCACTGGATGTGCGTGGTCAGCTCGCACGACACCTCGACGGCGCCGCCCTTGTCGAAGAAGACCTCGACGGCGCGGTTGGTCAGCCCGAGCACGCGGTTCTTCCAGAGGGCTGAGCCGTTGGTCTGCAGTGGCGCGGTTAGTTATCAAATTTAGTAATCAAATACAGTAATCAAATTCAGCCGTCGTGATGGCTTACATAGTTGTACATAAACGCCGCGCCCTGCAGGTAGACGGCCGCATTGTAGCTAAACTGCGCCTTGGAAATGGCCGTGCAGTTGTCCTCGACGTGCGTGCCGTCAAAGATGTCGTAGCCGGGCGACATCAGGCCGACGTTGGCCACCCAGTCCCACGTGTCGATCGCGTGCTTCGCATACGTTTCGTTCTTGGTGTAGCGGGCCAGGCGCGCGCCCATGTTGAAGAAGATGCCGTTGGCAATGGCGTTCTTGTAGTCGTAGCCGTTGTTCGTCAGCGGGATCTGCCAGCGCAGGCCGCCGCCGCACACATTGTCGTGCCGGTCCGGCGCCGCCTGCGTGTTCCACACCGCCTGCGCCAGCGCCAGCCACTGCGGCTGGTCGTCCGGCGGGTTCTGGAAGTTGGACTCGGCCGCCAGCATCGCCGACAGGCCCCAGAAGCCCTGGTCGTCGTTGCCGAGCGAGGCCGTCCAGTTGGGCGGCATGTAGCAGTTCTGCGGCGGGCCCGTCTGGAACAGCATCGCGGTCTCGGTCATGTTGTTGTACGTCGTGTCCTGCGTGTACCGCCAGTAGTCGATGAGCGTGCCCCACATGGCACCGCCCTCCCACCAGTAGTAGTCGCCGCTGGGCGGCGGACCCGGGAGAATGCCGGGCACCCAGCCGGGCTCGTTGCCGTGGTAGTACGACAGCAGGTTTTTCGCAATGAGCTTGGCGTTTTGCTTGATGGAGGCTGGAGACGTTAGGGGGATGGGCCATGAGAGGAGGGGGTATATTTTTGGGGACATTTTTTGAATAAATTTGTATATATTGGGGCGAACGCACCTGGTGAGTCGAGGTCGACGTCGAGGGCGGTGACAGTGGGCGCGAGCAGAACCGTCGCGAGGCCGGCAAGGGCCGACGTTGAGAACTTCATGGCGGGTGGTGGAGGATGGGCTGAGGATAAAAGACGACAGAAGGATCACGGCAGTTGGCGGTTTGATATTAAAATAAAGTGTCGAGTGTCGTCGGGACGAGGCGAGAGTAGATGAACTAAATCGAATACAAGTCGCCGCAATCAGGCCAAGATCAAGTAGATTATTGAGTATTATCGGTATTATCGGTATTATCGTGAGAGAGGCGTAGAATAAGGCGAATAAGGCGATAAGTAGGCGCGTGTGGACGAAAGTCGTATGTGAAAGAACGTGTAAACGAGTGTCGGTTATGAGTTGGACAAGCACATGAGCATCTCGAACCGTGAACGGGGAAAGAGTTACACAGACGAGAGAGGCTTCGATGATGATGAAAGAAGAGAAAGAAGGGGAGAGTGAAGAAAGAAACGAGTTACAGTGAGAAAGACCAAGAAAAGAAACAGAAACCGACCCAAATCGTCCCAAAAGCTGACATGAACGCCCCCCGACGCCCTGACCGACTCGGGTGTCTTGGCTGTCCATCGTCACTCTGTTTTCTTTTTTCTTTTCTTTCCATTTTACGTCGCTGTCCTGCCCTCCACAAAAGGTCACAAAACGGTCAAAAACTGGGGACAGCCAGTGACCAGTGTTCTTTACAGGGACCGGCCATCCGAGCCAAGCGGCTATGTTTTGGTACGAAATGATCAGTTCATAGTGAACGAGGATCATCTTCAGAGACTTTAAGGCATCACTTTACGGGGAAAGCGCCCTGGGGACCGAGGGAGAGAATCAAAAAGAGAGAGAAAGGGGGGGGAACAGAGGGGGTGAACCAGAGACCAGAAACCAAAAACCAATAAGGAAAGGGAAGGAAAGGAGATGGGGAAACGAGGCGCCAGCGGCAACACGAGGTCTTGGCACGCGAGCACGATGTCCATTGCAGGAAGACATGCACCCTTTTTGGGTTTTTTGAGGAGGTTTGGTGGCAGATGGAATGGACAGGGGTGTGGAAGGACGGAGGAGTGAGAAAGGAGCGAGTCACGTCGTATTGACGGCGGGTGAGCATGAGTTTTCGTCTTCTCGTCTGTGCCGTTCTTTTAACGTTTACTAGAGTTTGTAGACGTTGAAAAGAAGTAGAAATACGAGCAGCACAAGAGTTGCAAAAACGTGAAAACAAGACGACAAGACAAAGTCAAGAACGACAAGACGGACCAAGGATGCTTGTCGGCGCTTGTCACGACGCCACAAAGACAAGCACTTCCAAGAGAACCAAGAAGACCAAGCACTTTGACTGGAACAGAAATGCAATGAAGCTTTCCACCGTACGGAGTACTCCGTACTACACGACGACCGTCTGAAAAATCAACTCTTGTCCAACAGCAAGACAAAGTAGGGAGGAAAAGACGTCTTGCGACCATCCTCGACCATCTTTCGACCGTCCCAACTGCTGTCGGACAGAACCTAAAATGTAAGCTTGAACTTCCCGGCCCACACCTCCAAACGGCCCTGTTCTAGTCTTTCTGGTCCCCTGGCGCTGTCCGTTGGCCCTGTTCAGTCTGTTCAGTGTTGGCCCTGTTGCCCCAGTTTTCTCGCCTTCTTGGCCTTATTTTTTCCGCCTTTCCACTCTCCTCCGTAAAATTCTCCCTCTGCGCGTGAGCACGGGTCTGCGCTGTCTTTCCTGGCTTCCCCTCTCCGCGCCCCAAATCCAATAGAATGCTGGCCGTCATCTCGTTTTGGCCTAGTTGACGGCTTGGCATTATGCAGGGGAAATAGGACGAAGGAAGGAAGAGGCGTGAAAGAGACAGAGAAGAAGAGCAGACGAGAAGACGAGAAGAATTGCTGAAAAACTGTTGAGGCTCTGAAGGGAAGCTTGGACTCGCAAAACGGAGCCAGTTTGGAATCCAGAGAGACGACGATAACGATTCACGACAAAAATAACAAGACGCATGTCATCGACAGGTCTCCAAGAAATCGATCTGCATCGTTGACGGCATCCAAAGGCATCCAAAAAGACAAAAATAACCCATACTTACTTTGAGATAAAAAAGAACTCTGTCCCCATCGCCAGAATCCAAATCAAATTAAACTGCAAACCCTGAACAGAAGCGCATTTCGGGCACTTGTTTGCCAAGGGAGGCTGTGTTGAAAACTGAGAACAGACGAACACCACAACAAGCACAAACAATGCACACAGTTTTTTCTTTCTTCCTCCTGTCATTCATCCTTCTTCTTCATAATTTTGTGCTTGTTCTCTCCCAACGACCCGGTTCAGGGGCTCGATCTCAATTCTCGCCTGCCTTGTCCTTTGTTCCTCCCGTATTGGCAAATGACGCTCCAAATTGCACCCGTCCTTGCCGTTCGCTCCTCGCGTCTTGGCTCTTGGCGGGCGATTGTGGCTTGGCTGGATTCGTTCTTTTGTTTTTGGGATGGTTGTCCACCGCGGTCCATGAAGAATGAAGCCCATTTACTGAAGTAAATACCCCGAGTATTGCAATCCAACGCGTCGGGCAAAGAGATTGAGTCGCGAACACGAGACCAACCAACGCCCATGATGCATCGTGACTTTCTCTGCCTCTATCTTATCGTATTTTCTACTTTCCACAACACGCGGGAGAACGACGTCAGCGTCAACGGCGTCAACTCGGCATTTGCTACTGCGTTTTGCCTCTGGAATATGTGCACTCTTGCCTCTTTCAGTAAAACGCGCCACCAGTCTTTGCCCTGTCCTTTCTGTCTTTTCTGTCTTTTCTGTCCTTTCTGTCCTTTCCTGTCTCATGCTGTCTTTTGCACCGTCGATCGCCGCGACAGGGAGTGTCGGGCACATCTTCCAGGGCACTGCAGGCCATTTACGCCCGAAATCGTCTTTTCTACTCACTGTCGATCAACCATGTTTTACTCAGTAACTTTGCTCGTCTTTCAACGGAGGTTTATTTCTATTTTTTTACTCTCTCCCTTCGGACTGTTTCTCCCAGCCTCCGTTCCAGCCAGGGAGACGTCTCAAACTAAGAGTTTGGGTTTCCCCGGATTTCCCGTCCGTACTTTCGTGTTCCCTTTTTGCCTTTTTCCATTCGCGCAACGGCGCTTTCCTGGTCCTGGGCCCAGAGAATAAAAAAAGAAAAGAAAAGAGAAAAAAAAACTCCGCAACGTCCGTTTTGTGTCTCCAACTAGATCACTTACACGACAGACGCTGCCATACCACATGTACAACTTACAGCTCTTGTAAACGTTGAGTATTGTACAACCCACAGCTTGGCCACAGCCTGCCCGCTCTTGAGTGGCCGATTGTCTCACAAGCTCGCTGTTCCTGCCAATGTAAAGAGCATGTGTCGTGGCTAGATGTTGTTCCCCCATACTCTTGAGCCCACGCCACCACCGTTCATATACGACTTGTGTGTATGATTTGCCTTGTCCTATATATCATTGACAATGACGATTTCCGTCCTTTTTATACAGCTTTGATACTTTGTTTGATGATCTTTGTCGACATTGCTATCGTCGTGTTGTATATATTTGCTATCGACCTCGAGATTGTTCCCAGCACTTCAACATCTTATGAATTATTATGTCAATTTTTCCCATATTTCTAGATTATTTTAATTCCAATGCAATTTTTTATATAATTTTTATCCAGTCGTGGGGTTTCATTAACTATTTTCGTTGATATTTCGTGAAATTTCACGAAGTTTTTGATAGAAAAATGGGACGTATTATTACCATCCCAATGCCTCGACAAAATGCGAGTAATTGTACGGAAGTAGTCAAAAATCATACATTTCTATATTCATACCTAGAACTTCCACTTATACAAATAAAAACTACCGTTTTCCTTTTAAATGTTGAATGATTTTGTGAACCTCATGATGCTGTCGAGAGTGAACGAGGGTGGCCCACTGCAAAATTAGTCATCCAACCCACTTTTTCTGCCAGCCAAAAATCCAGCCTGTCAAATTTTTGGCGACGAAAAAACTTTCCTCTCTCAAAACCTCAATGAAGACATCGAAAGTGAATAGGAACGACGACAGCGACAGCAGCACGACGGCCACTCCCGCAAGCGCACTGCACTCGGCAGATTGATAGATGCCCTGCAGAAGGTAAGGATTGCGCGCCGCTCTGCTTTGTCATGGTCGTGGTGTCCCCTCACTCGTCGTCTTCGACCTTCTCTTCCCCTTCCTTTGCAGTCCCCCTACCAGCCAGTTCAGTCGCTATGTCTGCAGAGGCTTTGACTTGTTCAGCACCGTCCCGCCGGCCATGTTACGTGGCCGATGGGGTTCTCCGGCCGGCGCGACGTCTTGTCATGCTGCCGGAGAAGGGTTTGGTTCAATGGGCACATGCTCTCTTGTTTTCGGACGAGAGATCTTGTGTAAACTGCTAGATCAATCTGTTTTGCAACTGAGGACCATCATAGTCCGCGCCCGCACCCACCTTTTACTAATAGGTCTCGGGGGAGATTTATCCTTGTGTTAGTGTTAAATCTCCTTCTTCGCGGGCGAGGCTCCAAGCGCTCCAACATCTGTAAACCTCTTTCCATTTTGTATTTTTGTTCGTAAAAGGTGAAGCCGTGCGCTCTTTCCTATGCTGTGCCTGTGCCTGGATCGTGCCTGCCATTTCGATTTGCATGCACTCTACAGTAGTGTTCTAGCCAATTGCTCTGAAAGAACCCCACATTGCTGGGTCGTTGCTTCCTTTGTTAGCCACGGCAGGTCGTTGCAATACATCATTCCACAATCGAACCACAACAAGCTCCTGATCAACAGAACATTTTGACAATCGTTGACGTTGGTAGTCTCCTGTCAAGTGAAGCATGTGCTTGTATAACCACACGTTCGTCCAATACGTCTCGCTTGTAAGTATCGTGTCATATTTGCGCCTTTCCTCCTTTACTCATCCTCCCTCTGTAACAATGTCTTATCGCCCCGCCGCCCAGACGTTACTGACTCGCACCCAACGACAGCTTCAACTCTCGACCAAAGTCCAGACCCGGGTCGATGCCCATGTTGTCCGGCGACCCTTTTCATTTTCACGGTTTCGACAATTCTCACAGTCTGTGGGCCAGCGGCGCATTTCGGCACCTTCTTTTCTTTCTTCCCAAAAGCGTTTCTCGTCCCGCCACCGTCTCTTTTCTTCGTCGGCTCCATCATCAACATTGACCTCCCCCGTCCCCCACAAAATGTCCGACGTCAAAATGTCCGACGACAACCGGTTCGGCGACCTCCCATTGAGTGTCCGTGGCCCCATGGCCTGCGCTCTCCGCGGCACCAGCCTGCTCAACCACCCCATCTTCAACAAGGGCTCTGCCTTCCCCCCCGACGAGCGCCGCTCATTCGGGCTGAATGGACTGTTGCCCTCGAGCGAACAGACGCTGGAACAGCAGGTCCACCGGGCCTACGAGCAGTACAGCACGCGCGCCGACGACCTGGCCAAAAACACGTTCCTGACGTCGCTGCACGACCAGAATTTCGTGCTGTTCTTCCGGCTCGTGCACGACCATTTGGAGGAGATGTTTTCTGTGATTTACACACCTACGGAGGGCGACGCCATCCAAAACTACTCGCGGCTGTTCCGCCGGCCCGAAGGCTGCTTCCTGCGGATCGACGACATTGACGGCGTCTTCAATGCACTGGCGCAGTGGGGCACCGCCGAGGACATTGACTACATTGTGGTGACGGACGGCGAGGAGATTCTGGGGATCGGCGACCAGGGCGTCGGCGGTGTCCTGATCTCGCGGGCGAAGCTGATTTTGACAACACTGTGTGCCGGCATCCACCCCGACCGCACACTCGGTGTGGTGCTGGACTGCGGAACAGACAACCAGGAGCTGCTCGACGATCCGCTGTACCTCGGCCTTCGCCAAAAGCGCGTCCGCGGCAAGGAGTACGACCGCTTCGTCGAGACCTTTGTGCACTCGGCCCGCCGCCTGTATCCGCAAGCCTACATCCACTTTGAAGACTTTGGTCTCGACAATGCCCGCCGCATCCTGGACACATACCGCCCGCAGGTGGCCTGTTTCAACGACGACGTCCAGGGCACGGGCTGTGTGACGCTGGCAGCCATTATGTCCGGTCTGCACGTCAGCGGCGAGCACCTGGACGATCTGCGGCTCGTCGTCTTTGGTGCTGGCTCGGCCGGCGTGGGCATTGCCGACCAGGTGCGCGACGCCATTGCCGCCTCCAAGAAGGTTTCGCCTGAAGAGGCGGCCAAGCAGATCTGGCTCATCGACAAACCGGGCCTCCTGACGACCGACATGGCCGACCAGGACAAGCTGTCCAAGGCGCAAAAATACTACGCCAAGGACGGCGGCGCGTTCAAGGCGACGGGCAGCGACGGTGGTAGTGGTATCGGTCTTCTTGACGTCGTCAACACGATCAAGCCCAATGTGCTGGTGGGCACATCTACGAAACCTAAAGCATTCACCAAGGACATCGTCCAGGCCATGGCCAGCCACGTCGAACGGCCCATTATCCTGCCGCTCTCCAACCCTACGCGTCTGCACGAAGCCATCCCCTCCGACCTGCTGGAATGGACAGACGGCCGTGCCCTGATCGCCACCGGCTCGCCTTTCAAGCCTGTCAAGGGTCCCTGGGGGAAGGACGGCAAGGATGTTGAGATTGAGGTCGCCGAGTGCAACAACTCGGTCGTCTTCCCCGGCATCGGTCTGGGCTCTGTTCTGTGCCGTGCCAGCCGTGTGACGGACGCGATGCTCGTTGCTGCCGTCACGGCCGTTGCCGACCTGAGCCCGGCCCTCGAGGACCAGACAGCACCTCTGCTCCCCGGAGTCTCCGACGTGCGCAACGTCAGTGTCCGCATCGCCCGCAAGGTGATCCGCGCCGCCCAAAAGGAAGGCCTGGCCACCGAGCAGGGCATTCCGTCGGAGCGAGAAGGCGACGACTTGCTGGATGAATGGATCCGCGAACAAATGTGGGATCCCGTCTACCGCCCACTGCGCTATGTCGACATGGAGAGCGCGAGCCGCCAGGCCAAGGGCGTGCGCGCGCCGGGCGAGATTTACCTGCGCCGGGACAGCTTCTAAGGAGGTTGCTGCGGATTCGATTCCAAAGGCCCTCTCTGACAAGCTTGTCTTCGGAAGTTTGGGCTACCACTTTTCTTAGCATGCTTCGTTTATTCTGGTGTATGAATTTCATCCCTTGTTCATCTGTCTATTCTGTCTTTTCTGTCTTTTCCCACCTCTTGTTTTTGTTTTTTTATTCCTTGGTTCGTTGCGATTCGGCGACTTTTGAGCAGTACGACGTATGTGGGAATTGACTTTTCGATTGAGAGACAACCATGGGACAGCCAGCATTGAGCGATTATGTCAGGCCGACACCAAATCACTAATGTACATGTACTGCGTACTCCATACTTGTCGTGACTTTAACCTCGTATTCAGGTTCCCTCTCACTTTTTTCTACTTCTTCCATTGGTCCCCCTTTTTAACATTAAAGTTTAACCCTTTTCATCATCGGATAGGCAGGGACGCTCCGTCGGGCGTCGTTTCGCCGCGCGGAGGTGCTTTATTTTTATTCTTGTAAGGGCAGGCGTTGTCCGTATGATTTGCTCTTCTCTTGTACTAAGTTCCTCGTGTTCTGGACTCTTTAACCTCTTAAGGACCCTGTTGCCCCTGTCGTTTCAAGAGTTAAACAGACTATTCTGGCCGCAGTGCACTCAGTTCATTGACTCCATCAGACACGACATATATTATCGCACCCCACGACGTTCGTTTTCCTGCTTTTCGCCATTTTTCCCTTTGTGTTAAAACAACCACTCGAACAACCGCACAACCGAATCGATCTCATCAACGTCAATTCCCAGCAGGCGCCAAACCCCACTACCTTTTCAATGCTGCTCCCCCCATTCTGGCAGACGCGCCGGGCCATCCCGACCGCCGTCGCCGTCGTCGTCACCCTCTGCCTCGTCTACCTGTTGCTGGCACCCCAAGAACTCGTCGGCGACTACGTGCCCAGTCTGCCGTCCTGGGCCGCCGACCGACTGGCACACGTCTATCCAGACGTGCCGTCGTCACCAAATTCACCAGACGCGCCAGACTCTCCAAACTCACCGTCGCCTCCAGACTCGCCCTCTTCCCCCTCGTATCCGGACGCCCCAACACCACCAGAGGCAGCAAGCCCACCAGACGCAAACGCGCGAAAACCCCCACAAGACGATACTACCACGGTTTGATGTTATGATATGGTCCGGGTTCCGCTTGGGCTGGCTCTCTCTTGTCACTTTGGTGGATCGCTTTTGCTGTCGTCTTTCCGCCTTTATTTCCTTTAAGCCATATTCCTACCGTTCATCTCGGTCTGCTCTATACCGTGTCACCTTTCTGTCTTTTTCGTTTTTCAATTGTATTGTACTGCATTGTATTTTCATTGAGTTTTCCTTTAATTTTTTCTCTCATTTTTCACGAGTATCTTGAGTTTCACAGCCCCTAATATGGTTGATTCCATTTTTGGGATTGTATTGTATGTATCACTTACCACACGTTAAAACGAGGCTACCGTTTGCTCCGTCCT
Source organism: Sporothrix mexicana (assembly GCA_021396375.1). Lineage (NCBI taxonomy): Eukaryota > Fungi > Ascomycota > Sordariomycetes > Ophiostomatales > Ophiostomataceae > Sporothrix > Sporothrix mexicana. The sequence continues at coordinate 136,796 of WNYC01000039.1, forward strand.
CTGTACAATTTACATTTCCTCGCCAACAATACCGTCATTAGACCGGTCATGATGTACTCCGTACGGAGTATCTGCATTTGATATAAGTCGGGTGTTCTGTGTAGCAGGCTGTATCGTGGGAACGGCGTGACGGATGTCGGTAAGCTCCGTACAGTGGATGCACAGTGGCGATACAGTGGAGTCGCCCGCCGTAACTCAATCGAGAAACAAAGGTCGATTTGCCAAAGGAAGGCTGTACGACATACAGAGAGAGTTGATAAGTCGGTATCGGTTCCGCTGTCGCATTATTCTGAAATAAAAAAAGAGAAAATTGTATAGCCATTGACAGCCTTCAAACAGTGCTTTGACTTGACTCGTCTCACCAAACTCGATTTGCAGCTCGTGGTCTGCCTGTGAATACGGGGTAATACGAGCTGATAGAAGTCCTGCGAGTGAAAGAGGAAATAGGAGTCAAGTTCTCGTTTAGCCCCTATTGGCCAGCAGGGGCCAGACTCGCCTGCCCACAGTGCGTCTCCAGGCTCCGCATTCTCTGACGGCACCTTCCACCTGAAGACTCGAGGATACACGGCAAGTGCCGCCAATCTGCAGGCGCTCTCTCGTCAATCCTTCCTCTGTTTAGCATCATCACCGTTCTTCAGCGACGATTGCAAGCACGACAACGACAATCGAAAACGACGATCGTATCGACTGCCGGCTTTCTTTCGACTCATCTCCTGCGTCCCTCCTACGCTCGCAATACTGCCGTGCGTGCCCGTGCGATGGCTGCTCCCCGATAGAACACGACTCGCATCGACACGAATCGACGCGAATCGACACAAATCGACACTCGTTCCGACCCAACATCCCTATTTTGTGTTTCGCATTTGATATCAAAATGGACACAATGCGCCCCCCGAAACGGGCGCACGACGAGCCGGACGGCAATGTGGGCTCGCCAGCGAGGACGAAACTGGCCAAGGTTGACCCAACCTCGAATTCCACATCGAAAGACGACTTCTCCTCCGTCGTCAAGTCCAAGCTCTCCTCCTACACCCGCACCGGCCAGGCCTGCGACCGCTGCAAGGTCCGCAAGATCCGCTGCGACGCGCTGCCCGAGGGCTGCTCACACTGCCTCGGCCAGAACCTCGAGTGCTACGTCACCGACCGCATTTCGGGCCGCACAGAACGGCGCGGCTACCTGCAGGAGCTGGAGCGCGAGAAGACGGCGATGGCGCGGCACATTGAGCAGCTGCAGACGCTGCTCACCGATCGAAACGTGGACGTCCTTCCCTGGCGGTGGTCGCCGTACACGCCCGTCTGTCCGCCGGGGGTTCATTTGGACGGCGAGGGACGGGTTGTCGAGGAGACCATCAAGAGCGAGGACGCCAAGAGCGAGGACGGCGAGGACAATTGCTCGGAAAAGAGGCCATGGTCGTTTATGGGGTCTGTCTGGTGGCGGCCGGCCAAGAACGCGGCTGCAACCACCACCACGTCGCTCGTCATGGCCGGCGGAGCCGCATCCACAACAGCGTCGTTGTCGACACCAAACACGCCAACCTACACCTACACACCCACGCCATCCTCCCCCACCACCGCCCTCCCGTCCTGCCCCGTCGACAGCTATCTGGGCGTCTACGCCGACCGCGCGCCGCTCAACTCGGTCAACGGCACGCAAGTGTCGATCCTCGGCACGCTGCTCGACATTGACGACGGCGCCACCAACATCGAGCCCGAACCCTCGGCCATCTACCGCGAGCCGACGGGCCTCTACAACCGCAGCTTGGGGTCGTTCCTGCGGTCCGCCTACAACATGAACCCGCCGCTCGACAACAGCGTCGAGCTGCCCTCGCGGTCCGACGCGTTCGAGTACTCCGAGTGGTATTTCCTGATGGTCCACCCGTTTGCGCCGATCCTGCACAAGCCGTCGTACCTCGCCCTGCTCACCCGCATCTACGACGACCCCAAGTTCACGCCCACCACGTCGGAGCTCGTCATCGTGCACATGGTCTTTGCCCTGATCTACTTCCAGTACGGCGTGCGCAACCGCGAGGAGCTGACGCGCCAGATCCACCTGCACGACCTGTCCAACAAGCACTACCACTGGGCCCTGAGCAAGTTCTACTATGTGGCCGCCGATTTGAGCATTACCGCCGTCCAGGCACTGGTGCTCATTACCCTGTACACTCGCGCCTTTCCCAAACCCAGCTGCGGATCCACGGTTGCCATGTCGGCACTGACAAAGGCCATCGACCTGGGCCTGCACCGGTCGTCGGGCATTCCTGCGGCGCGCACCACACTCAGCAATGAAATGCGCAAGCGTGCCTGGTGGAATGCGCTGATGCTCGTGGCCACGCTCAACGGCCGGCTCGGCCGGCCCATCCCGATACGAGTGGAAGACTTTGACACGGAGCTGCCCGTCGCCATCAGCGATGACTACCTCACGGAGCAGGGCATCACCGACCCGTCCATGATCGGCAAAACCTCGTTCCTGGTCGGATTGCATGCCTTCCAGTTCACGCCGTTGTACATGGAGATGTTTTCCCACCTGTACGGCGTGCGGCGCGACCCCAGACGCTACACGCCGCTCGTGCGCGACCTCGAGGCCCAGTACCGGGCCATCCAGGCCCGCCTGCCGCCCGAGCTCGACGTGAACCAGTGCAAGCCCGCCTCGACCATGTACGCGCTGTACGCGCAGGCCGTCTCGCTGGAATTCCTGCTGTGCCTGCACCACCCGTCCGCCTGCATGACCACCGACCCCCTGGTGTTTGCCGAAAACACGCGCATCTGCGAAGAAACCGCGCGCACGCTGCTCCGGCACGTCCAGAAGCTCTTGGCCCTCAAATCGCTCGACACCACCTGGTACCAAATGTCCGTCTACTGCGCCGCCATGTTCTCGACGCTCGCCGCCGCCTGGGAGCGCCGCACGACCGCCACCGCCTCCGACATGGAGCGCTTGCAGGACGAGACGAGCATCTGGCTGTCCATCATTGCCGAGATCGGCATGCTGACCGGCGCCAGCAACAACGGCCAGCCCTTTAACCGCAAGCTCACCCAGATCTGCGCGCGCACCATCTTTGGCATTTTGCGGGACATGCCCGCAGGGGCGCGCAACACCGTCATGGCGCACAACGCGCGGGCCATCCAGGGGCGTGGCGGGCAAGGACACGGGCACGGACACCAGTTGCTGCACCAGCTGCCAGCACCGCCGACCCCACCACCAGCACCGCACGCGCCCGGGCGCTCACCCCCCGGCAATGTCGACAGCGTCGCCCTCCACCTGGAGACGCAGGCACGGCTCCAACTGGAGGGGCGGGGACAACTGTCGCCGGCACCACCAGGGCCAACACAACAGCAACAACAGCAGCAACAACAGCAGCCTGTCCACCAGTACCAGATGCCCGCCACGGCCGAAGAGTTTGTCATGACCTCGCCCTTTCCCCAGCAGGGATATGACCGACAACAAGGACAAGGACAACAAGGACAGCAACAGCAGTCACAGACGGGACACGACCAGCCGTTGATGTCCTTTACGCCGTCGGCCCTCGGCGCCCCCGCCAACCCGTGGACAAACTGGACCGCCTCCATTGCCGACAGCCAGCGGCCCAACGACGACCGCTTCACGAGCGCGGACGCCCTCCTCGACCTCAGTATGCTGCACCAGCGGCTGGCCCCCGGGACGGCAGTGTCGGTCGGGCTGGAGGCAAACAACGCCGTCGAAACGAACACCGGGGGCAGCGGAGACATGTCCATGATGGTCCCCGTCGGACCGGTCACCACGCTGGCGCCCCAGCAACAGCCACAGCAATCACACTCGGCGCAGTGGCCGCTGATCATCTTCCAGTAGGAGGAGTCGCCTAGTCACCTGTAACCTGTATATTATTATATTTTTGAAGATTTCCAACGCTTGCATCATTTACTTTTCATCCATCGCTGTCTTGTTATTTATGGAGTACGGATGTGCATTTACGGATCGGGAGCACGGGGTGCGGGTATATGGCATACGGACTGCACAAAAGGGACACGAAAACGGTGCACACTCTTTTTTTTTCTTTATCTTTTTTCTTTCTTTTTTCTTCGAACATTCTATAGCATACTACGTAATGGCGTTCGGTTTAAGAATCCATACCATATCCATATCATTCCATCGTAGGGAGGGTCGGATGAATCAGTCTGATGATATTAGTCTGATGATATCACCCTTGTGTTATCGCCAGCCTCACCCTCGGCAGGACAAGCTAAATAGATGACCTTATGTGAAATGACACACATTTACACATTTACACATTTACTCCGTGCATTATTACTTTAATACGTCGTACATGTAAAGCGGAGAGCATCCGCTCCCGGTCAATGATCTTGGCCCGGTCATGGGATTAGCCGTTGTGCGCTCCAGTTCACGCAGTTCTGCAGGCCCACTTGGCGCCCTCCCAGGGGTCAACACCGCCCAACAGCTGCCGAGCAAGCTGCACCTCCCCCTCAATATTGACAACCTTCCCGAAATGGAAAAAGCCTTGCGGCGACTCCAGACCAGGGCCGGGCAGCTGATAAGATTCGCATCTGCGATTCGTGCGGAGATTTCATGTGCAGCAGGTGTACGGAAGAAGTAATTCAATACGACGATATCAGTCCGTTAAGCGGACGTTGATATGCGTTATCGCGATGAAGTGTCTCCTCACGAAAGACTGCCCGATGACGCCCTCCTCCACATCTCCCTTGATCTCTGCACTCCGTACCTAGGAGATACTGTTCATCTGCCCGGATCGACTTTCCCAATCCAGATATTCCCTCCTCTCTCCTGATGTATTGTGGTGTCCCTGCTAATTGGCCACGATGAACATCAACTTAACTGTCGACGACCAGCAAAGTAAGTATCTGTGTCTGCCTTGCTTTGGTGGGGCTTATCAGTGCCAACTGTGTCTCCTTTATTGTACGGAGTATTGCAATTTGTTGTATTAGACGCCCATCGTTACTCTCTGGTGCGGAATGTTTCCATTTTGAAGGGGCCAAGTACAAAACAAAATGGAGATAGATGGACATACGGACGGCTCTCTGCCTCCTATCCTGGAGATATTCACCGAGGCTGCAAAGGCTGTAACGAAGCCGCATAGTGTTTGCGGCAGGCAACGATTAGAGGAACGTAAATTCTATCAGAGATACTGCATCTGCCCATCTTGATCACAAGCAGACACACCAATTCACATTCGCCTTAATCCTCAATCATCAATACCAATACCAATACGATTTACTTTTCCTTCTTCGTGCCCAGAAATGGAAAGTCCACGCGGGATCGGCGAGTCCCGTTCTTTGGAACAGGCACTGGATAAGAAGAACTGCGAAGAGTGAAGGAGGCGGTAGTTCAAGATACGAGACGGGGTAACGGGGTAAACGGGGCAATTTCACAATTCACCTTATCTCGGACGCCGATCCAATGTATCCCACGAGGCCGAGCTCATCCCATTGTCAGATAAGCCCATTCGATGTAACTTAAAGTCTAAAGGCACACAGAAACTGCAAACGTTATGTCGTACTCCATATGCCAATCCTCTGTTCGTCCTCGCCATGGCCGTCCTTCCTCTTTCCTTCTTCCTCCTTCGTTCATTCACATTTGGTCAATTCTAGCGAACAACGACCCGAAAACCAGTCCATTCCATCCCAACTGTAAATTGCATACCGTCATTTGTGTGTCCAATCCCGTCTGCGTGCAATAGGTTACTTTCCAGAAAGAATAAAGAACAATGAGTAAAAAATACATCGTCCATCATCAAGTATCAACATAACTGCATAATTAGCTGGCTGCTCCCTCCATTGGACCATATCTTTCTCTCAAAAGTACTTTACAATCCTTATCTTCTCCGCCCGTCTACCACTCTCAAAGACTATCGATCTACGGAGTACACCATGTAAAACTAGGCGGGGGCGTACCACAGAGCTTTATCTACGAGGCAGATGTGCTCAATACTGTTTCGCCGCCGTCCTCTGTCCTCCGTCTGTGCAACCCTTGTTTTAGTGTCATCGTTTTGTTCTTGTTGGCCCTCCTGTTCCCTTTTCTGCAGTTCGACCCGAAGCCCGGGCCAGTCGTGGCAATCAGCCATGTGAAGTGGTCAAGCTGTCCGATACGGAGCCAGCCACGCACGACGCACGAACCGTGCACGAACTGGTAGTTGTACGGAATACTCATAAAGCGTACAAGTCGAGCTACAAAAGACTGGGCCCTCGATTTCCAGCGCCATCTATCTTGCATCTGCTGTTGCTTGCTGAGGCTGTCCTATCGTGTGTATCATTGCTCCGTATATCATTTGCATCTCGTGCGTCGTACTTATACCCACGACCCCTTTGTTTTTATCCATTCCATTTTGTCTTTGTACCCATTATACCCATCCCGTTTGTTTCATCATCACCTCTCCTCCTCTCCTCCAACATGGCTGTCGACGAAGAGGCGCCGGCCTCCAAACTCGCCCAGACCACCTCGGCCGAGGGCGTCAACCTCGCCAGCGCCGCCGATGCCGCGCTGCTCGCCCAGCTCGGCTACAAGCAGGAGCTGAAACGCAACTTTAGTACGCTCGAGGTGTTTGGCATTGCGTTCAGCATCATGGGCATCCTGCCGTCGATTGCCTCGACGCTGGCGTTCTCGCTGCCCGCCGGCCCCGGCGGCATGGTCTGGTCGTGGTTTGTGGCGAGCGGGTGCATCTTCGTGGTCGGCCTGGCCATGGCCGATCTGGGCAGCGCGATGCCGACGAGCGGCGGTCTGTACTACTGGACGCACTACTATGCGAGCCCGCGGACGCGCAACTACCTGTCGTTTCTGGTCGGCTACAGCAACAGCCTGGGTCTGATTGGCGGCCTGTGCAGCATCGACTACGGGTGTGCCCTGATGTTTTGTTCCCTGTACGTTCTTTTGTCCTCCCTTTGGTTGATGTCGCTGTGGTGGCGCTTTTAACCACATCTCGTGACATCCGGTGATATCCATGCCTACATCGTCACGAATCGACATCTGTCGCTCCTCACACTCGCACCGCTCGTGTTCGTCGCTAATACTTGTTCTAGCATCGTCATCGCCCGCGACGGCGAGTGGGAAGCGTCCAACGGCATCGTCTACGTCGTCTTCTTCGCCATCGTCATAACGCATGGCGTCCTCGCCTCGACCCTCAACAAGATCATGAACAAGCTCCAGACGTTTGCCGTCTTCATGAACATTGCCCTCACGCTCGCCACCATCATCGCCCTGCCCGTCGGCATGAAGAACGCCCGCAACGACGGCGCCTTTATCTTTGGCACGCTCGACAACCTGACCACCTGGCCCACGGGCTGGGCCTTTATGCTCGCCTGGCTCTCGCCCATCTGGACCATTGGTGCCTTTGACTCGTGCGTGCACATGGCCGAGGAAGCGTCCAACGCCGCCAAGGCCGTCCCGCTGGGCATCCTGTCCTCCATCGGCATGTGCTGGCTGCTCGGTTTTGTTTTGGTCATTGTCATTGCCGCCTGCATCGACCCCAACATTGACAACGTTCTCGGCTCCGTCTACGGCCAGCCCATGGCCCAGATCTACTACGACGCCCTCGGCAAGCACGGCACGCTCGGCTTCATGTCGTTCCTGTTCATTGTCCAGTACCTCATGGGCCTGTCCATTCTCGTCGCCGCGTCGCGCCAGGCCTGGGCCTTTTCCCGCGACGGCGCCCTCCCCTTTTCCAACTTTTTGCGCAAAATCGTAAGTTTTCTTTCTTTCCTCGCTGCGCTCGCCTTTTCTTTCTTTCCTCGCTGCGCTCACCTTTTCTTTCTTTCCTCCCTTCGCTCGCTTTCTCTTCTGTCCTCTAACATCATCAGAGCAAAACCTTTGGCTACATCCCTGTCCGCACAATCTGGGCCTGCGTCCTCGTCGCCGTCGTCTTGGGCCTTCTTTGCTTGATCGCCCCCGCCGCCGCCTCTGCCCTGTTCTCGCTCGCCGTCGCCGGCAACAACCTGGCCTGGGGCCTGCCCGTCTTCTGCCGCATCGTCTGGGGCCATTCCCGCTTCCAGCCGGGCGCCTTCTACACCGGCCGCTACTCCAAGGCCATTGCCTACTTCTGCATCGTCTTTCTGGCTTATGGCATTGTCTTGAGCATGTTCCCCGCGGGCGGGCCCAACCCCGACCCGGCGTCCATGAACTACACCGTGGTCATCAACATGGCCGTCTGGGGTGGCGCGTCGCTGTATTACGCCGTCGACGCTCGCAAGTGGTTCAAGGGCCCCAAGATGACCGTCGAGGACGCCGAGGGCGATGTCGGGGTGATCGCCGTGGCCGACATGGCGGAAATCTCGGGGGTTGCTGTGGCGGCCTCCTCGACCGGCGACGACACGCCCCCAACGGACGACAAGGAGAAGAGCGGTTGATCGGATGGCGGGTAGCATTGGTGGATGGGAGGCTTGGGATGGACGAATACCCATTGTGCACTGTGCTCTGTGCTCTGTGCTCTGTGTCACGATAGATAAAAGCTTGTAGTTGCTTATCCATCTCAATAGACATGTATGATAGATTATCAAGACATTGTGTATGGTCAAGGACAGTCCTCTTCCGTGTAAATTTCGTACCGTTAGCATATTGTCACGAAACTGTGTTTACGACTACCACTTTGCGGCCTTCTTGTACGACGTGCCGCATCTCTCGTCCCACCTTCTCCTGCTCCCGCCCTTGCTCAGCCAGAATGGGGATACAGAGTGCAGAGTGCACAAGACCAGATCGGAAACTAGGATCGAATTCGGCCTGCCATTCGGATCAGATATGAGCATCGGCAGATAAAGGAAAAAGCACGATACGATCCAGCAGTCTGTGCATGCGAGGCTCCATACATAGTGCGGAGTACGATGGACTGGGATTTCACATGCGAGATGAAATCAATATTATAAATGTGACGAGAATAGACAGGGAATCATGTCGGCAAGCAGAGCAAAGTCGATAATCGATAAAGGAGATCTGGTGCCATGATATTGATACACGCACCAGTGCACCAAAAATAAACAGGCAACAGACAGACGGAAACGGAGGTGATTTAGTTAGGGGTTAGGGGGATCTTGGGGGCTTCGTTCATTTGCAAAAGTACCGACGGGCCATTGGGGTGCAACGTCGAGGAGGGAACAGGCGACAAAAAAAGCAAAAAAAGGATGAATGGCGCTCGATTTCGGCGAGAGGGTGTTTGTTTGCAGGAGGACAGTAAAGACAACTTGGTCATGTTTCTCAGTACACGCCCATTCACACCATTTCAGATCTGGTCTTGGGGCAGCCGTTACGATGGATCGCAGAGCCGAGCGAACAGGCTGGACAAGGAGGATGAGAGGTGCATTTTACTGGGAAACTACTGTACATCGTAGTCGCTATCTGCGGGTATGCAAATCTGAGTCCCCTGTCTGGTATGCTGTTCAGCCGCATGATCACGTGGATGATGTGACTGGGTGATGGGCGAGACAGGATAACCCAAATGTGATGAGAGGACAATCGAGGGATTGGCGAGGAGAAGAAAACATCAGACGAGACGAGAGGAAACGGTTTCTTCAAGGTTTCCGAGGATCCAGGGAGTCGGAGACCCGAGAAATAAGAAATCAAAGAAAGAAGGAAAGAAGTTGCCAAACCGGGCGACGTGCTTTCCTTGTTCCGCTACCAACTTTACTCATAGTCGTCGTCACTACAGAGTACTCCTGCATACAGAAATTGATTCCAATGCAGGCGTCAAAATTGGGTGATGGATGTACGACGCAAGGGATGATGGGCAAGAAACGAGGGCGACGAGGGCGGATGATACGAGGAGAGGGTAAGAAGGGCGACAGAAAATAAGAAAAACAATACTGCGACAAAAAAAAGGAGAAAGCAGAAGAGACTCTTCGCCCAGAAGCAAGACAATGACACGCGTCGACGGTTGAACTTTTTGAAAAAGAAGAGAGGCTCGAGAGGGTACAGGGCAGAATTTGTCAAGACTTAAGAAATAAGGGAAGGGATGCAATAGGATAGACAAGTGGAGAGTCTTGGGCAGCGACAATCGCTGCCGTATTGCTTGCTGCCATTCTGCCCTGTCAATTCTGTCAACTCTCACTTTTCTGGGCTTTCTCACGGCTTTTTGTCTCGCTCGCTGTCCAGTGACCCGTCAATCATGCCGACCTGTCTTGGTTTGTCGACAGCATACGACATACGACATACGACATACATATCCAAGAAATTGACGTCTTTCCCACTCTCTATTCTGTCACGACTTGCTACTTTGATCAATAGGAAGACAAGGAAGAGCAATATGTCAATCACGACTTTGAGAGAGATCACGCCTCCGCCCAAGCAAGACAGCCTCCACGACAGCATCGGGATGTGCAGTCGCTACAGCACTTTGCCCACTCGCCGGTAGGTGATCGTCGTCGCTTGCCCATCTTTTACTCAGTAGTCATCTTTTGGGGCGCCGCTGCCCACCTTTTCCCTTTGCTCGCTTTTCCGTCCCAGCCTTCTCCACGCTTGCTCGACCGGCCCTCTGTCCGTCGATGACAGTTTTGTGATCGTCATGGGCAGGACAAGATGTGCATCAGTACGATATACGACATGTCGTATTCACAGTCAAGAGCAGAGACGACACATCGCCAAGAAGGCGATTGGCAACGAGTCTCATGGTCTTCCATTGTTGTCCATTCCATCACCATTGTTTTGCCCTCACTTGTGTCCTCTTTAACTTTTCCACATCCCCCCAGTACAACCTCTCGGCGCCATGGACTGCCAGGCTGCCCAGCCCCTACCGCCCACTCGCACTCTGCTTTTCTCGCCACTTTTAATGCCCTTTCAGCCTTTCAGCTCTTGTGCTGTCGACCGCGCGATGCAACCCTGTAAAGTGGAAAGACTTGAAAGGACGAAAACAAGTTTGTTTGGTAGGCTGGAAGCCCGAAGCGATATTCCCTTGGCCAAAACCATAAAAAACCAAAACTACGACGTATCGGTAGCGGGATGCAACCCTGTAGATGATGGATGCGAGGATATTCGTAAAGGACCCTGACTTGACCTGGCCTTCATTGATTTCTTACGTCGAGAACGACGTACCACCGCCGGCGAAATTCAATCAAAAAGAATACCGATGCGTGTCACCGTTGGCGGAAGAAGGAATACACATGTGCGATTGGGGGAAAGGGCAAAAATATGCGTGGCGACGTGGCAGGTTAAAGTGGTTGACTGGTTGACTGGTGACTGGAATGTCGGACTTGTGAGAGGCGAGAGTCAGACAAAAGGAAAGAAGGAGAGAAAATCAAAGGAAAAAGAAACCCAACGGTAATTGCTTCGATGAGCGAAAGCGAAAATGCCAACCAGGCTAGCGAGGATTCACTGTGCAGGGAGGCAGGGTAGCGCAGGCCCTCCCGGCCAGGCCATCCAGTCCACTAAAACGACACAAACGACATTCCCGCACAGGCAATTGATGGCGTTCCCGATTGGTTCATGCTTCTGTCCCTGTATTTTATCATTTTATGTGGTGGTTGCACATCCGAGGCGCTAAACCCACTAAACCCACTAAAACCAACTTGGTCCAGGCCAGGACTGGCCTAAGCTTTGGTCCCCTTTTCTGGTGTGGTCTTTTTATGTCCCTCTCTGGTCCTCCCGGCTCGGCTGCCGCCACCAGGCACTCCAGGGAGGACGCCCGACGGCGTGCCGTGGGGCTGTCTTTTAATGTGCGAACTGGGGCGAATTCGTGGATTTATCATTTAGTGCAGCCTTTGAATCAGGAAACGAAGACAGCAGTCGAAAAGGAGAGACGAGACGAAAGACGGACAAGGTGAGCGCTCTGTGTTTGAAAAGCAGGCAAGCGGAAAAAGAACAAAAGAAGGTACAAAATGAAGATGCGCGATAGCAGAGGAGCGACAATGATACGAGTATTCACTGGCTGGCCTCGATCTTTTTGAACTTTTTGATGCCCTCTGTTCTTCCTTTGCCTGTCAGACGACTCGGATGACCCACTGAATGAACGACACTGGGCCGCCTGCCGTGTTCTTCGACTTCAGATGGGCCCGTGCTTTCCCAAAACGACGGTAAATGCGACCTCATCACCAGCTGAGAGGGGAAGGAAGAAGGGTAGAAATTGCTACATCGAAACGAAGAGAGGAAGGAGCCGAGTAACTCGACCACAGAACACAAGAAAGACCACATTATTCGAAAGGAAAGAACAACGGCCCTTGCCATCGCCAGAACACAAATTACGTCGTACAAAATACGCCAAGGCAGGAACCCACTGAGCATTCGTACCCCTGTGGGTCACCGCGGGTCCCCGCTCGCTCTTGCACCACCAGAAGAGGGAAGGAGCTGACACAGAGAGACATCCAAGAGGGCTTTTTGCACCTTCCTCGCACTTTAGCCCTTTTTTACTGGGGCGACTGCCCGCCATCTTCTGTCTTTCTGGGTCTTGCCTGCATTGCCATAGCCTGCATTAGCATTCTGCTGGGTCGTCCTTTCACTTTTCTCCTCTCCTTGCCTCGTTTTCAATCTTGTTCAGTCGTGCTTGCTTCTTTTGGATTTTTGGTCGTGTCGTGATTCTGCATCCTCCCTTTCCCTTTTTTGAACATTTTCGTCGCGACGTTGCCAATCGCCCCTATTTCGCCCCTATTTCTGTTTTCATCGTCAACACGGCATCCTCATCGACTTATCTGCCAGCCGCCCACCACACACACTCGATGAGCTCTCCCACCTGCAACACCCGGCGCCTGAAGTAACGGCCCCCCGATAGACAATGACATGATGGATTGGGATACCCTGGCCGCCGGCCTCATGGAGCATGGCCTCCACAAACGATTGGTACGTTGTCATTGAAAGGATGCTCGACAAGACGGCATTCTTTATTCTTTTGTCGATGCCCGCTATGCCACCGTTGCATCCGCTCACACTCCACTCCTCAGAATCAAAGCCAGGACCCCCGTATCGGCTCCGGCCGCGACAACGCTACCGGCGGCACCCTCAGCCACGTCACCTCGTCCGGCACCGACTCGTCCTCTGCCTCCTCGCTCGGCAGCACCTTCGTCCCCGTCCTCGTCTACTCCGGTGTCTGCCTCACCATTTTCATCGTGTTCCGCCGCAAATGCCAGCGTGTCTATGCGCCACGAACCATTGCCAGCATCCGCCGCGATCCTCTTGTCCCCGTCCCAGCATTGCCGACGACATGGTTTACCTGGGTCAAGGATTTCTGGACGATTGACGAGGCCTTTCTTCTCAACAACACGTCCCTCGACGGCTTCTTCTTTTTGCGCTATTTGCGCGTGCTGGCCACCATCTGCTTTGCCGGCTGTGTGATTGCCTGGCCCGTCTTGCTGTCCGTCAATGCCACTGGCGGCAAGAACCTGGAGCAGCTCGACCTCCTCACCATTGGCGACGTCGCCTCGCCCATCAAATTCTATGCCCACGTCGTCATTGCGTGGCTCTTTTTCGGCTTTATTCTGTTCATGATCTGCCGCGAATGTATTTATTATATCAACCTGCGCCAGGCGTACCTGATGACGCCCCAGCACGCCCACCGTCTGTCGGCTCGGACCGTCCTGTTTACGTGCGTGCCCAAGCGCTTCCTGGACGAACCGCGCGTCCGCAAGCTCTTTGGCGACTCGGTCAAGAACGTGTGGATCCCGCGCAATACCCGTGCTCTGCTGCGGCTGGTCGACGAGCGCGAAGCCGCCGCGGTTCGCCTCGAAAAAGCCGAGATTGAACTGATCCGCAAGGCCAACAAGGCCCGCAAACAGAAGCACGGCGTGCCCCTCGACCAGGCACTACCCCCGCCCGTCTCTATGCCGGGCCAGTCTCCATCGAGGTCGAACACCTCATCCTCACTCGACTCGACCTCCTCGTCTTCCTCATCATCTTCTTCACCTTCTTCGCCTGCATCAGCATCGTCGCCATCCTCACCTTCCTCTGCCGCCCACTCCCCACGACCTTCCACATCTACACCGGCGCCGGCTGCCCCATTATCACCACCACCTAGGGCATCCACCATTACACAACCAGCTGCAACTGCAGTTGCCCCGCCACAGCCTTCTTCCGTCTCCTTTCGACGAGCATCTGCAGCGTCCCAAGCATCAGCAACCCGCGTCTCGACAGATCCGTCACCATCACAACCACCCGCTCCTCCCGCAGTATCGGCATCCTCAACGGTGAACGTCCTGCAGCACACTCTCTCGCCGGGTCTGATCAACGAAATCCGCGAAATCAACGACATCCGCGCACCCGCAGCGGCAGCACGAAAGAGCGGCGCCCACGATGATATCCTGCCCATGTCACCCGACGACCGCCAGGGCTCTTTCTCTGACGCATCTGGCCCGTCGTCCGCAACAGCCGTCAACTCGGCTGTTCCCATGTCTGAAATTACAGAGATTGCGACTGTCGTGGAAGAGGCCGGCGACAAAGGCAAAGCCGTCGGAACGAAGCCCGAAACCAAAGAAGTCGCTGACGAGGAGGACGACGAAGAAAACGACCAAAACTATGTCCACCCGTACGGTTTCAACGACACCCTACCCGACGTCCGCGGTTCAGTTGCCGCCCAGTGGCTTCCCGTCGACAAGCGCCCGGCACATCGTCCTCTGGCCAACTATGGCCGCCGTGTCGACACCATTCGCTGGACACGTATGCGCGTCAAGTCGCTCAACAAGGTCATTGCCAAACTGCGCCGCAAGCACCGTGGCGGCGATGGTGACACTCTGTCGTCGATGTTTGTCGAGTTCGACACGCAGGCTGCCGCGCAAGTCGCCTTCCAGGTTCTCTCCCACCACCAGCCGCTGCACATGTCGCCGCGGTACATTGGCATCCGCCCACAAGACGTCATCTGGTCGTCGCTCCGCATGCTGTGGTGGGAACGGATTATCCGCCGGTTCCTGGTTATGGGTGCCATTGCGGCCGGCATCGTCTTCTGGTCCATCCCGGCTGCCCTTGTCGGCATCATCTCCAACATTTCCTTTCTGAGCGAGAAGGTCTTCTTCCTCCACTGGATCGGAAGCCTCCCGAAGGCCATCACTGGTGTCATTGAAGGCCTCTTGCCCGCCGTGGCTCTGTCACTTCTGATGGCTGCTGTACCCGGCATGCTCCGTGCGTGTGCCCGTGCCGCTGGCCTTCCTTCGACCCCTTTGGTCGAGCTGTTTGTTCAGCACGCCTACTTTTGCTTCCAGGTCGTCCAGGTTTTTCTTATCACCACCTTAACCTCGGCCGCCTCCGCCGCCTTTACCCAGATTCTCGCAGACCCCCTGTCCATCAAGGACCTGCTGTCGACAAACCTCCCCAAAGCCTCCAACTTTTACCTTTCTTACATCACCGTGCAGTGTCTGGCGGGTGGCGCCATTGGCCTCGTCCATTTCTTTGATCTGTTCCGGCACACCGTCCTCAACAAGACCATCCAGCACCCCCGCCGTGCTGTTCGCAACTTCCACCGCCTCAAGCAGCCGCACTGGGGCGGCGTCTTCCCCGTCTATACCAACATGGGTGTCATCGCCATTAGCTATACTTGTATCGCGCCGCTCATCCTGGCGTTTGCGGGTGTCGGCATGTGCGTCATCTACCAGGTCTACAAGTACAACCTCGTGTACGCCTACGACTCGGACCGCGACTGCAAGGGCCTGCACTACCCGCGCGGCCTGCTGCACCTCATGATCGGCCTGTACATGGCCGAGGTCTGTCTGATTGGATTGTTCTCCATCCAGTCGGCCGTTGGCCCTGTGATCCTGATGATCATGTTCCTCGTCTTTACCTTTTTGGTCCACATCTCTCTGAGTGATGCTGTCGGCCCGCTGCTGTCGAGCTTGCCACGTACCCTGGCCCTCGACGACAAGGACTTGGCTGCCGGTCACGAGGACCTCCGCCGCCAGGCCGAGCGCGAAGCTGCCGAAGCCGCGGCCCAGAGTGCCAACTCGGGCGGCCTCAACGCGGACTACTACAACATGGAGGAGGGCTACGGCGAAGAAGATGACTCGGACGACGATTTACATGCGGGCCCTGTCACCAACCGCGGCATCGACGGTGCCAACGAGCTCATGGGCATGGTCAAGGACTGGGGCCGCGACGCCATCAAGGAGCGCATGAAGACAGAGGTTAAGGCCATCAAGAAGGATATAACGACCTTTTCCGTGTCGTCTTTTATGCCGTCCTGGGGCAAGACCACCATGGTCAACAGCAGGAACAACAACGGCGCCGCCCGTGGGAACCCTGACGGTGAGCCTAGCGCCGAGGGTCCTGCCAGCCCCGACGCCGCCGGCGACGTTCAAGAACAAGAGCTCGGCCCCGACGGCCTGCCCGTCCCCGAGAAGCCCAAGCCCAACTTTTTCATGCGCTGGCTGCAACCCCAGCTCTACGAGGACTACACGTATTTGCGCAAGATGCTGCCGGTCGACGAGGACCCCGTCGAGTACCCCGATGACTACACGCGCCGCGGCTACTGGCCGCCCGAGATGTGGAAGCCGATCCCCAAGCTGTGGATCCCCCGCGACGACGCCTGTGTCAGCCGGCAGGAGGTCGCGCACACGCGCAAGGTGCTGCCGATCACGGACCGCGGCGCCTGGCTGACGGACAAGGGCAACGTCGTCGCGGATCTCGACAAGGCGCCGTTCCTGGAGCCGATCTACCTATACTAAATGGGGGCGAAGCCTTAATTTCAGTGCTTCGCTGCTCCATCTTTCCTTCTATGAATGATACGGCCTAGTTTGTATATCACAACACTCGTTTGATTTTTCGTTTGATTTATATTTGCCTTTACCATGCCTGTCGACTTTATGGTAAAAGCGCCGGATACCTTTTGGGCGGATGTTTTTGAATTCCTTTTTCCTTTCATTTTTGGTCATATCTCATACATCATATTGTCTGTAATTAGTCGAGTTTTTGGATACTGTCTTACTTTCTTTCCTAGCAAATGATACTCATGAACGCGAGCTGGTCCACAATGTGACGTGATGGATGTCTGTGTATGTATGGGTGACTGTACTCCGTAGTTATTTGTACACGATGAGACCTGCACCACTGATTAGTTCTCTTCCTGGTAAAAGTTACGTGAGTGTACAGGCAGCAAATCAACAGAGGGGATAAGATAAAAGGGCCTGTGAACATCAACATTCGCCACATATCTTTGTGGATTGTACGTGGCATGCAACGGTACGCTGTGAATCCAGCGGCTGTGCACGGCTCAAGGTCATCTGAATCACTGAATATGATGTGTATGCTGTTGGTTATGTGGTGTTCAAGATAAAGGATAAAGAAGCAGTACGAGTTAAGAATGCTGCCAGCTGCCTTGTCGGCCTGTACGAACCGGCTCGGTGGTTTCCCATTATGTTTTATGTTACGAGATCGATCGAGATGATTAATTTGAAATTTTGGAATTTGATTTGATGGTTTGGGGGTATATCAAATGGAGGAAGAACGATGAAAAGCAAAAACGCAAGTATAAAAGCAAGCATGAAAACCCGAGAGAGATACAGAAAGGAGACGGAGAAGAGAACAAGATGAGAGACCACGAAGGAAGAAAGACGAAGACAACAAATAGGAGTAACGTTCCACAGCGGGGGGACACTGCAGTCAAATATATCTCAACTATTCTCGTCAGTGCAGTCAGTCCTTCCGTCTGTCTGTCAACTCGCTCAGTCCGTTTTTTGTTGTAATTCCTTCTCTTTCCCAGAGTCCGTTGTATGTTCCATGCAGCGCAAGTAAAAAGCAAATAAAAAAAGCACAAGAGATATTTGATCATGATCGTGAGCAGTAATGTTGGTCGTTATAGCTTGTGGTACAGGGGTATAGACCGCTTGCCAGATGAGTTGGTATAATAAACCATGGGCGACATAGAAAAGGAAGCACTTTCCGTTTTCTTGTCTCTGCCCTGGATGGTGGGGTGAGAGATTATAGTAGGAGGTAGAATAGAGGATGCCATATGATGAGGGTACTGTGAATAGACGCCAGGATCGCCATTGTTGCCAGTTGATGATATGCGAGATGACGATGCGAGATATGATTGGTAATGCCCGTTTACCGGTTGTAGAATGAATGCCGTGCCGGAGAATGCTTTGCCGGTGTTGTATGTTCCCCTTGTCTGTTATTCCAGAATGACGCCTTTCGTGATATAAACACAAGACGCCGGTGGAATGCAAACGACAGGGAAAAGCAGACTATGCCGAACAGAAGAGCAAAAGAAAGTAGCAACGCTCCACGCTATGCAATGCAATGCAGACTGCAGACAGATGCCAGAAAACAAAAGACGTATCGTACACAAAGGTGGTGTGATAAATAGAAGACAAGGCAGGAGAGGGTACAAGTGCCCTCTCTTGCTCTCCTACTGTCTTTCTTGTTCGACGGCAGCAGCGGCCGAGGCAGCGGCTTCCCGGCGCTCGCGCAGACGGGTGCGCATGGGACGGGGCAGGACGATCTTCTCGACGCCTGCACCTGCACCGGGACCCAAACCCAGCCGCCGACGGCCGACACTACTGGCACGGGTGGAGGACGAGTGGTGGGCGGCGTGCGATGAGCGTGATGTGAGACGACCGCGGCGAGCAGCAATAATACCGCCCGGCACGGACACGGCCACGGGCCCGGCAAGATGGTGATGGTGGCGGCCCGAGTCGGCCTGCACGGGCACGGGCCAGCAGGTGCGCGACGAGGATGTCGGCGAGACGCTGCGGTGGCGGACGCGGGCAGACACAGGCATGGGGGAGGCGGGGCGGGAGGAGGCGTCGTCGACACCAGCGAAGCCCGACTGCAGCGGGCGACGGGGCGAGGGCGAGGGCGACGTCTTTGTGGGGGTTGTGTTGGTGGCAATGGCATCGGCGGTGATGTTGTTGTTGGCGGGTGTGGTAGCATCGGCAATGGCTTCATGTTTGGTCGAGGTTGGGGTAGGCGTGGGAGTCGACGTAGGCGGGGTCTTTGCGTCCACGAACTGGTGCATTGTAGCGAAGGCTACAGCGGGGTTGCGGGCCTGATGGTGGTGATGGGAGTCCTCTTCAGCGACCTCAGGCTCAGCATCAGACATGGAGACGGGTGTGTCGGGGCCCGAGGACTGGGACGTGTCGTCGTCAAACTGCGAAGGGAATTCCTCTTCGTCGTCGTCGTCGGCAACATCATCGACAGTCTTGCTGTTTCCCTCATCCGAGTCAAAAGACAAAGTGCGGGCGGGCGTCAACGTGTTGAGGCAGTAGAGATCGTGCGAGGATGTCTCCATGTCGTCGGAGTAGGTCGTCAGCGAACGAGGCGAGGGCGGGAGGTCGTGATGGTGATGGAGAGATGCGCAGGAGAGAGAATGAGGCATCATCGCGGGTTCTTGCGTCAGGATGGCATCGTCAAAGAAAGGCTTCGAGGCAGCAACAGCCGTCTCGGTTCTGGCCTCACTTTCGGGGTCGTGCTGCACGTTCTGGGCGTGGCACCAGTCTGGGTGCCAGGGGTGACTACTGGGGAGGTACGACGCAAAGTAGCGAACCAGCGAGTCGAGCGAGCGTGTCCGAAAGAGCTGCAGCGCATACTCCCACTGTGTCGTGCCGACGAGGGCCGGGTTGGCGATGATTTCGAACGAGGCCGACTCGAGACTCTCGTTGAGCTCACGAAGACGTTGATCGCGGCGGACGCTCAAGAGACGGTGGAATTCCTTGGTTGTCGAGGCTTCGTTGGCTATCTCAAAGACGTCGTGGTGGAAGGCATCGGGGTCCTGGATGGTCGACTGGAAGGTGTTGTATTCCTTGTGAAGCGTGGTGAAGAGTGCGTCTCTCTTCATGCCAAACTTCCAGGCAGGCCAGGCTATGCCTGGATCGTCCATGATCGGTCGAGATGTGTCTGGGGAGAAGTCGATGGGGAGGGGGAGGGTATTTATCAAGAGATGAGAATGGCGACGGGGAACGACACGCAGGAAAGCGTGCCGTTGAGTGAGATGTTCTATCGGAGTTGGGACGAAGAGTTGTTGTTCGGGGGATGGATGGGTATCAGATCAACCCGTCAAGAGGAGAGAGAAATCGGGTCGAGAAGTCGGGATCAGTGATGATCGAGAGAGTCGGAGCGGATAGAGAGGTCGATGGTATCAAAGGAGAATGGATGACAGAGGTGAGAGGGAAGAGCCAGGTCCAGAGAGCGGGTTGTTCATGAGAAACAAGAGTTGATCGCAGACAGAGCAAGCATTTACTGCTTGGGTATGCCGTCGGCGTGATACATTTTGGCGGTGTTGATTTCGAGCGTTATATGATCATAGGAGAGAGGAGAGCGTGTGAGGCGATTGCCGGTGTCGAAAATGTCGAATTCAGTTCATTTGCAGTCGTAAAAGGGCTCTGGGGAGGAATTGGACTCTGGCTTGAGAACGGAAAAGAGGGGACGGTGATGATGAGGAAGAAGGAGAGTTAGGCGATGCTGGGCGAAAGTGGGCGAAATTGGCACAATACACAGGTTGACAAAGAAAGTGTTCAGAATGAGTTCAGAAGTGGGCGGTCGTCTTTTCGCGCCATCGTTGACTGGATTGGTGACAACAATGAGGCACATGAGATGGGGGCGAAAAGTGCAAAAAAGGGCGAGAAGGGGCGGGAAAATGTGGGAAATGTGGGCGATGCGGTCAACACCCAACAAAGAAGGAACGATGTCGTCGGACATGGCTTGTTTGGAAGGAGCGGAATGAGACAAAATCGACACGTAAGGTGGTACTAGCACTGGTCATACCGGCCCAATGGCCAATCAGACGGTCCGATCGGCTATATGTAGTGGGTCAAATCAAGACCACCCCTGCTGCAGGCTGATATGGGCACTGCAGAGAAAAGCACTAGCGCTCGCTCTTGGCCAATAGGCTCCATGGCTGAAATGCACTCGCCCCGCTCCAACCAATCACCGCCTGATAGACATGCAGGTCTCTCCCCTGGGCTGCCTGTTTCCGTGAGGAGCAGTGGGGCGTGTTCGTGAAGAGGGTGTGAAGGAAGGATGCCACGACTGGACCACGGAAGTACCTTTTCCGGAAGGGTGCACCAAGATTGGGTGCATGTCCAAGGCAGCACTACTTTCCGTTTGTACACTTTTGCCTGGAGTCTGGCTGAAGTCTCACGTCTGTCGGGCACAGCGGAGACTAGGGTATGTGGTTCGTGTGGTTCGTGTGGATGAGGATTTATTTTCGTGTTGCGAGATATGCGACGGCTGAAGGCGGCAGCAGAGGGCATCCAATGGGCAAAAACAGGGAGTCGAGGTACAACTCTGGAAGAGCGATGATGCGGGCACGATCGGGTTCTTTGTACACAGTGAAAAGTGCAGATGATAACTCGCTCGCACTGGCTAATCACTGTGTACACACAGCTGGGCGCAAACTAGCCCTGCAGCCTTGTACCCTATTCACTCAATCCTATCACACACCTTTGATGTCGTATTTCTGCCTTTCTGCCTCAGTCCACAAGGTTTGGCACAGACGACCAGAAAGCCTCAGATGACTGCGCCTCGCAAATGAGCCTCATGAGGGGAGCAGATGAGCCCTCACTCACACAAATGACACGAATGACCAAAATAAGCTGATAGTAGCCAATAGCAACCACGCCGTGTCTTTTGTAGAAGAGACTGTGTGCCCCCTTCTTTGCGTGCCAAAATACACCCAAAATCCGCACTAAAATGCCCCTCCACCGTGTCTGGCCCAACTAACACGGCCGCTACTGTGGCGCGGTCGTTTGTGGCTCGTGTCTTCCCGTTCGCGCCGTCTCGAAGGCGGTCCAAGGCGGCCGGTGCCTAGAGGCCGCCTTTTCTCTCTTTCCCCCTGTGTCTGTCTGCATACTTGTCTGTCTCTGTCGTTTTTCTCTGGCTTTTTCAAACTTGTCCTTCTTTTTTTTCTTCTGTCTTCTCTCTGTCCTGTCCCTTTCCGTCTGTCATTGGCTCTGTACCTCCGCCTCTTGGCCGTGACTCGACTCGGTGGGAATCGAGGAGGTTTGTGTCTCTGTGTCTCCTTGACTCTTTTTGACTCTTCCATCTCCTTCTCTGCATCTGACGCCCTACGCTTGTCGTTCTTGTCGTCGAAGCGTATGTTTCTTGTCTACTGTCTTCCTTGACTTTCTAGTTGACTTGCGTCTGCGTTATTTTGTTGATTCTTTTGTCGATTGTATCCTTGGCTTGCATTCTGTTGCACATTCTCTCCTTCTTTCCCCGTCTTTGACCTTCTTTCTGTGGTCCCTTGTCGAGGCTGAAAAAGAGAAAAAGAGAAAAGAACCCCGACCAACTGGATCGTCTCGTCTCCGTTCTTTCCCCCAATTTTTATTTTTATTTTTTGAACAACTCCAAATCTGTCTGCAACTCAGGCAACATTTTGGACATTTCTATTCGCCTTCTCCATGTTCGGTGTCCTTTGCCCTATGACTCTTGTCACATTCTTTTTTTAAAGCGTACCTTTTCTGCCCCGGCTCCTTCCTTCTGGCTTTGCCCTTTGATTTGGTTCGTGACAATATCACAGGGCCTTCACCTTACGCCGCTCTTCCACCAGCATTACGCTTGTTTCTCTTTTTTCCTTCCTTAAGTCATTTTTGGCTTACCTTCCTGCCTTATCATTTTCTTGTTCTCGATTTCTTGCCTCCGTATTGTCTTTGGGCGCCCCGTGTGGTGTTTCTCGCGTGCCCTGAAAGCGTTCATCTGACAGGCTACAGTTTGCTTATTTTGGCGCCAAAAACCCACTGATCGTGCCTGTATACAAGCTTTTTACAAGCTTTTTACTGCCCCTCTGCTTTCTTGCACAACACCAGTCGCGCCTCCCATTTTTGACCAGGCGGACAGCGCAGACGACCATATCGTGCGCACAACGACCGAAGAAACAGAAAGAAATGGAAAGAGCGATCACGCCGTCAACATCGAGAGATTCATAAAACGGCAAGAGCGACCCTCTTCTACCCTCACTTCTTGCTCTTTTTGATTATTTTGGTCTCTTTCCTGCAAGTCCTTGAGTCCGTCCATCTGCACGCTGTAGTCACAAACTAGCCGTCCGTGTCATCGTTCCTTCCCTCAGAGCCAAAGGCAGCCCCATAGTTTCCTCTTGCTGTGCGCAATATCAACCACCGACTCTGCCACACTCGCACTCGACTTAACGTCCACCTTTACTTCTTGCTCCTTCAACCTTCCCCCCTTCCAACCTCAACCTCAAACTTAACCTCAGACCACAACTTTTTGACTCGACCAGGCTCGAATCGACTCAACAGACAAAAAGCCAGTGACTCCTTCGGCTCCGTCCCGCTCTTCTCGTCTCTCGTTGACGCCGGGCCCCCGCGCACTTCCCACTCGCCCAATCCCGCAAAGCGCCTTGCCGTTCCGACCCCACGCCTCCTTTTTCCTCCGTCCGGCCCCGTTGCAACGACTCCTTCCAGGTGCCGCCGTGTCTTCCTAGGAGTTCTTGTGCATTTCTAAGGGTGCTCCTGTCTCTGGGCGTCTATATATATCTGCCGACCGCCCCCGCGCTCGACCGGTGCCCCGAGCCACCGTCTCTTTCTCTTTTTCTGAGTCTGCTCTTGGGCGGCACGTTCTGAGCCAGACTGTGACTGGCCCCTTTCCTTTTTCCCCCCATTCTTCCCTTCTTCACGCTTCTCTCCAATCTGGAGCCACGTCGTCCCTGCTTGTCTCTTCCCGTCTGGTACGGCAAACCTTGACATCGTCACCGCCATCCACCGGGTCGCCGCCGTTTCTGGCTGGCCGATCTTCCGCCTCACTTTCTTCCACCCAAGACTTCCTAGTACCTGGGTATCTGGCTCCGCCTCCGTGCGCCGCCGCCGAGATGGGTGAAGTGGTGATGCCGTTTTCGCAGGACGATGTCGAGGTCGAGGTCGAGACCGAGGAAAAGACCGAGCCCTTCCCGTCGTCCGAGTATGCCTCGCGGCTGCACGGCATGCGGGGCATGCAGGAGAGCTTTGTGACGTCTGGTAACGGCTCGCCCAGCAATGTGCACCTAGACGAGCTGGTCGTCCCCTCCGACAAGGACATCCGCCTGCTGGTCAGGCCACTCCGCAGCCGCTCCGTCAGCCCCGGCAGCAACGACAACTGCGAGTGGGTCGCCCTGCGCACCGAGGTCGCCTCGGCCGGGTCGCCGGACCAGCCGCACGAAACCGTGCTGGCCGTCACGCAGACCTCCAAGGACATCAAGTTCACCGTGGTCATGCCCGGCGAGCGGCACAGCGACGGCACGCCGATCCCGCCGCTGTGGTGCGAGCTGTACTACGACCCGTCGAGCGACAACCAGATTTTGCTCAACAACTGCGACGTGCCCATCCACCTGTCGCGCGTCTACCCCAGCATCATCACGCCGCCCGCCAGCGCCGACGGCACACCCAAGACGCCGGGGACACCAGTTTCCTCTGTCACATCCACCGACATGGTCCGCTCGCCCAGCCAGCAGACCATGGAGTACACGATCAATCCAGGCACGATTCAGGCTCTGTCGCCCGGCACGTGGCGCATCCGCATGGAAAACATTGACGTCCTCGACTTCCGGATACTTGAGCGCCGCCGCACGCTCTTCAAGGCCCTGCCCGCGCCGCCCATGGCGGCAACCACGCCGTCGTCGTCGGGCAAGCGGTCCTTTGTCGCCGATGAGGACGACGACGTCGGTCGGCCCGACGCACGCCGGCAAAAGACGATTGATGCTCCGGAGGGTGATGTTGGCGATGCCAACGATGCCGGTAACGGCAACGGCGACAAGGTCAACAAGGAGGCCGTGATTATGTTTTTGCGGCCGACGGCCGACCCGCTCGTGTTCCCTCTGCCCACATCGTCGTCCCACGCCCTGCTGGACATGGACCGCCAGGATACGGTTGTCGTGCCTGGCAGCTGCGAGATCGACTCGTACAAGCTGACGAAGCGCGACCCGATTGCGTCGACGTCGTTGTCGACTGTCTTTACGGCGGCCATGGAGCACCCCGAGGTGCCGCCGGGGACGGTCATCACAGTCAAGGTGATCAAGACGCGGTCGGCCAACCGTGACGGACGTGACACCAACAACAACAACGGAGCGCTGGCCCCCGCCGCGCAAAAGGAAATGGAGCGTGTCGTCGTGCGCCAGGCCGACACGTGGCTGCGCGAGTACCAGTCGCACGAATACCTGAGACACGAGAGCATTGTCCGTCTGTACGGCGGCGACGCCCGCTACCTGTCGCTGTACATGGAGCACGTCGACGCCAAGGATCTCTCGAAAAAGGGAACCTGGCGCGCCAGCAACTCGGACTACTTCACGGGCGACCGGCGCGACGCGCTGCGGATCTTGCGGGACATATCGGGTGCCCTCAACTACATCCACGGCCGCAACCTTGTGCACAACGACGTCAAGCCCGCCAACATCCTGTACTCGCGCGAGCGCGGGGCTGTGCTGTGCGACTTTGGCCTCTCGACAAAGACGAGCAGCTCCGCCTCCACCGGCGGCACCCCCTACTACGTGCCGCCCGAGTTCATCGGGCGCAAGCTGCGAGGGCCGCCCAGCGACGTCTGGGCGCTGGGCATCACCATGCTGTATGTCTTGCGCAAGATCGGCTTCCCCGACACGTCGCGGGCCGGCGCCGGCAAGAAGAAGCTGTACTGGCAGATCGCCGACGTCAACCGGCCGGCAGGCGCGCCGCCCAGCAACAACGGGACGCCGTCGGCCGCCATGCAGATGAACATGTGGCTGTCTGAAATCAAGGACGCCAAGGACAAGCTGGACCGCAGCGAGACGATCGAGCGGCTGACGTACGAGATGCTGGCGCCGAACCCGATGCAGCGCATCACCATGAAGCGGCTGGTGAGCGAGCTGTATCCGGAGAAGAAGGCGATCACGGCGTGAGGAGCGATGTCGTGGGTTTTTTTCATCTTTACATCTTTTACATCTTTTCCATCTCTTGCTTTCATTCACGACTCTTTCTTTGGCACGACATCGCGGGATCTTTCGACTTTTCGCCTGTTTATTGTCTGCGTTTCTTCTGGGATGACACGGGTATCACGACCCATTTACGGTTTACGTCTGGCTTTTATTGCTTGTTTTCTTTTTCTTTCTGTTTCTCATACCCATTTTCTGCTTTTTTTTCTCGTTTTCTTTTTCTTTTTCTCGTTCTCATGGCCGGCTGTCATTTCATAGTTTTACCTCTTGCGTTTCTCTAGGGTTGTCATGGCCTTCATATGCCGTTGTTTTTTCTGTCTGTGTTGCTTTCTTGTTTTGTTCTGGGAACGGCGCATTTGCATGTTGGAACAAAGGAGGGAGTCGGTAATCTGGCCCCAAAAGTTATACTCTTCCACTCTTATTTGATCTTGCACGTCTGTTGCATATTTCGCATTTATTCTGCATTTACATTTACTTTCCATCTTCGTTCAACGTTGCTTTTATTTGATTTTTGATACTCTCGCATACATTATTCCAGCTCCATCCATTGTTCTCAAGGATAAGCATTATTACAGCGCGGGGCGCAAATAAACAACAAACACAAACACAGGCGGTTCCAGGCAGCCAGCACTTTAATACATTTGATATTCACAATTCACCATTGTTCAATTCAATTCCTTTACTGCTTTTGATTTTGACCTTTGTTCTCAACTGCCATTACACTCAGCTACTGTTGCACTGCCGTCCATTACATCCGTATCTCGGTCCTTTTCGTCCGTCCACATCTATTTTCCATCTCGATTGCTCGTGCCATGAACCACAAGACCGACCATCCGTCACACGTCCCATCTCGTCTTACGCGCTCATACCGTACATGAACGCAACGGCCAGGGCCACCACCGAGGTCAGCACCGACATGTTGACGCCGCTGGCAGCGCCCGCATTGGTGCCGGTCGTCGCAGAGGTGCCAGTCGAAGCAGCGCCCGATGTTGTTGCCGAGCCGCCCGATGACGAGGTGTTGCTGCTGGTCTTTGTCTGGTCGCCGACCGTCGTCCAGGTAACGCCGTCCGAGGTCGTGCAGTTGGCGCCGCCAAAGTCCTTGACGTCGCCCGAGCGGAACGTAATGTCGGCGCAGTTGTAGAGCGCGCTGCCCGACTCGCCGAGCGTGACGACCTGGATGGTGGCGTGCTGGCCGTCGGCGGGCGCCAGGTCGGCCGGCAGATCGAGGTGCGGGACACACAGGGTGCCCTTGCCGGTCTCGTTCCAGAAGCTGGGCGTCAGCGAGTAGTTGAAGTTGGTGATGTTGTCGCCGAGGCCCAAGTTAATAAAAACGTAGGTCCACGGGTGGTGCAGGCCCAGCGAGACGGAGCCACCCTTGATCGGCCAGTCGGTGCGGTTGCCGTTGGCGACGTCCGCGGGCACGCCGGCGCAGGGGTACTCCCACTGCGAGTAGCTTTCGTTGGTGAGCGAGTCGGCACGCCAGACGGGGTAGTCGACGGAGAAATGCGCCGAGGCGACGCCGGCGGCGGCGACGAGAGTGAAGAGGGAGGCAAGCATTGTGGATGTGGGTGAAGGAGATGAATGTGGGTGTTAACGATGATGAGGAAGAGGAAGAAAAGAGATAACTGGACAATGCAGAGTTTTGGAACTGATGATTTTCTTTTTTTCTTTTGCCTGGACTGAAGACAAGACAGAAACACGGCAGAAACTACGACTGTGCGAGGTACAAGTACTCTCCCGTGCTTTTATAAGTTATTGAGCAAACTGCCAAGACTGTCGGACAGCCATCGTGCCATCGGAGGAGATGAAAAGACGAGACGATGTCGGCGAGCTGGAAGTGGGCTGGCAAGCTATTGTGGGGGGAAGACACAAAGGTGGGTAGCTTTCATCCCGCGATAGCCAGGGGAAATACGTAAAAGAGCAGGAGAGATGGCGGGGCATGCACGGCTGAAGTTGTTGGTCAGAATGGTAGGCGAGAGGACGTATCGAGACGATACTCCGTACTCTGTATTGGTGACATTATTTTCCCTCATCCCACGGCTTCCTGCTCGTCTTGCTCTCTCAGCCTTGGCAGACTAGCCGCACTAAAGCGACATCCATGCGGGACGGACATGGACATCGGTCTGGACTCGAGGCCTGGACTGTGGATAGACCTCAATGGACTTGATAAACTCGCGACGGCGTTGGGCGATGGAGAGACTACGAGAGGGCGGACCGGGACAAGGCGAGGTAAGGCAGAGTAAGGGTTTTTTGGGCGCAAGTGAGTTAGTCTTCGACAGAGAGAACGAGAACAGGGTCTGGGCCCAGGTGAGGGGGAGGCAAGAGGTGAGAAACAAGAGATGAAAAAAATAGCAAGCAACGGAAGAAGCAAAAAGAAGCAACAAGGAGCAACAAGGGAAAGAAGAGTGGACAAACAAACGAAACCAGCAAAACAACAGCTAAAGGAGAGCTTATTCGCGGCCGGCAGAACTTCAGACGTGAGCAAAGGAGAGTGAGCATGTTTTTTGTCGTTGTTTCCTTTTAGGGACGTTGTTAGGGCGTCTTGGGTGAGCTGTGCCCCGCCTCCAGAGCTTCTCTTACACCTGAATGGTCCATCGATGCCTTCAATGCCCACCAAAGTTCTGGATACGGTCTTGGCAGCACCAATACAGCCCTTACAGCCCTTTCTCTCCCGCCAAGACTGGTCCCGAGCCCTGCACGCGGGCCTGCAAGATGCAGCCTCTTTTTTTAATTTGCTCAAACGGCCGCACAAATGCAACAGCGGGACTTGTGGTGTGTCGAGACTAAAGACCCAGGAAAGAAATGGACAGAGTTCCTTTCCGCGCGGGCGGCGCAGAACAATAAACAGGAAACAGGAACAGGAAACAGAAACGGGAAACCGAGAGAGAACAGAGAAGAACGAAAGGTCAATTGGAAGCAAGCTGAAAAGGAATTCACAGAAAATATGGCAAGAAAAAGGGATGGGAGGGATGCATGAACGGGCGATGAACGGTCAATGAACGGGCACGACCAAATTCGGATGTAAATATGGACCGAGGAGAGATCAATAAGGGAGAATGCACATGTGTATCCAAGGACTACAGACGGCGTTGATCACAGAATGTGATGAAGATTCATCACGACGTGACGCTGTAGACAGGGAGACAAAATCCTCAGGTAGTTCCGGCAAGCGTGTTTAGCGGATTTAGTGCCTGTTCGGCCCTGCAGGCTCTGTCAGATTCTTATGCTTATTCTAACTGTGCAATCTCACAACGGAAGGGTCACAGCTGTTGGTGATGTAGTCAACTTCAACAGCAACGCCAACCTCCAACAGACGACGATGCTCCCTTTTGCGCTTGTTGTTTAATCTATCCATCTATTGTGGCTTGTTGCAATTTACGTGAATTTTCCTGTCACCAGCTTTTATTTACAGTTGTTTTTTTTTTAAATTATTGATTTTGTTCCCATGTTGTTAGGGTCTTTTTTTTTTCAATTCGACGAAAAAATGAGATTAATTTATCCTAAACTATTCATACAAAAATAACTCGCTCTATCTAATGGACAACAAATGACAAATGCACAATAATCTAATCTATCAGATGTGTTCCATGAACATCCCATCTCGTACACGCGTCACTTACTCTCGGCCTCGCCCTTCTCCTTCATCATCTCGACCATGCGGCGCATGTCGGCGGCAAAACCCGGCGCGGCATCGTCGCTGCCAAACATGCGGCCGATCAGCTCGTCTGTCTCCTTGCCGTTGTCGACCGCGCGGGCCACCATCTCCTTTTCAAACGTGGCGAGGTCCAGTGCCTCCACAAACGTAGCTTTTTTTGCCTCGCTTGTTTCGCTTGTCTGACTCGCTCGGAATGCCTTTGTGATAGCTTTCGACAACTGCAGCGCGTCCAGCATGGCCTGGTTGACACCCTCGCCGTTGGGAAGCATCAGGTGCGCCGCGTCACCGACCAGCGTGACCCCCGGCTGCGACGCCCATGCACTCCCGTGCGGCAGCGTGTAGAACGCGCGGACGTCGAGACTGCCGTCAGTTTTCTCAGTGGCAACGTCGTGGTCGCAGGCAGTGCCGACGAGATCTTTGACCGGTGCGCCAAACGTCCCAAGGAGTGCGTCATCGTTGAGAAGGACGTCCTTGGCGGCCGACGGCGGCTTCCCTGCAATTTGCCGGGTCGTGGCAAAGTGCTCGTCCGGCTCGGTGAGCCACACGTAGAGGCGCGCCGAGTCGAGCGGCCCGCGCTGCGAGACGACGGCGTGCCGGTTGCCGAGCACGCAGTACGAGCCGGTGCCGACCAGCGCGGCGAGGTGCGGGAATCGTTGCGTGAGATGCGTGATGGTGACCGTGACGCAGTGCATCCCGGTGAAGTGTGGTTTGGTGTCGGTGAGAAGCGCCCGCACTTTGGACCATGCGCCGTCGGCGCCGACCACCAGGTCGAACTCGAACTCAAGGGCGCCTTGCGTGACGTCGAAGTTGAGCACAACAGAGCCAGAGGCGGTCCTTGTCGCTTCTTTCAGGCGATGACCCCATTTGATACTGGCTTCGGGCACATGTCGTGCCAACAGCCCCGACAGGTTGTTGCGTGAAATCTCGGGCCGGTTGCCGCCGCCGTCGGCCGAGAAGATAACATGGCCCGAGCGGTCGGCCACCCGGAACTGCTCGCTGCACTCGCCTGTGAGCGGGCCAAATTCAGACGTTAGGCCACACGCCTCGATCGCGTCCAGACCCGACCCAGGGTGCAGGTCAAGCATGCCCGACGGGCGCGCCAGGTCGGCCGCGGTCGGTTTGTTGCGGAGCTCGAAAATGGTGAAAGGAATGTGCTGTTTATGGAGGAGGACGCCGAGCGTTAGACCGGCTGGGCCGCCGCCGACAATGGCAATTCTTGGCGAGGGCATTGTGGGAGGATGTGAGGAGATGTGTCGATGTCGTTGACGTGGTAGGTGTGGACGAGGAGGACGAATGCGAAGATGGAGGCGAGAGGGAAGACGAGCCGTGACTCGAACAAGAGACGGGAAGCTCATCTTATATGCACTTCTGGCCGTCGAGATCGCCGACGAAATAACATGAAAAGACCAATTTTTTCCCTCTTTTTCTTCTCTCTGGTTTCCGAGAGACGGGACATCGTCGCCGGGGATTGTATCGTTGGCGGTTGGCAGCCTTGCAGCCTCATCGGCGTGATGTATCGCCCGGGCTGATTTGGCGGCTTTTTTGGTGGTTGTAGGGGCCATAGACGCTGGCTCACCTGCTGTAAGCTCTGTATTGCTGCCTGAGAGGGCGGAGTGACGCTGTAAGAGAAGACCGGCTTTCGTGTTGGTCTCGGGCAATAGACGCACCCGACTAAAGCCCACCAATCACATGCGCGGATTCAACATGGAAACAGTCAAAGACACAAAGAGATGCTCAACATCAACAATGCCTGAACGTCATCTCTGCTTGTCCAAATGGTGTTTATCGTGGCTAATGTTGATCTTTGATCATCAACAGGACTTTTTGTGTCGTGTAAGTCGGCTTATTCGGCTGTTATTGGAGAGAAACACACCGTGAGAATTACCTCCAAAAGGTGCAAGTCGTCCATTGACCATTGGGAGACTGTTTCTGTTTCTCTGCGTTACTGCATTCCCATGTTCACACAAACACGAACATGTATCAGAAGCGACATGTACCTTGTCAATAACCGTCTGTAAGCTGTACAAGTTCCTTCCCAAACTGGTCGCTTACTATCAATACAACGAACAAAGCAAACAAGGAAGGAGCAAACCGCGAACAATCACGTACCAGGAAGGAACCACAATGGTCAAGAGGCCAGCAGAGGTTTCAAACAATTGAAGACCGCGAAGCAAAATCTAAAATCCAAACATTGCTGTGTTTGCGTTTCCTAGGACAACACAACCAGCCGTCATCGCGCATCGAGCTGAACGCGCGTTGCCCTGCACCATCTTCAACCACAATGCAACTCGACACTCCCACAATGGCCGACGCATGCGCTGCCTGCAACAAGTCGTCGCCTGAGGTGACCCTCAAGAACTGCGCCCGGTGCAAGGACACCCACTACTGCTCCCGCGACTGCCAGGCCGCCGACTGGGCGGAGCACAAGAAGGCTTGCAAGGCAAAGGCCAAGGTGGACACGTGCGAAAAGGGAAAGGAAAAAGAAAAGGGGAACGAAGAACACGAGCACGACGTTGCCTGCCTTTTCCAGAGCATCTTTGGCAAGGATTTCCAGCCCTCCCTCGCCAGCGCTACGTGGAACTACAACTCGGCGCCGTCGTCCAGCAAGGGACTCGCCAAGGTGGTCCGCGACCCGTTTACGCGTCTGCAGCGCGGCACGTTCCTCCATGACCGTCCCGTCGGCGACGTCTACCGGCTGCTGATCGACACCTACCGCCTGCGCGTCGAGGACGACTACGTCATGGAGCAGACGGTGCACAAGGACAGCCTGTACAGCCTGCATCCCAACGTCTTTCGCGGCTTCTACACGTTCTTAGGGTTGGTGGCCACGCGGCCCGGGCTGCTCCCGCCGTGGTGGACGTTCGACCACCTTAATACGTGCCTTCGGCGGAGCATGGACAAGACGCAGTAGCACTGCCTCTACTATGCCGTCCAAAAGGCCGACATCCAGGACCACTACGGCGACCCGTGCTTCCCCATGCAGCTGCGCATGCTGGGCGAGACCATCTTTGGGCGCGGCCCCGGCGGCCACAAGGGCGCCGACATGCTCAAGATCATGGCCGGCCACGAGCAAGGCAAGGCGCCCTACAATTACGTGTCCGTGTTTGACACGTCTCGCACACAGTAGGGTCTCAGCCGATCGTGGGATGGAAGGCGCAGAATAAAACGCTGGCCCATGATGGGATGGGGTGTTGGGATTCGGCAGAGATGCAGGTGAAAAGAAGTAGGGGAAAAGAAGCAGGGCTGATCATGGGGAGGGTATGAGAATCACAGAAGGAACAAACAAGAAAGATAAGAAGAAAGTCAAAAATAGTTCGCAAATCTTTATGTAGGATGGTCCCTTCACTTTTTTCAGGCGGACCGGGTTCTATGGTATGGTTGGAAGATTGTACATGACCAAGGTGAATCATAACCAGACAACCATGCAAATGCATAATTTCTTCAAAGTTTTGCATGTAAACACGAATTACCCGGGAAACGTAAACCATCAACCGCATTTGCACAACTGTGTTGGAAAATGTTGGTGGCATGTCCATTGCCGAATGGCAAGAACCATGGGCTTACTCGCTTACTTTGGTTGCTTCTTGCTGCATCTCCCTGCATAAGCCAGTCAACGGTGACTTCCTCACCTCCTAGTCACCAACGGACCACTGACGCAGTTGTTTGTCTGAGGTCACATGGCGCTCAGTTTCGGGCAGACCCCGATCCTGATGCCCCTCCTATCTTTTCTGTCGTTTCTTTTCCTGTCATCTCGACGCCTTCATCTGCATCGGAAGACAAAAGACGAAAAGACGACACTGCTTCCCCTTCCGCCTTTTGATACTAAATATCAAATATCAAAGATAAAACACTAAACACCACCCTCA
The DNA here is from genome assembly GCA_021396375.1 of Sporothrix mexicana. Lineage (NCBI taxonomy): Eukaryota > Fungi > Ascomycota > Sordariomycetes > Ophiostomatales > Ophiostomataceae > Sporothrix > Sporothrix mexicana. The sequence goes on from WNYC01000039.1 coordinate 170,038, forward strand.
CCGCCTCACAATGGCCGACGCAGGCTGTGCCACGTGCAAGAAGGCCCCGCCGGCGGTCGCCCTCAAGAATTGCGCAAAGTGCAAGGTCACGCTCTACTGCTCGCGCGACTGCCAAAAGGCCGACTGGAAGGCGCACAAAAAGGACTGCGGCAAGCCGGGCGGCACGGCCCCAAACCCAATCCCAAAAGACTCCGGGCCAGGGCGTGCCCGTGGTGACGTCAACGGTCCCGCCCTCGAGCTGCCCGTCGCCGACCCCTTCTCCCGTCTAGTCAAAGGCACCTACCTGCACAACCGCCCCGAGACCGACGTCTACCGACTGCTGATCGACGCCTACCGCCTGCGCCTCGAAGACGACCTCGTGCAGGAGGGCAAGGTCGACCCGGACAGCGTGTACGCCCCCGGCGGCGCGCCCGACGGCACGGGCCTGGCGGGGCTCCAAAAGTTCCTGGCGCGCACGGCTACCCGCCCAGGCCTCCTGCCCGCCTGGTGGAGCGACGAGAAAAAAATAGCCTGTGAGCAGTTGGGCGTGGACACCTCTGCGTCCGCGTGGAGCTCCCTCCGTAAAAAGGTCAACAAGGCCGACATTGTCGCCCACTACGGCGACGACAAGGCGCCCATGCAGCTGCGCATGCTGGCCGAGGCTGTGTATGGCCGCGGGCCGGGCGGCGCCAACGGCGGGCCGATGATGGAGCTGATGGCAAGTATGGAGCAGCAGGGCGGCAGCGGCGCCAACGGCGGGATGCACTACACCCACCTTGACGTGTCGAGACGGTAGGTGGTACGGCGGGCAATCAAGGCAGTTTGCTTCGGCAAAGATTTACGGCGTATGGACGAGGAGACGGAACTGCTGTCGCGGGCGACAAGACAACAAGAGCATGGGATGAAATGATAGCACGGAAATGAAAATAAATTACAAGAGAACTGTGCGTATTCACAACATTTTCAACAAGAAAACACCAAGTCGTAGGCAATCAGTATGTCGTAGTATTAAAATTTGACTGGGATCTTAGGATGCACTGAAAGAGATAGGCTCGCCGTGGCCTGGATGCTCGTAGTGGGTCGTCCTGTCAATGATCCCTGCAGGGTTCTGGCTACAGTAGCTCAAGGTGAGAGGCGGGCGGTGTACGGTGTGCCTTAGCTCAGTCTGTAGAACGCTTCACTGAGGAGGAGAAGGAGAGGGAAGGGTGAAGTGACGTTGACGATAAATGGAGATAATTACTGGACGTACAAATAATGAATTTGATTCGTTGAAATTGTCGAATAAACAAAAGGGTGGCGATTCTTGTTTCGAGTGCAGGACAGTCTAGACAGCCGCCCACGAACAACTGCCGCGATTCCGTCCCGGCGGGCTGTGTCCACTGTACTTGCCCGCTAACAGCGCTCGGAATCGGACACAGCGCGCCCCACACCCCGCAACTAACACGATTTGTAAGGCGCAACGTCGTCCTATGATTGTATCTTCAACGCAACACATCGGACACCAAAAATTATGTGTGAATTGTGTGAAAAATCAAAACACCACAAAAACAGAAGAAAACTGCCATGTCTTCAATACCCACGACACAGACGGCGGCAGTGATCGAGAACCCGGGGCCTGAGGGGCGCGTGGTCATCCGGCACGACGTTCCAGTGGGCGAGCCCGGCCCCAACGAGATCGTGGTGAAACTCGCGTACTCTGGTCTCTGCCGGTCTGAAATCCGCGCACTTCTCGCCTGGGGCGTCTACAATCCGATCGTCGGTCATGAAGGCGTGGGTACCGTTGTCAAAGCCGGCGACGACTACGGCACGTCTTTGCTGGGCAAACGCGTCGGCGTCAAGTGGCTGTACAGCGCCTGCGGTGACGCCCCGCCCGGCTCGTGCTCGGCCTGCCGCCGCGGCTTCCCCAACAACTGTCCGCGCCAGCTGGACACCGGAAAACACGTGCCCGGCACTCTGCAGCAGTACGTCATCGCCGACGCGCGGTATGTCACGACGCGTATTCCCGACGGGCTGGCCAGTGAAGTGGCATCGCCGCTGCTGTGCGCCGGCCTGACCATGATGGGCGGCCTGGCCAAGGTGGATGCCCACGTCGGTCCTGTCGATGACGGAAACGACACTGAGACTGAGGTCCCCTGGGTCGTTATCTCCGGCTCGGGTGGCGGCCTCGGCCACATTGGCGTCCAGCTGGCCTCCTCTCGCAAAGCAGGCCAGTACAATGTCATTGCCATCGACAGCGGCGACGACAAGAAGGTGCTCAGCCTTGCATCGGGTGCCCACCACTTTATCGACTACAAACAGGCCGACAACGACATCGAGGCTGCCATCAAAGCCATCACTGGCGAAGGTGCTCACGCCGTTTTGGTCGTGTCCGGCGCCGAAGAGGCCTTCCGCACCGCGCCCCGGCTGGTCCGCAACATGGGTTTGATTGTCAGCATCGGCCTGCCGCACAACGACTTTACCCTCCCCGTCTCGGCCTCCATCTGCTCGGCACGGTCGTTGACGGTCACTGGCGTTGCTGTCGGCACTGAGCAGCAAATGGAGGAGTTGCTGGAACTCGCAGCCAGCGGCAAGGTCACGCCGGCCATCGAGGTCCGCGAATTTTCAGAGACGCCCGCGATCATTGAACAGTTGCGCACAGATCATGTCACGGGCAGGATTGTCGTCAGAATTCCGGAATAGGCGGGAAGGACGTTGGTAGAGAGAGCACCAGCTAGCAAACACACCTATTAAATTGCATGTTTTTACACATAAACAGGAACCGGAACTAGAACAACCTTTTCATTGCTGCCATGAACAGTCTCCACGGTCAGAAATAATACGGGCCTTTGCGTCGGATGTGTGAGCACAGAGAGCGGTGTTTGGAACACATCCGTGAAGAACGGGACAATGAACGCCATTGCACGCCTATGAATCCATATTCAATAGCATCGCTAGGAAATATCTACCTTTTGTTTCGCCAGCATAAGCCGGCAGAATTGCTGTTGGCATGGGCGTCTGGACATTCTCGGATGAAGCACAGGCCCTTTGCTGCCGGGATGATATACACGGGGCAGATCGTGACATGCAAGCGGGTCTGGGCAGGACCACCAGCCAGTCGTAGCAAACACTTTGCAGAGCAACCAACAACCACATGGCAATAATCGGGATAAACGGCATTACCAAAAGCGCCGATGCGCCATTCAGCCTAGGCTTTGTAAGGCAGTAACCTGCATCGGACATCCCCGATTTTGATGACGACTGCCGTCATTCGTTATGGTCGTTATGCTCGCTGGCAAAGAACGGCAAAAAATAGCGGTTTGCACAAAAAAGGATCGGGCTGACCCGAGGACGGGGACCTCTGGCCTCTGGCAGGTTTTGTCGGCCCGTTTCTCGTAAGCAGCGGTGATAAACGTTATTTCCCGGGCCCGCATCCCACAAAATGTGGGTATTGCGGCGGACCCTCCTGAAGAACGGCAACTTTGCCCGAGAATGACTCGAGTTAAACTCAGCCTCATTGCCCCGCTTCGAATTGACATAAGTTCGAAATCAAGTTCGAATTCAAATTCGAACCAAGGCTGACATTGACATCTACATCGACACCAATACTCTTACATCACCATCATCATGTCCACAAAAACATACAAGGGCAGCTGCTCGTGCGGCGCGATCCAGATCGAAGTGCAGGGCGGTCCTGCGCAGGTGGTGAGTGCTAAATGCGAATCCACGAGTGAGGGGTCCACCGCAATGCGCTAATCAATGCCACCCGCCACCCTCCGTGATGCACAGGCCCTCTGCCACTGCCGCAACTGCCACAAGACGACGTCGTCGACGTACAGCACCAACTGGGTGGTGCCGCGCACGAATTTCACGCTCGTGGCCGGCGCGCCGACAAAGTACACGTCGGCGGGCGGCAGCGGGAACCCGGTGTCGCGGCAGTTTTGCGGCGTGTGCAGCTCGACCATGTGGACGGAGTCGCCGCTGTTTGGGGCGATTGTGGTGGTCAAGGCCGGCGTGATGGACGACAATGCGTTCAGCGAGTTTGCGCCGTCGGCCGAGACATTTACGTCGCGCAAGCCCGGGTGGCTGCCGCAGGTGGAGGGCTGCGTGCAGTTTGAAGAGGCCTGGAAGGCGCCTGCACCGAAAGAGTGAGAGTGAACGAGTGAGAAAAGAGGATTTGCTTTGAGCGAGATTGGAATTCGTTTTGAAATGAGTTTGCGGTTTGAAGTAGCATAGCGAGCGAGGTGCAAGCGATGTTTGGCGTGGAAAAGGGGTGAACACATCGGTGACGAACGAACAGTATATTTTTGAAGAATTATTTTGGCACGGAGATCACTGAATTACACAAATTCGTGTCCATTGTGCGCCGTGTCTGTAGATTTTAACGGGTTTTCTTTCTTCAACCTGTTTTTCTTTCGACAAAATGCTGTCGAGATCTCGCCACTAACCTTGTTGCAAACACTGCCACAGGGTTACATTGGATGTGCGAGAAACGCCGCTGATACGCCCCATCGTATTTCAGCTTCCTGGCATACTGGGCTCTCCTCAAGCAATCATAGGGCTTCAACGCCGAGCAAACACCACAACAGTATGACACGTGTTCCAGCATACAACCGTGACAGAGTCGTCGCCGCCGTCCGCGACTTTTATGATTTCTTAACGCGCATACCCCGCTGGACGGCCGGTGATTTCCAAGATGCCCCGCCCGGCGGCTGGCCCGCGCTGACCGACGACTCCCTTTCACGACTTGGTAAGGATGCCACAGTCTGTGATCTTCTGCGGTACCTACCATACTTGATGCCAAGACCAGAAGACGAGGCCGAAACGGACAACATCGACCCCCTCACCGGCGCCGGCTCGTGTGGCGACAAGTCGATGGTCTTGCCCGAGACGAACACAATCGACTACCCCGGCACATACACGCTACAGTCAATCGCCAAGGGCAGCATCACAGGTCTTTTGGAGCCCGCTGGCGCCGGCATTGTCCCGCCGCACGTCGCCGTCCTCACCAACGGCTCCCGCTACGGCAGCTGGCTGCTCGTGGACACGCAGCAGGGCACAGCAACAGATTTCATCATGATGGAGCGGCCCGAGCGGGACACGCCGGACCAGGACAGCCCTGACTACTGGCGCGCATACCGCACACTGCCCGTCGAGGAACTGCTGGAGGAGTGGAAGGCCAAGTTTACCAGTCTGGAATGGGTCGTGGTGCCCGACAACCACATGGACGGGGTCATGTACTGGATGGACGCGAGGACGGATGAGGTGCGCGATATTTACCGGAGGCACGGATGGCCGGATGCGTTTAGGAAGGAAGAATGTCGGCGGGCACTGACGCACTGGTATAAGGCCGACTTATCAGAAAGTGTGTGAGTTTAATTAGCTGTTATTTGAATTCAGGCATATCTTGATGCTTTGACGCGCTATTCCCATTTACGAATTGTCACGGCGCATGACTTGGTTCTAACTTGCACTGGTTTCATATCTCCTCTTCATTCTCGGGATTCAGCGTCCTCACAATGGGGCCTGGGATGCGCTCTTCGACAAGCGGAATGGACTCTGGAGGAATGTATTCAGTCTCGTCATCGAATCGTCTCCATTTCCGCGCACTCTCACTGGGCACATAATATTTATCCTCGTCGGCCGCCGTGCTCCCCCAGCGGTGCTTTAACCACCCATTAAACGCCGGTCGGCGCTGGTGGTAGACGTGCGGAATCCAAGCGGCAAATGTGTCGGGCGGAAGACCCCAGAAGCGGTGCATGGGGCTATACGGCTTGTCCAGTCGGTTCATGACGAATTTGTCGCATAGCCAGTACGAATCGAAGATGAACGAGTGGCCAAAGTCGATGATGACCACGCTCTCTTTGCCGTCATCGCCCTCTGTATCGCCTCCCTTTCCATTTTCTCCCTTTCCATCTTCTTCCTGGCCCAAGACTGCCGGCATCACCGAGTCCAGCACCAGAATATTGCGCGGTTCGAAATCGTTGTGGATGAGCCCGTGAAACTGGAGCATGGCCAGCTTCTCCATGGCCTCGGCGACGAGGTCGAGGCGGCGCGGGACGGGGATCGTGTCGACCACGCCGTCTTTGAGAAGGCTAAACATGTCTGTGCCCCGAATGGACTCGATCATGATCATCCGGACAGGCCGTGTCTTTGGGTGCTCCGGGTTGTCCGACACGACGGCCACATCAAAGGTAAACGACCCAAAGTACTCGGGCGAGTATCGGCCGTTGACGCCCTCATGCCGCAAATGCTCGTAGGCGGCCACCTCGACACTGTACTCGTGGTCGGCCCAAAACGCTACATCGCCGGACCATCCGTCCGCATTGTTGTAGTACACACCATCATACACCTTGGCGACGTATTCGTTCTTGTCCACGAAGAACGACTTGCCAATCTCGGCCTGGTCGGCCTCGATGCGACACCGCAAGATCTGGGCGCCGTGGCCAACACGTGCGACAACCTCCTCGGTGATGTGTATTGTCCACTGTTTTTCGTAGTCTTGTTTGTCGTCTTGTTTGTAGTCTTCGCCGTCGTCGCCCTCCTCTGTCTCATCATCAAAATCAAAGTGCGGTCGCTCTTGGGGTGGATAGAGGAGACACCTCTCCAGATTAGAGAGCTCATGCAAGGACGCCTCCTTCTTCCGATAGCAGGGGTGATTTGGATAGTACGGATAGTCAAAGTTGGTGTGCTCGCGCAGGCCAGGCGGCATGGTGTACCTCTTTCCAAAAGGCGGTGGCGCGCGGTGCCGTCGGACGGAAAAAGACCGGCCCGCCTGGTAGGGAAAGTCGGCGGGCCTAGGAGGGTCCTCGCGAACCTGATATTCGTACAATGGTATCGACATTTTGTGTTTTGGAATATGAGGTGTTTCAAATTCCAAATGCAATGTTTGATTTCATCGGCGTGTACACAAAATGGACCCCTCGTTGGTGATAACACGTGTGGTATCATGTGACTCAACAATTGTCGACACATTACTTCGTAAATATCTAAATATAGCATTTATTGTGCACAGAATCAAATCAATTGTCGGAAAAATTTACAAACACTCTTTGTCACAGTCACTAATTGTTTTCATATTATCTCCGAACTATGTCAATAACGACATAACAATGCCCAGTACCCTGTTAGTTTACGGTGCGTCGCAGTCTTGCCGTGGGACTGATGCAGTTGTACAAGGCCGACTTGGCACGGTAGTGAGGGCTACCGTATGTAAGACGTGACAGTATACGACGTACTTGGATGTATATTGGCCTCTTTGGGTAGTATCAGGGCTAGTTTGGGCTTACGGGTAACCGTACAGTCGTGAATGGGCAACCATATCCAAGCGGCCACATTACAATCTGCGCAGGGAGTATGCCGCATATATCCAGGCAGTGCTGAATGTCCGTGCCGCAGTCCTACATATTTCTGTGACTCCACATTTGAACATAAATGGCAGCCTGCCTCCCCATCCCGAGAGAATGTCGAATGCTGATACTTTTATGTGCAACACCGGCTTGTCTGCCTCTTTGTTTTCGGTTTTTTTTTTCATTTATTTTTATTCTATTTTTTTGCCTACTCCTCGTCACAGTGTAGGCAACATGAGCTTCGTGAGACACAGCCCCGACCTTCTTCCGAGGAAGACGGAACCCGAGGAAATCGGCGACGGTCGAAATGCGGCGGTATACCCACGGTACAAAAAGCTCGGTGAAATCCCCGATATTTTGAAGAACTACGAAGGAGCAGGGTCGTTTTACTCTAGGGACCCAGACAGCTGGACTCGGGGGGTAACACATTCTCTCTTCATAGAGAATCTGGACCTTGAAACCATGGTCAAGTTGGAAAACAGCGTGAGTTGAAGAGTAAATAATGTTCTATTACTAATTGCAGTCTAACATTTACACTGTAGCCCAACGTATCCCTGGCTTACTACACACGATTCGAGAAGTTCCCCAAGCTACATCGTGAAGACTTGAATCTCCTCGGGGCCGGTACGCGGGCCAGTATACGCCCCCGCGATAACGACAACTTTGGTGAAATACCCGATATAATGCGAGAGTACGAGGCCGCCGGGAAGTGCAGATATTACGAGCATTTTGCCGGTGACTGGAAAACATGCCACTTTGATGTTGATGACATGGACCTCGAAACCATGGTCAAGCTGCAGAACAGTGTAAGTCGCTTATTTTTTGCAGATTTCTTGTATTTCCATTGTACGGCACACACACAGTCTCAGTGGCGTACTTTTAGAGATCTTAATTGACGAGCTCAGCTAACTGGTGGCTCTTTAGCCCGACGTGGCTCAAGCCTACTACTCGACAAAGGCTGCTGAGATTTTTGGCTCTGAGATCATTAAGCAAATGGCTGGCCATGAACCGGGAAAGCGACTCAAACGAAAACCGACCGAGGCCGAGCAAGAGGCGAGGAAAAAAGAGAAAGAAGAGAAGAAGAAAGAGATGCGGGCAAAGAAGAAGGAGATGCAGGCAAAGAAGAAGGAGAAAGAGACAAATGAGACGCCAAACGACGAGCTTATGGAGGGCACAAAAGGCTCAACGGAAGTCATCGCTCCTCAACAGGCGGAATGATCTTTGAGGGCGATGGTACGATTCAAGTGGACGAAGTAGATGTTTTCTTAGGAAGCAGGTTACGGACCGTACAGGCATAGCGGTTCTGCGTACATTGCCATCTTGTTACTGCGATGTGGCCTTGGAGCCTGTTGAGACTGACCAAAAAAAGGGAAATGATTGCATGACGCTGCATTACTGGGTTCATTTTAGTCATCGTAGCGCCGGTGCCTTCTTCTCGTTATGCTCCTCAACTTCCAGCAAGATAAAACAACCCATCCACCAAGAATGCTCAAATCGCAATCAACTCGGCAAAGGTTTATTGCCAGTACGGTAAAACATGCAATATGCGGATCCTCCAGAATAAGACGTGCCTGAATATCTAGAGATAATATAGTACAATGTTTTCCCAAACGGCTTCAGTATGCACAGCTAACAAGCCTGGTCATATCAGCAACGCCACAATGGTATGTCTTGTGGACAGAGATGCATCTCGCCGCCACCCCACTGCCGTCAGATTTATGGCATGTCATTGTGCCCAGCCTGTCCGTGGAGCCAATGTAAGTGCAAGTGACTGTCTGGTGGAGATGCGTGTCCGTGTATGTGAATGGGCCGAGGCTCGGTGGAAAATTGGACGAGAATGTTCCTTCGGCCTTTTGCTCAAATAGAAAGGTCGATGAAAAAGCTCTTGCAGTCGTTCATGTCGTCGCCTCTGTAGAACAAACTGACACCCCACACTCGCTCGTACGTGGCTGAGCCGTCCTCGCCGAGATAAGTAGTCTCCTGGAAGTCAATGTCCAGCTCGCCAACTGAAGGGGTTGGTGGAGGCGGCGCAGTAGACGATGTGGGAGGAGGCGGTGGCCGGGAGACTGTTGATGTGGCCGATGGCGGTGCGCTATTGATAACTGTTGTGGGTCGAAGACCGTCACTGCTCGGATCACTGGGATCCAAAAAGCCGGGTGGCATCATCGTCGGGGATGCCCCGCAATAATAACCAGAGCACAATGTGCCACATCCACCCGCGGTGCACGTGGGACTGGGGACGACACTGGATGAAAATGTCAAGGTTTGCCCCGGCCCATTCGGCTCTGGTCTTGGAGGCTGGGAGCTGAGGTCATCGGCAATGTGTGGACAAGCGCTCATCCACGGGTTTCTGGCCACCTTGGACGCGTCATACTCCATGAGGCAGTTGTGGTCACCAACCTGGCCGTTCCAAGCCACATTGACGGCGTCTGCGTAGTCGTCTTTACCCTTGATGGCAATCGGCCGATGAAGGGCCTGGATCAGCTTTTTGACATTGGCTGGATTTTTCAACTGATCTTTCCACTTTGTTGGAATTGCCACTCAAGCGGATCTCGAGCACGCCAAACACCCGCAGCAGCTCCTCCGTGAAACGTGTGATGGCATACGGGATCTTTTCTGGCGCAAGAAGGCCAAAGTGGATTAGCTGCCCGTGGTACGGCGCGCCTGATCCGTGCCAGAAGAAGAGCCACTGCAGCGCGTCCGCGTAGTTGGCCGTGTCTCGGTCACTGAACCCAAAGACATTGCTGACGTCGACCGTAAGTGCCAGGTACAGCAGCTGCGCCGAGCTCTCCATCACCGGCAGCGCCGGGGACTGCGAGTTGTCGAGGAGCACAGGGATGCGGCCATTGGGGTTCAGGCGGAGGAACCAGTCGCTCTTTTGCACACCTGTGGAAATGTCGACAACCGTCGTGGTCCCTGGTATTGTCAGCTGTTGACCAGATTACTGCAATGTGGCAGGCCCGACCTACACTCTGTGCCGTACACATCGGCAAGCTCTTCCAGTAGAATCTGCACTTTCTGGCCTTTGGGTGTCGACTGCGTGATCACATGGAGACCTCTTGCGTCTCTCACACGAGACGGCGTCTCGCTAGTGAAGAGACTCGATTGCTGTGACGAAGCCATGTTTGCGCGTTGGAAATCGATCATGCAGAGATGCTGTGAATGGCAAGGGTGCAACGAAGCTGAGCTGGAGATTCCCCTCTCATCATATGGGCTATGATGTTATACCAACGACACTCGGGGAATCATTTCCATCCAGCTCGGCAGCCTTTCCAAATACAACCATTATGCAAGCCACAGTGTCATGGCCTGCAGTTTGACTGGCTGAAGGATAGCATTGCCTGATAACATATCAAGACTGGTCCTTGGCTTCGTGACCTGGGCCACAAGGAGAGCAATTGCCAGAGCTCAAATAGGATGAGACTTGAGAGACGTACATGATTATGCCCCATGCAATGTGTCTGCTGACAACGCGTTTGTCGATGAAGGACTGCTGAACTCCCAGTAGAATGATAGCGGAGAATGTGGTTAGTCATTTATCACTAGGGCCACTTGACATGTGTACATGCACTTGAGAAAATGGACAAAGCATGGTGGGTGCTAAATACGGCAGATCTGCACTCTTATGTATGGAAGAAGATGCCTAGCCTCCGTCATGTGGAAAAAATGAGGTACATATGATAACCAGACAGAAAATGGATGCTTGCTTTAAACATCCCCTCAAAACTGCCCCAAATGTCTCCATGTCTCCTGCAAAGTACCAATGTGTACCATTCCCTGTGTCCCCCCACCGTTTCCAAGAGTCCTGGCGCATCGCAAAGGTGGTCGACGTCGTCAGAGATAACAATATAACTGTAGATTTGTCATGTCACCCGTCAAGGATCCCCGTTCGCGGATGGCTGGCTCTTGGTATTCCGACTCTCCATACCCGTTCAATATCCACTCCACAAACATACGTGAAATATTCCACCATACACGACCTCATTACATATCCTCCACCGTACCTCCTAGATGTGTTCCAATGTGCAGTAATATGCTTGTATATGTGCTTGATATTCTTGATCCAACAAGCACGTTACGCGTTGTTTCTCCGTCCCCTATTGCGGTTATTGTTGTTGTTACTGTTTCTCGCCTGTTCGCGGGCATTGCGGCGTCCTTGTGCAGCAAGCCGGTCGGCAGCACGACGCTCCTCGCAGAGAATACGCTTAAATACGGCAAGAAGCCCTGGACACACAACGTGTTCCGTGGAAACACGCTCCCTAGCCGCGTCCCGGAACCTCACTGTGACATGGTCACGCGGATCTGTCGGGCTGCGATGGATGGTCGACCGAATCTCCGCGTTTACGGCTCCGCGCTCCTCGAGGTCAGAAGCGATAAAGAACATACGGACGAGATTCTTAATCACGCCACGAAGCCAGGTGTGTGGGTGGAATTTGTCCGACAGCCAAGAGATTGGAAGTGCAACCGGCGTCGCCCAAGCTGGTGCGGCGGCAGCGAGTGGCGGCGAAGCCATGGCTTTGGTCGGCAATGTCTGGTAGCCTGCGTCGATGTGCTGCTGGCTGGGCGGAGTCGTTGAGATGTGGTGTGGCGGCGGCGTGTGTCCTGGGCTGGCAGAAGACGACGAAGCCCGGCTTTTGTGGCTAGCAAATCTGCTGCGTGTGGGATATGATGCCGGTAGATTGCTTGATGTGTAGATGTTGGTCTGTATCTCACGGCCTTGGCCGGATAGATGTGTAGCTTGCAGTCGATGCGGTCGCTCAAGGTTGTGAGAGAGAGATGCGCAGATATGTGGAGATTTTCTGCTTGTCGATGACGGTTGGGTTAGACTGTGTCGGCGGAGAAAATGAAGCTCGAAAATGGTGAACCTGTGACTGTAGAAGCGAAAGAGTGGGTGCAAGTCAAAAAGAGATGAGAGGGAAGAAGAAATGCAGATGGAGACTGGAAGGCGGCGGAATATGGGCGAACATGGCGCTTCACCCAATAAGGCAACAGGGTTAAAAAGTCGTTCATCTCAAAATGTGCGTTGCCACTGTCGTTGCTATGACTTCTATTCACTCATGGCACAGTGTTATCACCATGGAGATGAGATTACGCGACGCGTAGGCACCAGATATCGCGTGGTTGAAAGCTGTTCGTGGAGTCGTGGCAATTTTGCTTTTTGCTATTTGAGGGCTGTTCGCCAAACAAAGAAATCGTTCACTTGACCCAAAACGGACATTATTGAACATTACCACCAACAGCGCAGTGCATAAGGTACAAGTGGACAAAGAAATAATGATTTCCTTTATGAAGGCGTCTTGTGACAAAGGAGAACTGCTGTATCTCTCGCAGCACGGGAAAGTGGCACCTATGACAGCTCTTGCGACACGAAACCATCTTAAAAATCATCACCAACACCAAGCCCGTCACCCCATCCAGCTTGCCAACTCCCTTCCATCTGGTGCCTTCCACGCAACATGACCTGTCAGCCGCCATGAAATCGCATGTTCGGTACACTTTTGGCTGTGGTCTGCGTTCGGATTCCCGACGGCAAAGTGTGGTGTGACGTGCTTTCTACTACACACGAAGAATATGAGGTACTTTGAAGTTATCGGGAATAGTTAACGAAAGCGAATCCTACTGTCCAACAACATGGTAGCCACCTCGTATCTGCAAGATGGTAGTGTACATCATCTTCCCAACAGCACCTTCCAAACATAAGTGTCCCTATATCAACAAACCCGATGAGTCCAACCATCTCGTGTACTCTACAATCTCGTCGTCCAAGGCTTTTCAATCGACGGCGAGCGGCTACTCTTGTTCATGGGCTGTTCAACATTCTGCTTCTCCGACGAGCTCAAATGGATTGTTCAAGGCGCGACTTGCGCGGCCTTTGTCGGCCGGCTCCTCTTGCTCATGTGGCTGCTGTGCATCCTCTGACTCCTGAGCGGTGGCGGCGATGGTGGCCTTCATGTTGGCACTCTCCTCCTCGTTGTGCGCAGCTGGGGCCATTGCAAGGAGCCGGAAATCGTCAAGGAGGGCGTTATCCTGCCAAACATCGTCCCCACGGTACGGTTCAGGCGCCTCGCTCTAGAAGTGCACGTGTGCAGTCCGCTTATGGGCCCCATCCGAGCTAACATAATCAACGGTCAAATGCGGGATGATATGCCTCATTCGTCGGACCTGGCCAGGATACAGGGGGTCCACATGAAGAGACGAACTAGAAGGCGGCAGTGTTAGCAAAGATATATGCTGAGGTAGAAGAATGATTGCGAGATGCACTGGAGATCTTTGAGATCTTTGGACACACCGGATGTTCGCCACAGATAAATTTTCTTGTGCCATTCTGTTGACATTGAAATATGCGCGCACGCCACGTTCCAAGTGTGGCCGTTTACCATCCGCCTGATGGCTCGAGTACAACCAAATCACGGCCAGTCCGCCCAGAGGAGGATTGGCCGCCATGGCTGTCTGATGCTAAGGATTGGACTGCAACGATGTGAAACTGGCCGCCGTATTTGATAAGTCAATGTTATGTGAGTCAGTAAGGATAGGACCATTTAAGGTTCTGACAGCTGGCGCTGATGGGTTGTGGTCTATGTTCTGGAAATTGGAGGTATGTACGGATGCAAAAGAAAGAAAAGTCGAAGAAACAGATTATTTTGCGCGTACTCGCTTTATTTATCTATTCGCATCCTGGGCGCGGGTGTGTGTGTGTGTGGCGACGTCCATCTTCCAAACTTGAAACTTCCCAAAGAGGAAGGATGGAGGCTTCAAGGGCACCACTGGGTGTTTACAGTGCGTTTGCTGGCCTTTGGGGCCTCGACGACCCCGCCATCGAAGCTCGGTCCATGTTCTCGGGTGGAAGATTGGTAAGGAAGTGTTTTTGTCGTAGTAGAACATATGCACTGTCTTGATTCGACACCGACGGAATCTGGGGAGATGAATGGTCGAGATGTCGATGAGGTTTCCGCATTCTAGGGTTCGAGAGAGGGTGGACTTGTCAAGAAATGGGCAATTATTGGAAGCGTGTCCCCAAACGGCGGAGGAGAAAGTCGCGAATATTGAACTTAATCGCCTAGGCGTGTGGGGGTGGACGGCTGTGCTTTTTATTTGCGTTGATCTTATGTACTCGTTGCCATTTTGCCGCGTTTGTTAGCAAAAGACGTTGTTCACGGAGTGTATGATCAAACCGTTCGCAGTGGAATTGACCAGTAGACAGTACGACGCCGGGAACTGCCATATGGTACTGTTCATGCGGTGCAAGGATCACAAGTAGATGTTCATTCGTCTCATTACGCGGCCTGATCAAGCCGGCAGCTGAGGATGTGGGGGTTGCTTCCTCTGCCTCATCCTTCGGTCGCCCATTTGATCTCTGCTTAGATCTGTCGCTTCGATTCTTCTAGCATATCCGCCCTCCAAGTGCCATCACTGTTATCCTATTTCCTGGCTAGATTGGAAGAAAGTTGGACATAGAAAGAAAAATCAATCACTTCAATGCTGCTTGCCGGCAGGCCTAGTGAGGCTGCGGAGCGGTGGGCTCCAGAAGCCCAAAAGTTAGATGCCATCGCAGGCAGTTGGCTTTCGTCATAGGTCGCAGTTTTTTTAATCTTTTCAATTTTTCTATCTATGAATTCTGAACTGAGGGTGACGGACGGCAGATATTTATATGTTCTACAGAGCAGCTTCTAACTGGTAGACCCTATCGAACTGTGAGTTTAACAGCGAATCGATGATCTGGATCAGTGAGTCTATCGTGAGCAATTGCCAACGTGATGCATTGTGAATCACGGCCGTTCCCAACGCTGGGCACATGATTCACACGAAGATGCGTTGTTCCGTGTCAATAGCGATGATGCTGGGACCCACCAACAACTCATGGCCCACCGTTTCCGTTGTTTACCGTTTACGGAAGGCACACATACGTTTGCAAACGAAATAAACGGGGCCATAACAAAGCACAAACAACAATAAGAACAATACCATTTTCTTCCTGGACGCGTCGTAATGTCACTCGTCAGTGTTTAGAGCAATCGCCCATGCCATTTTCAGTGAGTTGCTTCGCAATCGTATCGCCATCTCGGCCAAAATGTCAACATTAGCGATACTACAGTGACGTGTATGCAGCCTGGACTACATTGACACACGCAGTTGACCCTCTCTACTTCCTATTACCGTGAGTTTTTTTCTTATTGGCCCATAGACAGGGAGCCTGTGCATTTGATGAAATTCAGTTTTACCTTTGAGCTATTTTCTTTGTTTACGCTCTTTTTAACTTGGGTTTAGTAAGAAATTGAGAAAAAATCTCGCATAATAATATTTGAAAAGTATAACAGCCACAATAACTTAAAAGGTCATACGTTAAGGTTCGAAGATAAAGAGCCACGAGAGTTGTTCTACTTCCAGATCTAAGGCCAAGCCACATTCAGGGGCACGCACAGAACTCAACAAACTTCCTAAAATGGCTGTCACGTGACACTTACACACACCAAACGCTGGTTCACCACTACATCATGACTTCATCACCACATCAGATCTGAGCCAGTCCACCATCCACAGCCACCTCACTGGCTGTCATGAAGCTGCTGTCATCCGACGCCAGGAAAGCAGCGACTGCGCCAATCTCGGCAGGCTCTGCCATCCGGCGCAGCGGGTTCTGGTCGGCAAAGACCTTTTGGCCCTCCTCGCCCAGGGCGGCCTTGGCCAGCTCCGTGGCCGTAGGCCCAGGCGACAAGACGTTGACGCGGATGCCGGTACCTTTAAGGTCCTCGGCCCATGTGCGTGCAAAGTTGCGCACGGCGGCCTTGCTGGCTGCGTAGAGACTGAAAGCCGGCGCACCGGTTGTGCCGGCGCTGGATCCCGTCAGGATGATGGAGCCGCCCTTGCCCATCAGGGGCAGTGCCTTTTGGACAGTGAACAACGTGCCCTTGATGTTGGTATCGAGGGCGTCATCGCAGTGTTGGACGGAAATCTCGCCCAACTTGAGAGGACCGCCGGTGCCGGCATTGGCCATGACGATGTTGAGGCTGTTGCGCTCCTTCTTGACGGTGTCGTAGAGCCGGTCGAGGTCGTCAGAACTGGTGACACTGCCCTGGATGCCACGCGAATTCGAGCCCAAGAGGGCCACGGCCTTGTCAAGAGCATCCTGCCGGCGGCCAAAAATGTAGACAAAGGCGCCCTCGTCGACGAATCTCTGTGCTGCTGCAAGGCCAATGCCAGTGGCGCCACCCGTGATGACAGCCGTCTTTCCTGAGAGACGAGACATAATGATACTAGAAGTTGTGTGGTGCAAAGTGTTGGAAAGTTGGGTTTGAAGTCTTGGGTGGTTGTTGCTTGTCGAATTTTGTCTGGTGATGGTAGATGATCAGAACTCGGAACATGACGAGAGAAGCAGGTCTTTAATACTTGATGACTCGGACGATTCGTCCATCACCATTGACTATCGATGTCATTGCACCGCCGTCCTCGTTGATACTTTTGATGACCGTGGAAATGTCATGGGCATGTCCTCTACGTTGTCGACGCATCCTCTCTCGCCATGGTCGGCCGATTTACTCCTGGTAAGGTTGAAGTGAATGCGGTTACGCTAGTATGCAATTTTTAATATCCCATATACCCCATAATTGAATAAAAGCTCTCATGCATTCAATTAGGCACGTGTGTCGTGCTCTAGGTGCGGACGAGTGCGGACAAACGGGCGTTGGAGCCTCAGAAACCATCCCACCGGTTCTGGGTTTGGTGGTCCTTCGCCGACCTAGCGGCGGAATGTCATTTTGGTGCATTTGGCAGCCTTGCGGCCCCTAGTCGGTGCAGTTGATCCAAGCTTCAGCCTCGCGTCTTGCTGAAATCCATTCCCTGGTAAAATGGCCAATAGGATGCTTGTTCCTGGTTCTTAGCTTTTGTCCGTCAGACGGCCGTGTTTGTGGCTTAACATGACACAGCAAAAACACCGGTAAGCCCAACTTGTTTCGGCGCAATATGCTGAATTCTAACTCTCGCTATCTTGTCTTATGAATCTAGCTACTCATCGGCAAAAGTAAAAAGAGAAATGAAATAATAAATGGAAAGCAACTACACAGAAAAACTACACACAAACCGATGAAATACAAAAGGTAAGCCCATCACCTCCCTCAAGCGCCCACCTTCTCCTCCGGTGACTTTGTGAGGAGAACGGCCAGCTCACGCCACGCCTTGGCAATGTCCTCCTTGCGGTCCTGCCAGGTTTCGGACGTTCCAGACGGAGGCAGACCCAGCGGCTCGCCCTTTGCACACGCATTGAACACGTCTTTCGAGGGGTAGGTCAGGTTGACCGTCTCCGCGAGGGCGCGCATTTTCAGACCGCCACCCAGAACAATCTGCAGGGCGGCCGCCGCTTGCCCGCCGCCATGGCCGCCGTACGTCACGACCATGAACGGCTTGCCCTCACCCGGGCCCTTCCATTCGTTGTACAGGTAGTCAATGGCATTCTTGAGGCCGGCGGGGATGCCCCAGTTGTGCTGCGCCGAGACAAAGACGAACGCGTCCAGCGCGGATATCTGGCGCGACCAGGCGCGGGTGTGCTCGTGCGTGTAGCCGTCGGGTGACGCGATGTGGGCAGGGATGCCGGGCTCGTCAAACAGGGGCAGGGCCAGCGCCCCCAAGTCGATCGTCTCAAACTCGAGGGACACGCCGTCCGGTGCCGGGTTCGTTTTGAGGTCGGTCTCGATAATGTCCCTCACGAAGGCGGCGATCTGCGGCCCCGATCGGACGACGCGGGTCGAGCCAGAGATGACGCCGACGCGGAGCGTTTTGGCGGACATGGTGCTGAAAGAAGATTGAAAGGGGACTGTGACAGGACGGACGGAATGAAGGAGTGCACTGCGGCTAATGGCGTGCAATGGGACGCTGCGTGACAAACTTGGGAAGCGGGGTTGATGCCGAGGAAAGATGGAAGAGAATTGGCAAAATGCGAGAGAAGAGAAGATGTTTGTCGTTTTTTGTCGTGAGAACCGTGAGAACAACAGACACATGTCGAGATATTTATGCCGTCAAAAGCTTGAGCGATATCACAAAGCCATAAACGACATCACGAACGGTGACTTCGGACAATTTAATCGGCGAAGTTCCGACAATTCACAATCGTTAATCTGAAAAGAAGACGCGAAGCCGCGACATACCGCTGGAAAAGCTTGGTCGTTGCTGGGGGTTCGATCGTTGCAGCCTGGCGGCTTTTACCCTTTTACCTGACAGCGCCGACAGAAGTCCGCCACAGGCCGCTGCAGGCTGTTGCAGGCCCGTCCGTCCGTCACAAGTCCGCTGCAGCTGCCTGAATTACCTAATCCAGTCATTCTAACTCATCTCAGCCGCTGGTCGGCCGAAGGACATTGGGCCTAAATGCCGCAATTTCCAGCAGGTCGCAAGGCGTCTCCAGTGGCTACAGGCAGCCAATCGCCAAATCTCCACAAACCCAAACAGACAGTCGAGGCGGACTTTTTAGCAAATTTGTAGAATCCGCTCCGACAGCATCACCGCTTTCGTCCTGGTCGACACTATGCAGCGGTCTTTTTTTAGCCACGAAAAGTCCCCGACACATACTGTCGAATTAAGCTTTTGGCCCACGTGTCAAAGGACTTAGTCATACGACATACGACATACAGCTTCAAGGATTAAACGAAGGTCTTATCCCTTTGGGTTTCCTATTTAGTTGAGGACGATAAGAAGCCAAAACCATAAAATAAATGAATTTATTTTCGGTTTGTTAATTTACTGGCTGATTTCCGTTATTTAAATTACTCGTTACTATTTTACTTAGATTTATTTTCTTCTGGTTTTTTTTTTCTTTTTAGATGAAAAACGACGAAACAAAGTTGACGAACTTAGTACGACTGAATTGTTGAGGGTTTGATCGTTACAGCCGGGCAGTTCCACTCTCATGCGGGGTTGCCTACGCTGTCCTGGCCCGTTGCCGAGGCCTCGTAGGGCCATCATCGTAACACGCTCAGTCTCCTTAAAAGCATCTCAAATGGTGTTACTAATCTAAGTGCTGTTACCGCAGTCACTTAAGAAGGGACAAGCATTAAAGGGCCTTATTACCACGCACGACGATTTATTTTGTCACATAATCATATTATCAACATTGCCTCACTTCAAGCATATGGGTCGGCGCTCTTATTTAGCCCAGAGCGTAGCAAGGTGCGAGAGCTGTCTAAAGCAGAAGAACCTGACACTGCCCACGGCGTCAAACAGCCACGCTGGCTGTAGGTATCCGGGGTCACTGGCGACAAACGTGCGTGTGTAAAATGTGAGCCCCATGTTGACCTTGGCGGGTGGGATGTTGTTGCGCCACAGCAGGTCCAGGTATTCGGTGATCTCAGTCAAGTTGGTGTGCGAGTTGGGAAAGGGCCTGAGCCACTTGTTGTTCTTGTCCCAGAGGCCGTGCATGTCGTAGTATATGACGTTGAACCAGTCGACCCACGGCTCTATGCGGCTAATGTTAAAGTTCTGCAAGTACCAGTACAACACCGGCAACGTCACTGACACCGGGAGAAAACGTCAGGGAAAGCCTGCTACACTCTGATATTCAACGATAGATTGTAATTGTATTGATTGATTGATGATCTGATGATCTGGACTGTCTTGAGTTCTTCTTCCATTTCGGTCTGGCCCCAACAGAGTGCTTATGCTCTCTGTTGGTGAGCTATTCGTTAAGCGGACACGAAACGGAAAGGTGTGCCGCAATTATGTAGTATTCACAAGACACCATGCTCTTAACTCCGCCATGCACAATACATACTAACCCCCTGTCCCTTTATCTCTCTCACCTCCGGGATACGTATCATAAAAGACACGCCAAATGAATCAATGGAATGAATGAAATTTATTCCGCCCGGAGGCAGTACGCCTAAGGGGCTCGTCACAATGGTGAGTTGCAGAGCAGCCGCCATGGCTGCAAACCACAAACTAGTCTGCGTGTCGCGCCAAGAGACGAGTCCCACTTAGTGCCCCAAGAATTGACGGTCCCTGCCGCTAAAGCCCGTTGAAGATAACGACGTATGTCAGGGCTATGTCGCCATTCGCACGGCAACACGTACCCGCCTGTCGGCCGTCTTCGGCAGGCCTGCCTGTTTTCGTGCCATATAAGAAGTGCAGGCTGGATGGAAACTACTCTGTCGTATGCTGTTTTGGTGGATGGCATTGCTCACACCGAAAGCACGAAACAATAGACAGACGAGATCATGACAACGGGGATTGCTGAGCTAACAGACTTTGCGGCGTACAAGGCCGAGCTTGCAAAGCCAGGCGTGGTCGTACTGGACTTTTACTCGACACAGTGCCCGCCATGCAAGGTGCGTACTGACGAAGAGAGTCTAGAATGATTTGCTCACACCGAAAATTTTGTAGGTTATTGCGCCGCACTACGAGAAACTGGCAGCCAAGGACAGTAATGCCAAATTTCGGTTCTTCAAGGTACGAGATGAAAAGAGGGATAAAAAAAAATAAAGCTCCTGCTGTCCCCTATCAAGCACATGTGTTTGGAAGACGGTCCAATCTAACGACTTTTTCTTCATTGGGCAGATAAATGGCCTCGTTGAGCCTGGTTCGACGGTCCAGAAAGCAGCAGAGGTCGTTTGGTGGCCAACGCTAGTTGTTTACGACAATGGCAAGGAGATCTGGCGGGAGAGAGTACCGAACCCGCCGACACTCGATGCAATTAATAACCTGGATAACCTGTTGAACAAACTAAGTGGACAAGCGTCGAATCAATAATCACTTGCACGTCTTGGCGGAGGTAGCAGAGAATAGACGGCACCAACTTAGCAAGAATTGTGATACCGTTTGTTCACACACTTAAAACGATTTATTCGTACACTTATATCAAACGTTGACAGTGAATTTGAAATCTGAGCAAGCGCATGATGACTACAGACGACCCTTCTTCAAAGGCCCTCGTTACCGATGGACTCCCATCAAAGTGCGGCCTCCGTGACATTGGCTTGCTTGGAGGTCCACTCCGGGTCCTCTTCATTCCGGTTGCCGTCGTTCGGCTCAATACCCAAAGCGAGTGCTTCTTCGGTCGAAAATGTGCCGTACTAGACAATGTTAGCGAGTTTAGGACAAACTGTGGCAGAATCAGAGGGCAAAAAAACTCACCGAGTCATACGAGTCAACCTGGCCTAAGCCGGGTGGTGGGAACACAGCGTTCAGGCCCCAATGCACAATAAACGACAGTGCATAGCCCAGAGGGAAACCCAGGTAAAACACCTTGACAAGGCCGTCGGGCACATTGTTCTCGGGGTTGACGGATGCCATGCCACCGATGGCGGGTGCAAAGCCAACAATCCAAGCTGCAAAGGCACGCGGGTTGATGCCGTGGAAAAAGTAGTAGATGCCCGACGGGTTGTCGTGATAGAGGTCGCCCAGCTTCACCTTTTGTTTACGCACGGCATAGTAGTCGGCAGTGTAGACCCCCATAATGGGACCGAGCACAATCCCAAAGCTATTCAGCGCCGAGGTAAAGTTGGCGGCGTCGGCGATAATGTACCACGGGTTCATGGCGACGGCGACGGCAGCAATGAGGTAGGAGCCGCGGCGAATGTTGATGTACTTGGGCCATAGACCGGCAAAGTCCATACCGCCAGACACACCGTTCTCAACCGAGTTGAGCGCCAAAATGTTGAGCAGCAGACCAAGCGACACGAAAAAGGCAGCGGCGCGCATCTTGGGCTCGTGGTAGTGCTGGTTGAGCCAGATCTGCGGAATGGTAGGCGGGTTCCAGAGACCCAATTCCGTGACATCCCCGTATAGCTGGCCGGCAGCAGACGTGCCGAGCACACCAAAGACGGGAACCACAAGGCCAAAGAAGAGCACACCAATGGCCTGGCCCCAGATCATGTTGCGTGGCCGCCGGGCAAAGCGGGAGAAGTCCGTCTGGCTCGTCATGCCGACGCTATTTCCACCAAGTAATGTCGTGATACCGTGGACAAAGGCCCAGCCGAGCTGTTTGCCGGAAGCCGCAGTCGCTGGAGAGCTCACGAAGCTGCCTGCGCCATGTGCGGCTGCCATCAGGCCAATGGACAGGCCAAAGATGGTGATGGTGCTCACGATGAGGGCGAAGCGCAGCGGCTTACGCATCTTATCGGGTGGCAGGTACAAAATGGGCAGGGCAATGATGTTGTACACGACAAAGCCAACAAACTCCTTGGTGGTCATTTCCGTCGATGCCGGCAGCGTGTTGCGCATGTTTTGGTAGGATGGGAAGATGCAGGACAGAATGCAGCTTACCAAGAGCCCGCCCGTGATCCCCTGCACGCCATACCATACTGCACTGGTGAGTGAATGTTGGGAAACTGTGAAAACGAAGGCTGCATTGGGGACAAACAGAAGCAGAGAAGGGTCACGACGACGTACCACATGTGACGCCAACGCGCAGGAAAATGGGCAAGAGCGAGCCCCAGACGCCAAAAGTGTACCGCGACTGCACAGTGAATGAGATGTGCCAGACGCCGCCGATCCAGCCCAGACTCAAAACCACGGCGTAGATCAGAACACGTGCAATGACAGTGCAGATGACCGACTGCCAGACATTGAGGCCGTACGACATGAGCGACGAGGACGCTTGCCAGGCATAGATGGTCAAAAAGACAGTACTCCAGAGACCGACAAAATCCAAGTCGGTCCAGAGTCGCCGGCTGGGTGGAAGTGGCACTAGGTCGCGGTTCTGCCAACGGTCTGGGGGCACATCATCGTCGCCTTGGTGCAGAACGAGTCGGCGCGAGATGGAGCGAAAGAAGGCCATGTTTGGTGATGGGTGCAAATAATAATGGGCGGCGATTATCGAGCATGTAAGGTGACGCACAATGATGCAAAACAACACCGGGACTTGCTACGTTTATATACCACGTTCTCCCCATGCGACGCAACGGATGTTGGCTCGTTTCGTTTTGTTTTCCCTGCTTTTTTTTTTTTTTTTTTTATGTTCTCAACATTTGCGGGTGTTGACAGACTGCCGGTATTGCCATGCGAGGAACCAGGCTACTCGGTCGCGCCTAACTCAAGTTGGTTACACTTGGGCTCAATAGGATTGATGCAAATAATGAAGAAAATCCTGCGATGGCGACATTGGGACTATTGATATCGTGCCGACTAGGGTTGCTCCTGACATGCTCTGGGTACGATACTTCCTGCCAGACTAATATGGACCGCCATTACGTCTCCGTCGTGTTAGCCTCGTCTCTAGCGCGTATGCAATTGGACCCTCTGCAGCCGATTTAGGAACACGATGCCTCCCTCAAACAACAATATATCTCACAGATGCTGCAGCCATTTGTTTAGCATCCGCCCTGCCGGAAACGAACAGAAACAACAGCGCCAAAGCAGAGCAATAGCACCAACAACGCAACATATCCGAAACAAAGAACCAGCCCACACACCGCGCAACATGCCGCCGATAAATGGCCCAGTGCGTATCGGGGTTGATGTAGGAGGTTCGTCATTTGTTTACATAAATCTACAGCATGTGAGACAGACCAGACGACAGATCAGACTGACCACACAGGAACCAACACCGATGCCGTCATCCTTGATCCCGCGCAACGTGCAGCGCCAGACCGGGGCGTGCTGGCCTTCCACAAGACGCCTACGACCCATGACACCACTTCCGGCATCGAGACGGCCTTAAAAGCGGTGCTTCAGGCGTCCCAGATCGAGCGGTCGCGCATTGCATCGGTCACGGTCGGCACCACGGCGTTTCTTAATGCTGTCATTGAGCGCAACCGTCGCCGGCTAGAGCGCGTGGGTGTGCTGCGCTTGTCCCACAGCTTTCTGCGCGACATCCCGCCGCTTAGCGACTGGCCTGCTGGTCTAGCGTCTCTTGTGCGCGGCTATGTCGGATATGTCGATGGTGGCCTGAACATTGACGGGTCCGAAGAGACGCCCGTTGACGAGGCCCAGGTTGTGCATGAATGCCACCAGTTCCGGGCGCACGGCCTGCGCACAATTGTCGTCGCGGGTGTGTACGCGCCGATTGACCAGACGTTCCACCAAGAAAGCAGAGTGCGCACGATCTTGAAGCGCGAGCTTCCGGGCGTGGATGTCGTCTGCTCGCATGAAGTTGCCAACATTGGTGCGTCTGTTTCGGTCCCACTTGCACAAAGTCATTGGTGTACGGAGTACTAGGTCCACTAACATTCGCTTGTAGGCTTCCTCGAGCGAGAAAATGCAGCGATTCTAAACGCGTCGATCTTGCGGTTTGCCCGCCGGACGATCAGGCAGTTTGAACAGGCCCTGCGCCGCGTTGAACTGATCAACTGTCCGCTGTACCTCACCCAGAACGACGGCACCGTCTTGGACGTTGCCGCCGCGTCGCAAGTTCCCATCCGTACTTTTTCCTCGGGTGTCACAAATTCCATGCGCGGTGCAGCCTACCTCGCTGGCCTCTCCAGGTTTACACAGGATGGCGGCGCGGCGGGTCAAGCAGGCCAGTCCGCTATTGTCGTAGACATGGGCGGGACTACCACAGACGTCGGCGTCTTGTTGCCGTCTGGTCTTCCACGACCGGCGGCAACATATGTGTCTGTGGGCGGTGTCAACGTGAACTATGCTCTGCCACATCTGCATTCCATCGGTCTAGGCGGCGGTTCGCTAGTCAGTCTTACAGCACCAGACGGCCCAGCAGTCGTTGGTCCGGCGTCCGTAGGCGGCGATCTTACGCGCAGTCTTGTCTTTGGTGGCTTGACGACGACGGCAACCGATATTGCCGTCGCCGGTGGCCGGGCGCACATTGCGTCTGTGCCGGATGTACCTGCCACAGTGACCGGCCTCGACAAAGCTCTAGTAAATGCGGTGCTGGAGCGCGTCAGTGTCATGCTCGACCAGGCCATTGATGCCGTCAAAACATCCCCGCTGCCGCTGCCCGTCTTGTTGACTGGAGGCGGGTCCATCCTGGCCCCGGATGTTATTGCGGGTGCATCCGTTGTAATTCGACCTCCGTTCTACGACGTAGCCAACGCAGTTGGTGCGGCGTGCTCTGGGGTTGGTGTGACTGTGGACACAATCCGCAGCATCGGCGAGAAATCTGCTGCCGAGATGACCGAGGAAGTGAAGCAGCTGGCTGTTGATCGTGCCGTTGCGCAGGGTGCTTTGCGGGACTCCGTGTATATTGCCCAGGTGGACGCTATACCCATTCCATACCTCGATAACCGCATACGCTTGATCGTGTCGAGCATTGGCGATCTGGACCTGACGGCCGCCGCACCTAGTGTCTCTTTAAACGCGTCGCTAGCCAGTCATATCGACGGCGAGGACCATGAAGGAACAGAGGCCGAATCTCAGCAAGTGCCCACCGTAATTCAGGAGCATGCCGTCGACCTCGAATCGTACACACCGACCGTTGTACGCGACAAGACCACAGGCGCGGCCGAATGGTTCCTGGCCAAGACCGACATCGACCTCTTGGCTGACGGTTGCTACCTGCTGGGCTGTGGCGGCGGCGGCAACCCCAATGCCGGCCGTCTGCAGCTGCGTGCTCTCCTCGACGCCGGCCACCGTATACGGGTGGTGGATGCCACTGACGTGTCCGCTGTTGCTGACAATGCCCGCGTCTATTGGGGCGGCCGCATGGGCTCGCCCGCCGCCATCGCCGAACGCCTGCAGGCCCACGAGACTGTGCTCGCCATCCGCGCACTGATGGACTATTTGCGACACGACGACTTGGATGCCGTAGTCGGGCTCGAGATTGGCGGTTCCAACGGGCTCGAACCTCTGTTGTGGGGCTCGTCACGGTTCTTTGACCGCCCCGTACTCGATGCCGACTTTATGGGCCGCGCCAACCCCATGTGCTGGCAGACCACGTTGACGGTGCACCAGCCCGGTCGCTTCTGTCCGTGTGCCATTGACTCGGGCACGGGCCGCACCCTGCTGCTGACACGGGCCCCACGCGACGAAGATGTCGACCGTCCTCTGCGTGGCGCCTTGTCTGAACTGGGCTCGCTCGTGGGCTTGGCGCCGGCGCCGACGACGGGTGCGGCTGTGCGTCAATTTGCCGTGCAACACAGTCTATCGCTCGCTTGGCGTATTGGACGTGCAGTGGCTTTGGCTGTGGCTCGTCATGACGCCGCCCGCGCTGCAGAGACTGTGATCAGCGAGCTTGGCGGCGCAACGAGTGCACGCGTTCTCTTCCGCGGCAAGATCTCCGCCATCGAGCGGACGCTGCGCAAGGGCCTGTCCGTCGGTGTGCTGCACATTGTGGCGACTCACGACGATGACGGCGGTGACCGTGACAAAAAAGACGCTGTAGCCACGGGTGGGACTCTTCGCATCCCTTTTGTCAACGAGAATATCCTCGCGGAGCACGTTCGCGACGGCGCTGATGGTTCGCCAAGGGTCATTGCCACCGTACCAGACCTTATTGCACTTCTAGACCGTGACACCGGAAAACCCGTTGGCGTTCCCGAATACCGCTACGGTTGCCATGTCGTCGTGCTGGGCATTGCCTGCTCGCCGCGCTGGACGGATACGCAGCGAGGCATCGAGATCGGCGGCCCGCAAGGCTATGGCTACGACATGCCGTACAAACCGCTTGGCACTTTCCAGGAGCCACAAAGTGTCATCCAGCAATATGCACCGACTAGATGATAGGGTGGGGTACTATACTGTGTGAATGTCACGGACCTGACCAGGCAAGTCAGACCCACTGGCAAGCATTTTGCCCTTGTCTGCTACCTAGAATCCGAATTCTGTAGCTAGTCTGAACTGTGCCTGCATCTTGTATTGTCTGAGAACGACAAGGGGATGCAAAGGCACTCGTACGGGACCACTTGAGCAAAGAGAGTGCAGGCTTGTGGCTCCTGGTGTTTGACAACGCCGACGACATCAGCATCTGGACGGGCGCGTCAGATGTCGAACCGAACAACCCCCGCCGCCGCCATTTCAAAACCTATCACACAAGAAATTGGACAGTTACGTCTATCTCCACAGGCGCCTCATCCAAAGAGAACGGCATTCGTTTAAAAGACCCAACAGCGGACGCGGATCCATCATCTTCACGACACGCGACAAAAAGGCCGTAGTCGATCTGATTGGCAAAAACACCATAATAATGGCCGAACTTTTCAGCAAATTTGTAAAATCCGCTTCGACAGGATCTCCGCTTTCGTCCATGTCAACGGCATTATCAACCCCGACGCTATACGGCGTTTTTAAAATACTTTTGGTTTTTTTTTTTGTCACGAAAGGCATTGACACATTTTGTCGAATTTAGCTTTTTGCCCCACGTGTCAGAGGTCCTAAATCATGCAGCTTGGAGGATCGGACAAAGGTCCCATCTCTTTTGTTTTCTTGTCTGGTCGAGGACGACAAGAAGCTAAAACTATAACATAGATGAATTCATTTTCGGGTTATTAATTTACTAGTCTGATTTTCGCAATTTAAATTTACTCGTTGGTATTTTATTTCAATTTAATTTCTGGTAGTTTTTTGTTTCCTTGTCCCGCTTATGAAAAAAAAAAAAAAAAAAAAAAAAAAAAAGATGGTCAAAATATATCACGTTAATTGTATATTGCACATTTCGGTCGGTTACTTGAGCTTTAGATTGTTATCCCTGTGGGTTACATGTTGCAATTATTTTCAAAATAAACTTAGTTGAATGTAGATGGTTTTAAATGTATATACCGTATGTTCAATATCTTCATGTCTTCAGCAACCCCGGTCCCGCTATCTTCGGTATCATATGATCCTATCTGGTGGGACGTCTATCCCCGCTCTACTCTGTTTTGGTAACCTCAGGCTCCTGCGTCTGTGTGTCCGACAGGGACGCGTCGTTTGCCTCGCTGACAATGTAGACGACCTGGGGGCCGGTGTAGTTCTTGCGGCCGTCAAAGACCCACTGCAGGATGGTGATGAGGAGGATGACGCCAAAGGCGACGATGCAGTAGTTCATGTTGGTGCCGGTGACGGGGGTCTCGGGCGGGAAGAGGAAGAGGACGGTGGTGAGCACGGTCCAGGCAATACCCACAATATTGACGGTCCAGCCGACGGCGTTGGAGAGCTTAAAGGGCCGCGACTCGGGGAGCATGCGGCGGCCGCGCAGACAGTTGATGGCGGGCGGGATGGCGTAGGTCACGCCCAGGGCGACGACGCTGGCGGCGACAATGGCGTTGAAGGCGCTGCTCGACCCCAGGAAGACCAGGCCAAAGATGATGACCCAGGCGGCGGTCCAGATGAGGGCGTTGAGCGGGACCTCGAGGGTGGGGTGGACCTTGGCAAAGATGCGGCTAAAGGGCAGGCCACGGTCACGGGCAAAGGCGTAGCTCATGCGGCAGCTGGTGGTCATGAGGGTGGTGGACGTGAAGAGCATGCACACCAGCGGGAACATCAGCAGACAAATGGCGCCAGCCTTGTTGTTGGTGGCCTGGTAGATGATGGTGAGCAGCGGGCCGACGGGGCTGTTGTTGACGGCGTCAATGTCCGTGACGACAAACAGCAGACAGCTCAGGAACACGAAGCCCGTAAACATGCCAATGCCAATGCAGTACAGCATGATCTTGGGGCCCTCGATCTGCGGGTTGGGGATCTCCTCGATCATGTGGATGGTGCCGTCGAAGCCGGTCAGCGCAAAGGCGCCCTGCAGCAGGCCCAGAAGCCAGGCCAGGCCGTCGGGCCAACCCACGTCGTTGATAAAGTCGCCGTAGACAAAGTCGCCCGACTGGTAGGTGGGCGACGAGCAGGCGAGCACCGTGATGCTGATAATCACAAAGCCGCTCAGCGACCACAGAAAGGCCGCCTTGGTGAACCAGTGCAGCACGCGGTTCATGAACGCGTTTATGAAGAACGCGGCCAGCGTGAAGCCGATGTAAATCAAAAACTGGTGCCAGTTCTTGGCCTCGTACGTGTCCTCGTGCATCAGCGTGATGATCTCGACAACCAGCGTGCTGCCCAGCAGACCGCCCGTCGCCGTCAGACACACCCACGCGCCGACGTTGATCCAGCCCGTGATGAAGCTGATCGCCCGGGCCGCCGACGGCCAGCTGATCATGGCCGCCCAGTGGTATTGGCCGCCGGCCGTCGGGTAGGCCGACACAAACTCGGCGAGCGAGGCCGCGAGACACAGATTGCAGATACCCGCCGTGATCAGGCCCCAGATGACGGCGCTGGGCCCGCCCGACGGCAGGGCCAGGTTGAGCGACGTCGACAGCGCCGTCCAGCTGTTTAGGATGGCAAACGCAAGACCCAGCATCGACAGCTTGGAAAAGTTGCGCTGTAGCTCCTGCTTGACGCCAAGGCGCGCCAGGTTGGCCTCATCGGCGTTGATGGGCTCCTGCGCCGGTTTTTGCATGTCCTCCATTGTGGATGTAGTTGGGTTGTGGCTCTCACCGTTGCCTACAACATGTGGGAAGAGATTGTTGGAGGCGGGGTGTCAGACTGAAATTGCTGACGTTGTCGTTGGGGGAGGAAAAGGAGAAGAAGGAGCGATAAAAAGAGACAAAGGAGAAAGAGAGGAGAGGGAACAAACCCCAAATTATAGCAGTCAGAATCTGTAGCGTGGCGACTCGGTCGGCATCCCCAACGTTTGACCATATCTCCGCGCTACTCCCCACAATCATCTCTCCGCAAAAACAAAACGATAACCCAAGAAAATGACAAGACGACAAAACGCGCATATCAAAGGGCGCCGAAAGCGCTCCTTCGCGTCACGACTCGTTCCTCGAGAGGACTTCGAGAAAGGGAGCCTCGAAAGTCAAGGATGTTTGGTGCAGCACTCGGCTGGCCCTTCCCAATCTGTCCCCAATCTGACATTGTTTCGGGTGAGGCGAAGGTGGATAAGAAAAGAGGATGAAAGCACCCGGAAAACTGGAGATACTTTAGATACGCCTAGTCTAATGCGGCTTTTGTTGTGTCGATCCCTGTTATTCTTGTTGATTTTGTCGAATTTTGCCAATTGAAATACCTGCTTGTCTGTGTGCAAGAAGTAAGAAAGATTCTGTTACGTGACGCGCAATGACGTCCCGGTTTTTTTTGTCGGCCGCTGAGTGGCCAGCCAGACCGGTCTAAACTTGGTTTACCAGTTTCGCAACGTAATGCGGCGAGCCGGCGAGTGCGGCTCACCTTTTAGCGGCACGACGTCGTCCATACCGGCACTAAGTTCAGTGTAATATGTCGTAAATCGTACAGTGTTCGACTTCGCGAGGACTTGCCCAATTGGAGTGGCGTAAAAGCCAAGCCAGAATTGCCGGTCCTGCCAGCGGAGCCGGTGGAGCCGGAGGAGCCAGAGAGCGAGACTACTGTGTAGCGACGAGAAAAAGAATGAAAAAAGAAGGGAACCAGAAGAAAATAAGCCAAATAGGCCCACTTGGCGCGACCGGCACACGTTGCGGTCAATACACTCCGTAGTGCTCCTCTCGCCTGTCGAGCCGAGTGTATTGTGAATATCCACAGCCCAGTCCACATCTCAAGTCGCCGACTACTTAGTACCTCACTTCCGTGAACAGAAAAATGTCAAAAATATGTGCTTCATTCTCGATTGAAGCCCAACGCGGAGGACATTCTGACGCAATTTCGACTCACATACGCTGTCTTTAGCAGACAGGCACATTATCTGGATATCGTGTAAACTTTGATCTTTGATTTTACCAGTCGAGGACGAGGGCATGAGGAGTAGGATTCGAGAAATCCTACGAAATCACACGACCTACTGAGTACCCCGCGTCGATGGCGTCCTCCTGTCTCCTCCTGTCTTCACGTCCCACACCTCGCTCCTCAGTCGATGGAATCTTGGGGCCGTGCCCAGCGATTTGGTAATGGCAATGTGGTAATGAAAACAACAAGCGATGGAGCACAATATATCCTCTGCCCTTCCCAGCTCAAAGGCTCAAGATAGACGCATACAATTTACCCCTGGCACCCCCATTTCCCCGTGATAACATCCGGATTTCCCCATACGCGCATGACCCTGATTGACCCTGATATCAGACTCGGTGTGATTGGAATCCGGTGATAGGCCAGCACGCAGGATGATACTCAAATGCCTCACCGAGATAACCACATTGGGCTATGATGCCGTGAGTTATCTTAACCGTCAGACAGGCTGAGGGCATCTGTGGACAGTGGTATGTTAACTACGGTATGGAAGCACTTATGGTTTCAGATAAAACACTTGTACAAATTAGTTCGCGTCCAGATAGAGACAGATATAGGAAAGTACTCCACGGCTCGTGTGGATGCGGGTGAAGGAGAGCGTTATCGACGAAGGGCCGGGCAACGGCAACAGCAGCACTTTCGCCACGTTGCGACATCCCGACAGTCAGGAGAGCGGGGCATCTGGACATTGCTGGCACCATTGATAAGTTTATCTTTTATGGTCTGCAGATACTCTTGATTATTGATTATGGAAACTTTAAAAATGCATTCGACAGCTCAAGAAAAGGCATAACGGGGCAATGTAATGTGCCACCTTTATCTCTCCCAACACAGTCCAGTGTCCTTGTCCTAATTGTCTTCCGCAACACGCACGACAATCTTTCCCTGTGTGCGGTTCGACTTGATACGTGCATACGCCCGTGGGACGTCAGTAAACGGCACGGCAGCGCCGCCATCGAGTGGGATGTTCAGCTTGCCCTGTGCCATGAGTCCCAAGAGAGAAGTCAGCTTCTCCGGGGTCGCCGGCCCCTCTACAAACCGCGACACGTGCCTGCCGCCGCCCAGAAAGGATGGCCGATAGACAATGGCAATGGCGTCCATGATCGTACTAAACTCCATACCGATGCGCGGGATCTGGGCACCGGCAGCCAGGTACTCATCGGCCGCCTTATAGAGGCCAAACTTCATGCCGATGGCGTCGACGGCGACGACAAAGGGCCCGTTCTCCTTGGCCCTTTTGACCAGAGCGTCCGCCACGTTCGTTGTGCGGTAGTCAATGGTCTCGTCGGCACACAAGGTCTCTCTCACGAGACGGCTGTTCGCCGCTGAGCAGGTCGCCGTGACGTGGCAGCCGTGCGCCTTGGCAATCGTCACAAGAAAACTGCCGATGCCACCGCTGCCGCCGTTGACAAAGACACGCAGAGGCTCGCCCGTCCCTGCCTTCTTCTGGCGTTCTCGAGCAGCCTCGATCTGCGGCACAATGGCCGACCACGCCGTCGACCCGCAGATCCCGATCGTGGCCGCCTGCTCGACCGAAACGCCGGCCGGGACAGGCGCCACGTTCGCCGAGTAGGCGACTGCGTACTCGGCCAGGGCGCCGTGCTGCGTCAGTGGCGGGAGCTTGCCGGCGACGAGCTGGCCAGCCTTGAGCGAAGAGGACGTGTTGCTCGGGACCCGCACCACTCTTCCACAAAAGTCGACGGCCGGCGTGGCCGGCTTCTTCTGGAAGAGGCCGCCGACCAGCGGGAGCTCGACGAGTTTGTGATCGATTGGGTTGACCGATGCGGCCAGGATGCGCACCAATACGGCGTCGCCCTTTCCCGCCGGCGGCGCTGGAAGTGTGCGGAAATGGTCAGGAATCGGAAGGTCGGCGACGAGCTTCAAGTTGGTTTCGATGCCGCCTTTGGTGGAGTTGTAGACCCAGGCACGCATCGTCGCTGGGAGGGAGGAGCCTGTGCTGGTGGCCATGGTGGAGGTTGCAAGCATTGCCGATGAAAAGAGCCTTGCGAAAATGTGCATGTGTGGTATTGAGTGGAACTGTGTTGTAGTATCTGTTTTGCAGTTCTGGTTTGGTACTGTTTTGATGTCTCCTTCATCAGTTACCAGCGAAAATGGCAGGAGCCGTGATATTTATTCGTGGAAGGCACGTCATCTCGGCGACTTATTAAATATGAGTGCATGCCGCTTCCTTACTCTTTAACGTGTCTAGGCGCCTTTCTCTTTCTCGGTGTACTTTGGCCATGAGGCTGACTTTGTCATGAGTCGGTGAATTTTCGCCGATGCACCTCTAATTAGGCAAGTTTGTTTGAGACCCAGTAGGAACCCTACATGTAAATCGTAGTGGGCTACAGTGGGAGGCGGAGACTTTTGTACGGCAGAAAATTGTGGGTCTGCCGCCAAATAGTGCAATCCTAGCGTCATTGGTTTGCCTTTGGTCATCAAAAGTGGCAAAGGTGTTGATGTTCCTGCAATAATTTGGTAACCCGCGCGGTCTCATCACTGGCGGAAGCATCTGCGTGAACATTTGGATCTATCAATTGTAATTTTGTAGTTATGTCTATCTATAGTTTATACTGTATCTATCGGTTATTTAGTGAAAAAAAAGCGGAAAGCGCCTGAGCTTCCCAAAGCGAATTTACGTGTGTGCTTGTACAGGGACCAAGGCCGTGGCCTGAGACACAAGACTGGCCTGAATGCTGTGACCCTGCTCCTTGCGCTCCTTGCGCTCCTCGCGTCTGAAGTAGACCCTCTTTGCCCATTTCCACGACTCGGTACCGAGCAAAAAGACAATGACAGCCACGAAGACGACGGCCCATTCCCAGGAGATGCCGGTATGCAAAAAGACGACGTGGTTGAGGCCGGGGATGTAGATGATGGGGAAGACGGTGAAAAAGACGACGACCACGGCGAAGAACAAAAAGTGGTTGCCCCAGAGGTGGGCAGCCCACGCCTTGAAGCCTTTGGGCATGGAGAAAAGGGACTCCCTAAAATCGATAAGCTCCCAGGCAAACAACAGGAAAATCCAGGTCATGGTCGTGAAGCAGGTGGCGCGGGCGCGGAAGACGGCGTCGCACGAGGCGGAATAATCGTTGTTGCAGTCGATGCCCAGGTTGCCGTCGTCGAAGCCGAACAGGATGACGACAAACGACCCGAGGACACAGGCGGCCATCAACAGGCCGTTGGCGACCATGTCAACCAGCAGTTCAGGCGAAAAGACGCCGTACTTGAGATTTTGCGGGGGTCTCGTCAGAATGTTGGGGACGGCCTTTTCAAAGCCCAGGCCCGTCTCGCAGAACGAGCCGGTGCCCATCAGCATCCACAGCACTTCGACGGGCGACAGCACAAAGACAGACGTGTCTGTCGCGTCCTTGAAGACGAGGCCGACCAGCAGAGCGATGACGAAGCCCACATTGGCCGCCAAGACATGCAGGATGAATTTCTGGATATTGTCAAAGATGCGGCGGCCCTCCTCGATGGCGTTCAAGATGGAGGCGAAGTTGTCGTCGGTCAGCACAATGTCGGATGCATCTTTGGCCACATCGCTGCCACTGCCCATGGCAATGCCAATGTCCGCATACCGCAAGCTGGGGCTGTCATTCACACCGTCGCCGGTCATGGCCACGTACCGGCCGCGCCGGTGCAGCGCCTCGATCATGCGCACCTTGGTGGAGGGCGCACAGCGGGCGAGGACGAGGGGCAGTTCTGCCAACGCATCAACCTCCTCGTCACTCAGACGGTCAAATTCGTGGGCGGCCATCACAATCGTCCGCGCTGTGTGTTCCGACAACATCCTCATCTTTTCCTCTGACGGGAGGATGCCCACGTCAGCAGCAATGGCCCTGGCCGTATCGGGGTGGTCGCCGGTCAGCATGTGCACCGTGATGCCGGCGCCGTGGCACATGCGGACGCTCTCTTTGGACTCGGGCCGCGGCGGGTCGTAGATGCCAATGAGGCCGCGGAAAACAAGGCCCGTCTCAAACTCGTCCCGGGGGCGCGATTTGCCGTCGGCGAAGTCGGCCTCTGAAACAAACTGGTCGAGTTGTCTGTCGGCAAAGGCAAGTACACGGAGACCCTGGCTGGCCAACGACTCCATGTTGGCCAGGATCTCGGCACGTGCGTCGTCGGTGAGAGGAACCGTGGTCTCCCCAGATGTGATGGTGTCGCAGCTTCCGAGGACACGCTCAACGGCGCCCTTTGTCAGGATCAGTGTTTTTTTGTTGTTGGAGACAACATGCTCGCAAATGACAGACATCTTCTTGACGTCCGAGTCAAACGGAAACTCGGCAATCTGGCTCCACTGGGCAGCCTGTCCCTGGGTCATGTCTTTGCGGTTCCAGCCAAAGCGGGCGGCAAACACGGCGACGGCAACCTCGGTCGGGGCGCCGAGGCCGACCCAGACACCGGGCTCTGTTGAAGACTCGTCGTTCTGGTGCAGGGACGCAAGGTTGGCCAATGATCCAATGTTGAGGTAGCACTCGAGGGCGGGGATCAGGGCTGGCTCGTCGGCGGGGTCGACGGTGCGTGTCTTTGTCTTGTCGTCGTCCGTACTCGACGCGTTTCGTGGCTCGCCCGCGCTGAAAACGACATCCCCTGCTAGCGGATTGTAGACGTCGTTGGATGTGTCCACTGTGTATGTGCCCTGGCTCGGCAGCCAGGCCTTGCGGACGACCATGCGGCCCTGCGTGATGGTCCCCGTCTTGTCGGAGCAAATGTCCGTGACACCGCCCAGTGCTTCCAGGCTCTGGAGGTTGCGCACAATGACATGCCGTTCAAGCATCTTTTTCGTGCCAGCAGCGATCGTGACGGTCAGGACCAGCAGCAAAGAGACAGGAATGGTGCCGACGGCCGTAGTGACCGCGTAGATAATGACGTCCCGCCAGGATTCGAACTTGTTGGCGCCCAGGACAATAATAACACAGACAACGGCAAACGCAAAAAGCCACAGAAACAGGGCGGACAGCTTCTTCTGGAGAGGCGTGCCCACGGTCAGCCCAAAGAACTCGCCAAGGCCGTCCACAACAGCGTGGTACCACTTGAGAAGAGTGCGCACGACGGGGCCGTGATTCGTGTCACCGACCGTCTTTTGCATCGATCTGCCGTTGAGTGCGCCGGCAATGCTCCCAATCTCGGTAAACATGCCCGTCGCAAAGACCACGCCTCGGCCGCGGCCTTTTGTCACAATTGTTGAGCTGTACACCACATTGAGCCGATCACCAGGGCCCGTGTCGTCATCGAATGTGGTTTTCGGCAGCTTCGAGACCGGCACCGACTCGCCGGTGAGGGCAGACTCGTCCATTTCGAGGTTGACCGCCTCGATGAGCCGAACGTCCGCCGGGATCGAGTCGCCCGTGCCAATGTCCACAATGTCGCCGGGCACCACGTCGGACGTCTGGATCGTCACCGTCTTGCCGCCCCGGACAACGCTGCACGTGGGCGCCCCCAGACTGCGCAGCGAGTCAATGGTGCGCTCCGCCTGCAGGCTCTGGACGAAGCCGATGCCAATGTTGAGCGCAATGATGCCGCCCAGGATGCCACCTTCGATCCACGCCTTGATGCCGAAACTGGCGGCGAGCGCCAACAAGAGAACCAAGGTCATGGCGTTCAAGATCTGTTCCAAGAAAATCTTGAACGGCTGCACGCCCTTTTGCCCTTCGAGCTCGTTCGGGCCATACTCGACACGCCGGGCATCGGCTTCCGTCGAGCTGAGGCCGGCGGCTATATCTACATGGAGTTCTTCGACGACAGTCGAGAACGGAAGTGCATGGGGTGGTCGAGACAGCGGTTTGTTGGACTGGCCGGGAACATGGTCCTCAAAGTCGGAAAAGGATTTGTCGGTCATAATTGCTGATGCCGCTGTTACCGGATGTTGCATCGTATGAAGGTGTTGAGTAATGGAGGAACGAAGGGACAGTCGTGTATTGACGGCATAGCCATGCCGGGTGCGGTGAGTGAATGCTAAAATAACATGGTAGGAGGTAACACAGGTTGAAATAAAGCCCAAGAATTATTGATGCATATTTTCCTAACTTTTTGTCTCTTCCAGATTCTTGTTTATGCTTCTTTTAAGTTGAATGTCTGTCTCGAGGTTCCGGTTCGATGTCCGGTCGCCTGCATTAAACCTGAAGGGGCAATTTTCAGTCATAGCCTTGTGCTAGTCCAGAACTGGAAGTTTCTGTATTACAGAACTCTCCAAGACTTTCTACCAAGAATTCCCAAGACTCCTCCAAGACTTCTCCAATACTTCTCGAAGAGTTTGCAGGCGGATTGTATTACCATGTTAAGTAGGACAAGGCTGCAATACGGTGCGCCACATCCGGAGACGCTTCCGCCAGCCCTGCCAAGTCCCGCGAGTTACGTAAAGCCGGTGGCCGTGCTAAAAAATGGGAAGAAATGGGAAAGAAAACCAGCGGAAAAGCCGTGTTCTTTGTACTACGGTCGGTCGTTGAAATTTGTTAGTCAGCAATCCAGCCACCAGACCGAGGACTACTTCCCAATTAGGAAAATGAAAACGACCACGACAACGACCACGACAACAGCCAAGACAACTGTACGGAGCACTGCACGAACAATTCCAAACCCCGGTGCCACTTGTGGTCTGGTCAAACACAACCGAAATGGTTAAAGTTTGTTTTTTATCAAATAATTTCGGGCATTTCTGTAAGATCGATCAATCTTTCCATTCTCGGAAATTGTCTGCCATTCTCTCCTTCCAGAAACATGAGAAAATCCGGGGCGGCCCGCGCACCTTCCCTGTAAAAACTAAAAACTAGCTTGCACGCATCGCCAGCAAAACCACAACGTCACCTCTTCTATCATAGGCTAAACGGAGCTCTCGCAACAGAGTCCGATGCATGCCACAGAAGGTCCTCCCAAAATGTCCAAGAGGGATCGGCGTCTCCAATATCTGCGGTGCCGTCGAGTGCCATTGAGTATGGATTCTGGTTCTGCACCCCAGAGCCAGAGAGTAGATCGTCACCAGCCACCACTCCGGGCAATTCTTGAACAGCTGCAGCCTCACTCTCCTTCTTGTTTCTCAAGGCCGCGATGAACCGTGGCGCCACCACGTCGGCGTCGCTGATTCCCTGCACTTGTTGTTCCGCCCGCAATGCAGCCTCCCGTGCCGACCATGCTTCCAGAGCCAATTCCCCGAGCGCCGCATAGAGTGTGTTTTTGGGCATGTCGTCGACCATCTCGGGGTGCACGTCGTATTGTTGTTCGACCAGCGTCCAGGCGACAGCCACTCGCTCGCCCGACACACGACGACGCAGATCGCTCAAAACATAGATATAGGCGTCCATCTGGAATGGCGCGGCCATGTACGTGAACAGGTGCGATGCAAACGGGCTGCGCAGGCCCACGTCGACCAGCTCCAGCATCGAGAGCGCGGACGAAAAGGCGGTGTCCTCGTCCGCGGCGGTGACAGATGCCAAGGGGGCCTGTCGTTGGTGCCGCGGATGGTACAGGGTGAAGCGCATGCGCGCCATGGCCAGGTGGATCATGGCGTCGACCAGCCGGTGCAGCGGGATGCGCTTGTCGAGGTGGCGCAGGTACTTGGTCTCGTAGACCGACTGGATGCGGCGAATGGCGCCGGCGCCGGCCTCGATCCTTGTTTGGTTGGCGTCGACAGGACCCACGACGCCCGTCGGGAGGCCTGCCCCCGTCTCTGGCTCCTCCTTTGCACCTGCCGTACCCGCGCCGGCCGCCCGTACAATGCTCTCAAACGTCTGCGTGGTCGCCGGCGATGAGCGCACCCAGCTGCCAAACTCGAATTTCATGCGCACGCACAGCATCTCGGTCGGCCCGTCGTCTGCATCGCGCTCGCGGGGCAGCTCGGCCATGTCCGGGTGCAGGTCGGCGTCGTTGACGTTGAGGGGCAGCCGCATGTCGCCAAGTTCGACCAGGGCCGTCTTCAGGGCCGACGCATGGGCGTGCACGAGTCCGGCGCCGGCGCGTCCGGCCAGTCCACACAGTGGCCACCACAGCCGCACGCGCATTTCCTGGTTAAACGCCGACTGCTTGGCGTTTGTGTCGGCATGGTTCAGGCCCATGCGCTGTCCAATACGCATGGCCAGGCCCGTGAGGCTGTGTGTCAGATCCGACTCGGGGTCGGAAAACAAAAAGCGGACCAATGCCTGCAGCACCTCCATGTCTCTGGTCGTCATAAAATCGGCCACCATCAAAGCGCGCAGCGTGGCCATCCGATACAGGGTCATCAGCAGCACCTTGGACTCTCCAAAGACAGAGGTGCACTCCGCCGCGGACATGCTCGTGATGGCCAGCGTGTAGATGGCAAAGAGAAGAGCGTGCAGCGACGGCGGCGCCGCCTCTGGGTCGCCGCTGGCCTCGAGCACGCGCGGCTGCAGCGTCGGCGTGTGCACGATTTTCGTCAGCGGGTTGACGCGGTCGACAAAGTGCTGCCACAGCACAAAAATGTGGCGTGGCTGGGGGTGCAGACTCCCCAGGGACGGGGCCTTGCCGGTGGCTGCCTCGTTGATGATTGACTGCAGAGATGGGGTCGAGTGCAGAAATGGATCGTCGGGCGCACGCAGTGTCTGCACCGTAGGGTATTTCAGCTGGCGATGTCAGCGATTGTACACAGTAAAAATAAAATGGCAAGTGACGGGACAGGCACTCACCTCGTGTGGCAGGTCGTGCCATAGACTTCGCCTTGGAGTAGGTGGTTGTTGCAGAGGAACAAGCTGTTGACTGGGAAGCTGTAGCTCATCCTCGCCGTCGTTGTGATCGATGCTATCCTCGTCGTCCTCGTCAGCATCGTCCGCCTCCTGGGCATGTGTCTGTTGTCCACTCTCAGGCACACTCTTCTCCAGCCCAGAAGGCACCCATGTGTGCACATGCGCCCCAAAGTCAACACCATTTTTGCGCATCAGCTCCTCGTAGCGTGAAATTCTCTCCAAGAGCTCGTCGTCTGCCGCCCGCTTCCGCCGTTTGCGAGGCTGGGGTGCGGCATACACACAAACGAGTCGTGATTTGCGGCAGCATGTGCACGGGTCCGTCTTGTCGCATTTGATCTTGCGACGCGTGCAAGAGACACATGCGCGGGCACGTGTCAGTGTTTGAGGACGTAGTTGCAACTGTGTTTGTGTTTGTGTTTGTAGTTGTGTGTGCGCGTCGGGCGACGCTGGCGTGGAAGCCACGGTTGGCGATGGCGATGGCGAAGCCATGATAGCAGGAAGGAGGATGTGCAGTGATAGCGCACCCGTAAACTTCAACAACTGTCTAGGCACATGGCGAAGACGAGCTTAAATACAAGACATGTCGCCTCGAGGCAGACACTGTCGTTGAGCAATATCGCGGGGCTCGGGCGTTATGCGTCCCAGAAACCGGGCATTATGCGTCCAAAAATAGCTTAGTAGATTCCCAATCTAGAACCGAAATCCCCGAGCCAAATCAGCACCGAGTCCAGGACGGGTAAAACAGCGCCCGAGAACACCAGTCTGACGCTTATTGGTTCGTTTGTCTTCATTGTGGATCTTCTTTATGTGTGCAGATTGAATTGTGCCATTCCATGTTCAATTGATTTCAACATCACGTTTTAACACCAGCACATCTCATAAAATGTTCTTCTTTTCGTGTTGTTTTTGACGTTGTTTATGTCTATTGTTTTGATTTTTTTAACAAAAAATGTTCATTTTCCTTTTGCTTTTTCTTTTTTTTAATACAAAATCGCGACAAAAAAATTGCTTAATTGGAAACACAAGCGAGGTCCACTTCCGTACCTTAAGAAGGGAATTCGAAGGTGATGCAACAATCTGTAGCTACTGTTTTCACGCATATCTTGTGTACGACGAAATGTTAGCAAACAATGGTAAATGGTGCTGGTGTTCCCAGCCTGGTGTCGTGGCTCACTCTCACGGTGAATTGCCGCATTTAGAGTGATGACAGCGTCATTTGTGTAGGATTGTGGAATGCGAAGACTGCGGGATGGCCCGACATCC
The DNA here is from genome assembly GCA_021396375.1 of Sporothrix mexicana. Taxonomy (NCBI): domain Eukaryota; kingdom Fungi; phylum Ascomycota; class Sordariomycetes; order Ophiostomatales; family Ophiostomataceae; genus Sporothrix; species Sporothrix mexicana. The sequence goes on from WNYC01000039.1 coordinate 210,887, forward strand.
AAGGTGGAGATGGGAACGAACGAAGACATGAGTACAAATCAGTCGAGCAGAAAGAGTGCCGAGGCGATTTTTTGGATCTTTGGTGCTTTCAAATCGGTGTCGTCTTTCTTTTGAGCTGTCCAAAATCCTCGATGACGTCAAGGACCGGTTCATCGTTGACCCTGCCCTTTAGCTTGCCGTTTCCGGTGCAGAGACCGCCTAAATGTGCCGCTCTGGTGGCGTTGGCTAGGCGGCCTAGCCTAGGCCCACAGATGCCATTTTTGAGCTTTGTGGCCGTGTCCCTGGTATTTTTCCAGTGCAGGCACATGGCGAAATTTCTGCATGACACGGCAGATTCATGCCCATGGGGCTAAAATGCATTACACGTTCGCTGACAAATGGGCTGTAGCGTAGATGGCGTGGAAGTTTTGTTTTTACACCTGCAACGGTGTTTGTCGCCGCACTGAACAAATGTCGATTTTGAGTGCTTATTTTGTGTCTATCTGTAAGCTGATCACCGGTGTTTCGGTATTGCTCGCACACGTTCTGGCGGAGTTGCGGAGCGGAGTTTCGGCGGCCTCGAGGCTCAACACAGCTGACAAACTGCCCTACAGCCCTAAAGCTGACGACGGCATTTGCTATTAAAGTTCCCGGGCGATCTACGATTTTATGATTCTACGATTTTACGATTCTACGATTTTACGATTCTACGATTTTACAAATCTACGATTCGACGATTAGAGAGCAGCGTTTCATTTTGATACATAAACAGACTGCCCGCCCCGACAAACACAAACACATCAAATCGTCTTCCCCTAAAGCAACAACAAAACCACACCGATAGTTACACCTCACACATCACACACCACACACCACACACCACACACCACACACCACACACCACACACCACACACGCCGCACGATGGCCAATCCCTACGCCACTAGCAAGCTCTTCCAGCCGCTGCAGCTGGGCACCAAAACGCTGCAGCACCGCATCGCCCTGGCGCCGCTCACGCGCAACCGCAACGACAACGACCACACGCCCATCCCTATCATGGAGACGCACTATGCCGACCGCGCGTCGACGCCGGGCACGCTGATAATCAGTGAAGCAACAGCCACGTCGCACGACGAGGAGGGCCAGCGCAACATCCCCGGCTTCCACACGGCCAAGCAGATCGCGGCGTGGACGCGCATCATCGATGCCGTGCACGCCAAGGGCGGCGTCTACTTCCAGCAGTTCTTTGCGCTTGGGAGGGCGTCCACAGTCGATTACATCCAAGAGACGGGCCGGCCATATCGGTCGAGCAGCGATATTCTGCTCCCGGGCAACACCGTGGCGCCGGCACCCATGACCGAAGCAGAGATTCAGCAGACGATCCAGGACTATGTGACGTCGGCAAAGAACGCCATCGGTGCCGGTGCCGACGGCGTCGAGATCCACGCCGCGCACGGTTATCTGCTCGATCAGTTTCTGACCGACTCGAGCAACAAGCGGACCGACCGGTGGGGCGGCTCGATTGAGAACCGGGCGCGACTGACGCTCGAGGTCGTCAAGGCCGTTGTTGCTGCCGTCGGTGCCGAGCGCGTGGCGGTCCGCTTCTCGCCCTATGCCGGCTTCCAGGGCGTGGCCAAGAACGACATCCACGAGCTGTACGGCTATCTGGTGGACGAGCTCAAAAAGATGGACGCCAATTTTGCCTACCTGTCGCTGGTGGCCGCGACCGGTGATCCGGCCACCATTGTGCTCGGCCAGGACCAGACCCACAAGGGCAAGACACTGGACTTTCTCGTCGAGGCCTGGGACAATCGCTCGCCTGTTCTGATTGCCGGCGGCATCACGCCCGAGGTCGCGCGGCTGACGGTCGACGACCACTACAAGCAGTACGACGTCATCATTGGCTTTGGCCGCCACTTCTTGGCAAACCCCGACCTGGTCTTCCGCATCAAGAACCAGATCCCCTTGAACAAGTACAACCGGCCGACGTTTTACCTGACGATGCAAAACGAGGGCTACAACGATTATCCGTTTAGCGAGGAGTTTAAGACGTCACAAGAGGTGGCAGCACAAGCATAGATTTGATACACATACATGATTTTAGATATACAAGCAGACGCAAAGTACAAATAGAGCATAGATTTATACAGTTTTACAGTCTACTGTCAACCCGCATGAGCAGATCTGGTGTCAGCTCCTCCAGTTTACTGCACCCAGCCAGCGCCATGCAGGCACGAAACTCGTCTTCGAGAATGCGCAGTGCACTCATTAGGCCAGCCTCGCCGTCGTACGCAATGGCCCACAGTGCTGGGCGGCCAATCCAGACCATGTCTGCACCAAGGCAGAGGGCTTTGAAGACGTCCGACCCTCGCCGGATGCCGCCGTCAAAGTGCTGTCTGTTAGTTTCTACCTTGACGCTATCTATCCCCAAAGATATCCCCTAAGTGATTGTGACTTACCACTGGAATGCGGCCGTTTACCGCCTCGCATATGCTCTGGAGGACATCGAGGGTTGGCGGCGCGTGGTCGAGCTGACGGCCGCCGTGATTTGACACAAAGATGGCATCGGCACCGTTCTCGACCGCGAGTGCTGCATCCTCGGGTGTGACGATGCCCTTGAGCCAGATGGGGAGAGACGTGATCGACTTGAGATACGCGATGACGTCCCAGGTGAGAGAGGGATCTGTTGTGTTTAGTATACTGGCAACAGGCTGGAATAATACTATAGTTAAAGCGCCTACCGTTCTTATTTGACGGAGTCGACGATGTCGTCGTTGTGGACGAACCTCCTTGGCTCAGATCGTCCGTCCTGTGGTGCGACCCCGTCTTGACGCCTAGACTGTCGGGAAAGTTGGCCATTTTCAGGTGTAGTGGCAGCCGGAACCTGTTGCGGATCTCGGTCAGGCGGCGGCCAAAGTAGGGCGTGTCGACCGTCAACACAATCGCCTTGTACCCGGCCTTTTCTGCCCGTCTCACCAAATCGTCGGTTGTCGCCCGATTTTCAAACAGGTACATTTGCATTACGCACTCGCTCCGACCAGACAGCCCGGCCATGTTGCGGGCGGCATCGGCTTCTTGCACGACATCTTCGAGCGACGTCGTGCTAAAACTGCTGAGGCCCATCACTGTGCCGTATGCGCCACAAGCACGCGCCGTCGCTACTTCGCCGTCCGGATGGGCCATCTTCTGCATGGCGGCTGGGGCAACGCAACAGGGAAATGGGATCTCATGGCCATCCTGAAATGCTCGCCGCTGCGGCGAGAGTGACGACACGTCCCGCAACACGCGTGGCCGGATGTACCATTTGGCGTAGGCTGCCCGGTTGGCCCGCAGCGTGACGCTGTCCTGGGCGCCGCCGTTGAAGTAGTCGCGGGCTGTCTTGGGCAGAAATTCGCCGGCGTACGCTTCAAAGTCGTCAATCGAGTACAGCTGCGGTTTGGAAGGGGCGGCCATCGTGGGTGTCGTCTCTGCTCGTGCTGTGATGACCGGATGTGGTTAGCCTGAGTTGGCGAGAATTGTCGTGGTGCAGTTTCGACTACTCACGCTCGACTTGCTTCCAGACAACCGTTGGTCTTGGTCTTGGTATTTATTCGAGAGTTTGTGCGGGTGCCTGCATCCACAATGCGGAGAAGCTGCCATTTCTCTCCGTTTGGATCGTCTCATTCTATCCTCAGGTGTGACTACGACGTAATATACATCAATCAGTTGCTCCGTCTTCTCCTGCGCACATTGTTGTGCTTCGTCGGCTCGCCATCGGCTATCCTCGACTGGTGTTGCAATTTGGAGGATGCCAAGGCGATATTGGCAGAATAGCCGGCCGAGTGCTTGCTACCGATCGCAACTGATTCATTGGCATGGGTGTGCCTAAGCTAAATTCTCCACACGATGTGATCCTTCGTCGAAAGACATTGTTGACTACTGCTACTCTGCGGGGAAGTGGAGAATTTCCCCGGACCCAGAGTACCGCGCGAATCCAGACTCCCGTCCGGAGTCGTGGATCCTTGGACGGGGTTCCAAGATCAATTTTTCGTTGAAGGCTGGGGAGCGCATGCATCCATCTCACTGCTTCAGCCAACATGACAGTTTTCGAGATATAAAGAGCGCAGATCGCGCTGCGCCGTTCGCCCTTCGCTCGCGGCCGAGCATATCAGACGATACACGACACGTACAATTTCAACGACTCACATCAACGACACATACACAATGGCACGTGACGCGGAGATGGAGACTTTTGATGATCCCGCCCTCGAGAAGCAGGATGTCGACCACGCAGAGTCGGCCTCTGTCTTTGAGGAGGACGCTATCGAGGCGAAGCGCGTCCTACGCAAGATCGACTTGCGGCTGCTTCCTCTCATGATCCTGCTGTACACGTTGACCTTCCTTGACCGTGTCAACATTGGAAATGCTGCCGTCTGGCATCTCGAAAGTGACTTGCATATGAAAGGTTACGACTACAATATTGTCGTTCTTGGTAGGTACTCCCGTCGCTCTTTCCCGTTTCGTACCTGCCTCATTAAAATCAACTTCGGACTCGGGACGTCCCGCCCGTGTCCGCCCACCAGCATCCTCTTTGGACTTATTTGTATTTTTCACACAAGCTCATCTTTCCACATGTTTTTGCCGCAAAAGCTAACAGACTGCAGTGTTCTAGTGTGTATCTCCCTCCCCGTGACCCAATTCTGTTCCATTCTAATTCTAACCTTGTCATGCAGCATCCCATACATCCTCCTCGAGATCCCATCGAACCTGGTCATCAACCGTGTCCCTCCCCGTTACTGGGTCGGCTTCCTGACTCTGGGCTGGGGTCTGTCGGTCACATTTGGCGGCTTTTCGAAGAACATGGGCGGTCTTCTGACGGCCCGCATCTTCATTGGTATTTTCGAGGCTGGCATGTTCCCGGGATGTCTGTTTCTCATCGGATCCTGGTACAGACGCGAGGAACTCATGACGCGCATGGCCTGGTTCATGGTGAGCAATGACATTGCGGGCTGTCTTTCGGGTTTGCTGGGCGCTGGCCTCGGTTCTCTCGATGGAACAGCCGGCTACTCGGGCTGGTCGTGGATCTTCTTCGTCGAGGGCGGGTTTACCTGCTGTGCTGCCGTTCTTGCGCTCTTGTTTCTGCCCTCCTTCCCCGAAGAGTCAAACATCCTGAAGCCGGAGGAAAAGGCATGGTACCTGCGTCGCCTCAAGCAGGATGACAACAACCGTGCCGGCGAACAGAAGAGAATGGACGTCGGCGGCGTGCTGCGGTCTCTCAAGGACTGGAAGGTGCTGACGTCGGGTGTCCTGTACCTCTCCGTCTGCGTGACTGCCTACTCGCTGTCTGTCTTCCAGCCGGTCGTCCTAAAGACTTTTGGTTGGTCGAGCCTCAAGTCAAACCTGCTGACGGTGCCGGTGCGGGCCGTGTCTGGTATTATTTCCGTGCTGGTGGCTCTGTGGAGCGACAAGGTCAAGCGGCGCGGCGTCTTTTGCCTGACTGGCTACTCGATTAGCATCATGGGCTTGCTGTTTGTGATGCTCTTCCACAACGGTAATCTGCGCTACATGGGCTTCTACTTTGCATCGTTTGGCATCTACATCTGCCAGCCTCTGGTGATTGGTTGGTGGTATGTACTTTTCCAACATTCAAACATTCCAATCTTTCTGCTACGCCTCCTAACAGCTCAGTGTCAACCAGGTCATTGGCTACACGAAGCGCGGCACGGTCACGGCTTTCGCCGTCAGCTGCGGCCAGGTCGGTGGCATTATCTCGGCCGTCGTGTTCCCCGGCAAGGACAAGCCGCAGTACGTGCCGGGCATCTCGACGTGCATTGCCTTCCAGGCCGTGGGCATTCTGGCAGTCGCCAACATGTGGTGGTGGTGCCGCTGGGAGAACAAGCAGCGCGACGCTGGCAAGCGCGATCATCTGCGGGAGCTTCCCGCGGACGAGCAGGAGAAACTTGGAGAGCTGCATCCCGACTTCCGGTACATTCTGTAAAGAGGAGCGTGGTCAGGGGAAACAATTTGGTGACGCGAGAATATCGGACCTGTACAAGAACATCGAAATACAAGGCAAATAAATCAAGCATCGTCGTCTAAAGCAGACTAACTGAAGTATCTCCAGATGGCATTATAAATATTCATAATGGACATACCACCAAAAAAGCTCACAAAAGATTTCCTTCTTAGACGTACTCCTTGTGCCGTCCCTGCCCCGGCCTGGATAGTGCATATGCTCCTTATCTCCCCGTTCCTGTTGCAACTTCGGCTGTTTTCTTAAGAGTTTATAGTTGTCTTGGCCTGTTCGTAGGGCCCATGCGGGCCATGTTCGTAGCACCGCAGCACTGGCCATATGCATGCAGCTATGCATGGAGAGGGCGACTATCGCTGCCTTGTCACTTCACCTCTTCTCTTTTTTTTGTTGTCCGTCCCCTCGCCGGATTAGACTACACATCTTGGCGAGAGCATATGAAACAGAGCTGGCCCCGAATGGCGGAGCCTATTGGAATTTACCTCCTTGGGGAATCAGTCACGACGCCATCATGGGGGCGGATGATCAAAGGGCGAAGGTTGGCGGTGGGTATGGTCTCCGTTAGAGGTATCCGGTGTAAAAAGGGGGGACAAACAGTGGGCCACACCGTCTTATCTACCTGTGTTTTATTATCTCCTTGGGGTCAGAGATATGTCATTTTTCACCCGTGTCCAGTTGACCTGTATTTACGAAAGTCAATAAACGCACAGTCCAGAGATACAGGTTTTCCCACACACTTTGTGTGTCCACAGAAGTTCTGTGGACCGAAGATAGTGTATTGGACAAATTAAACTGATTTCTCAAAAAACCGACATATTTCTGACTACAAGTTGATAGTGTTACTTCCACGTCTTTCGATCTGCTTGTATTTTTTTTCTCCGGCAAGTCTCCCACTCACGTCCCCTGCCACTTTTTCTCGTGAGGGGGTGGAGAAGAGGGTCGGTAGCTGTTGTTAGTGGGTCTAGAGAACAGCCTGGCAGCTGTGTTTGGATGAGTGGGCCAGGGGAGTAGTTAAAGCTCATTTTTCAAGGCTCCTTCAGCGGTGCCTTGCTACCTGGACACAGCCGCCACTGTGTTGCGACGGGCCAAGACTAGGCATGTCCGCAAACGGACTGTATGGCACGGCACCTTTTTGGTCATACGACGTACAGAAGCATGGAAACAATATTTTCCGAAACGGAGACAAACGCTTAGATTGGGGGAACTGGGTGGAAAGGATTGGAAACGAGACAATCTAACAGGCAACAAAACTGGAAAAGAGAACCACAAGCAGACGGCGAAGTGAAAAAAAAAAAAAAAAAAAAAAAAAAAAAAAAAAAAAATTGCAAAAAAAAAAAAAAAAAAGAAGAAAAATAAAAAAAAAAAAAAAAAAAAAAAAAAAAAAAAAAACACCACAACACAGCCAAAAAAAAAAAAAAAACAAAAAAAAAAAAAAAAAAAAAAAAAAAAAAAAAAAAAAAAAAAAACAGAAAGAAAAAAAAAAAATTCGCGAACGATAACCTAAATTACAAGAAAATGAAACAAAAATCTAAACAGGACCCTATGCGATGCGCACTAATTTAAAAAGTGGAAGCAGGAAGAGGAGAAAAAAAAACCTTAGTTTCTCTGCCGAGCAGAAGAAAGGGACGGAAACAAAAACCTCTTCCTCGCTTCCAAGTGGCAAGATATAGGGTGAAAAAAAGCCACAAACAAAAAAAGATGGCATTCCGTGCCACCGGGCGGCAAAGACAACATGCCAAATGATGTTTAGGCCCGCCGCCGACGCTTCCCACCTGCACGAGCACGCGCCGGCGTGCCACTGGCTTGATCTTGACTGGCAATGGTGTTTGAAATGTTGGCCGGCCATCTGACTCTTTTCCGTAGTGTCTGGCTTCGGTCATCGTTCTTCACCACCCCATCTGTCTCCGTCTCGCCTTTCCCGCCCTTGCCCGTCTTTCCGATCTCGCCACCGCCTTCGTCGCCTTCGTCGTCCCTGTTGCCTTCGTTGTCCCCGTTATCCTCCTTGTTCCCGTTGGCCTTGGTGTCCCCGTTGTCCTCGTTGTCCCCGTCCTCTCTGACCTGCCCTCTCTCTTCCTCGCCGTGGTCAAACGCGTAATGATGCATGGTGTGAAAACCATACATCTCAGCCAGAGCGAGCTTCTCTTCGTACTTGAGCTTTCCGTCCCAGAAGCGGAATAGCTCTGCCATCTCGGCCCTGTCCTTGGGCGGCACGCGACTCTGCACCTGGGGTGGGGCCAGTGTCCTTGGGATGACCTCGTCGCGTAGATAGTCAGGGCGCTCGCGGGTATTGTGGTATTTTTTGGAGCCGTTGAAGTAAAAGATACCGATCAGGTGGTTGGCCTCATCGCGTGTGATCCCCTGCACCGCCCAACGGTCGTGCAGGTCGTCCCACGTATCGTGATGCCCGAGCCTCGTCATCGGAAGATCTTTGGGCATGGCGCGCAGGATTGATGTATTCCGATCGTGCCGCTCTTTCAGCTTCGACTCGTGAAGGACATTGGGGTTTTCCGGGAGGGTGAAGGTCACAGACGTGATGGAGACTACCTGTTGATTAAACACAGCATCGTACCAGGCTTCCGTGTTGCGGGCTTGAGCCAAGGCTTCTTCACGGACGGACCGTATGTGGTATGAGGCCCTCCTGAGCATTGCCACACTGGTGTCATAAATGAATTCCAGAGTCATAATCTGCTCGTTGTTGATATTCTGCATTGTCCTCAGCTCGAGGGAATACGGGCGGCTGTGTTGCGGACCGGCAATGGCCATGCGACGCAGATCGGAAGGCGGGGAGTCTGCAGCGGTAGACTGGGAGCTGTCATTCTTGCCGTTCTTGTCATTCTCGTCGCCGTCGTCGCTGGCGCAAGCATGACCGGCCTTTGGCCCGATGCTGGCAAAATCCACAGGTTTCCTGCTGCGACCCAGTAAGCGGGGGGGCAAGCGCGGCCACGCCATGATCTCGTCCCACGTGTAGCCAGCCGCCAAAACGTCCTCATGGCGGTCCCATGTGGCCTCGAGAACCCGGCGTGCTCGCGTTTTTGCATTTTGCACCACGCGCTTGTGAGGCGACTTCATGTCCTCGGCAATGGAGGCGAGCTGATCGAGATACTCTTCGCCATAGAACCACCGTGCCCACTTGAGTAGTTCACGCCAAGGTTTGCAGGCGGGAAACTCCATCCAGCCCTCGCCCCATCCCTCGAGTCTGCGTAAGCGCATCTGGCGTAGGAGGAACAATTCATCGCCCTGCACGTTGTCGCGGAAGGCGTACATGTCACGGTTGTTGATCATCTCCTCACGGTCCTCGTCCCAGCCTTCGCCGAAGTGCGTGCGGCCCCAGGCACGGTATGTGGCTTCCTCGTATGGCTCTGGCGGGGGAGTCCATGGCCGCTTATGATATGAACGTTCGAAATCGCCACTATAGGGCTTATGGAACGCGGCCGGGAACTTCCAATTATTGCGATCCATCCTTTTGTTAGTGCTTTGCAGTAAGTTTTGGCAGTCGGTTGTGTGAAGTAAGGATGAGTGTAGGGGTAGTAATAGTTGTCTAAAGGTTGAATAGAGATTATTGCGGATGAGGAAGAGTGAGTAGTGACGGGGAATACCGATGCCGGGGCGGGATGAAGGAGATGGCGTTTGTTTTATCTCATCCCCTAACCCCCTCACTCCGTTTTTTTCCTGACAACGAAACGCAAACGGTCAGTTCTGTACAAAGGCATTCGTTATTGGACGCTTTTGCTCGACAATCGTATCCAATGAACTAGACGTGGTTGGCGAAGCGCCTCCCTTTCCAATCCGAAAGCGTCACAACCAACATTGACCAGTCTGATTCTCTTTCACCCTGGAGGCACTAGCATCGTGTATACCGAGCCCTTTGTTTCGGCAATGGAATTCGCTCCTCTATCACGTCCCCTTTTGGTACTCACCTTGCCTGCACAATTTCCACCTCGCCGTTTCAATTTTCGCTATCCTTACTGCTGTCTCCCTCCTGTTCACGTATTGTCGCCATTAGTCTATACACTCATTTCCTCTCGTCCCCAATATTATATGTCACAATGCTCTATTTTTGTCCTCTGATTGTTTTACATTGTTTCTTCGCGTCCGTGGTCTGGCGTACGCCCTATTTTGCCTTTTTTGTCTCTTTCGTTTGTAGTCTTGTTCGTTTTTCCTTAAAACAGTGTTCCTTTCTTTGTGAGAGATGGCTTTTCTCTTTCTCCTTAATTTCTTTCGCCGCGAGCGTTGAAAAATACAAATACTGGCAATTTCCAACCAGCCAAACCTCCAACAGACCAACAAAACCAAACCGCCATCCAACCAGCCCACCATCCAATTAACCAGCCAACCAACCAGCCAACCAACCAGCCAACCGACCGCGGCACTCCCTGTGTGGCCACCAATGGGCGATTCAAGCACATCAAATGTCCGTTTTTGGCTCATACCCGCCAACGATGCGGCTACCCAGATTGTCATGCACCCTGACAACAGCGGCCGATGTCAAGAAGAGCCTCTCTTTCAGCCCATTCATGTGTTGGCCATACGCCCTCACGCAGCCAAAATTGACTCCCGCCTTGTTACGCTTGGTGGTGCAACGGACACATGTGACATATTTCTCGCAGGTTGCGACACAATTTCCGGTACAGTATAGAATCCAAATGCAAAACATACTGCAATTTACGATCCTCAGTAGGAACGCTAATAGACTGTGCAAAGCATAGAGCACCCGCAGTGTTACTTTGATTTTCACCCCCAAACCGCCGAGGTCCTGTTTCACAATGTTTCGCCAGACGGAGGCATGAGCCTTCATGTCATCGACTGGTCCGGGCGGAGGTTTCTACCACGGCCAAAGAAGTGCGTTGTGGAGCGTGACAAGCCGATGCTTCTTGTGACTGGAAAGGCCTATTTTATCCTCCTACGCCCTAGCTCGTCCAAAAACTACTTCCCGACTTTCCCACTCCACGTACAGCTGGAGGTAGACCACGGAAATGGTATGCGTGGCATGTGCGATGACACTTCATCCTCTGGCCTGTGCGGCCAGGTACAGGATCAACAAAGGCTCGGCACAGTGGGCAGCATAAGAAACAGTGCAGAGCGCCCAAGGCTGGAGTGGGCAGAACGCGGCAAGCTTGGTCATGGTGGAGAAGGCGGTGTGGTACGTCGCCATATCCGGGGTTCCTTGTTTTCTCAACACGTTTCATTAACAATCATTTGACAGTTACGCGTCGTTGATCTTCAAGACGGCAACCATTACGCCCTCAAAATCATCACGAAAGAGTCGCTGCTCTCTAGGCGATGCGACAGCGGCAGCTTCATTAAACATATCGAAGACGAGATAAAAATTGTCAACGGCGTTGCGCATGTATGCATGCATTACCATCCCAACCCTCGCCTACCATTCCTGTATATGCGGAGCCCGGAAGTCGCTAACCACCCTCCAGCGAAACATTGTGCCGTACCTTCACCACCAGGGCGGGGAAAATGGCGCAGTCGAAATTTTCATGCCCGTGTACGAGGGGAGCCTTTTTGATCGGATCCAACAAGTCCAGGAACGGCAGGAAAGCGGCCACGTGGTGCGCATGGAGTGGGCTCGGGGGATGCTCACCCAAATCCTGACTGCTCTGTCCTACCTTCACAGCCGTGGTATAATCCACCGCGACGTTAAACCAGGCAACATCCTATTTCATGGCGACAAGTGGATATTGGCAGACTTTGGCATCGCGAAGACACTTGATCCTTCTACTTCCACATTTACCAAAATTTCGACTGAAAAGTACAGACCTCCCGAGTTTCATATCGATGAGGGACAAACGGCCGTGTACGACATATACGGGCTTGGCTTGTGCTTTCTTGAGTGCTTCGTGAAACTCAGCGACGACATAAACGGCGAAACCCACACCGCCCGACACACCAGATACATGGAACTTATGCGTCAATATGTACCCGACCTGACGGACATGCTGGAAATCCGCTCGCTTCGTCCCACGGCGGACGAAGTCCAGCGCACACTTTGTTCTTCGTCAACACTTGTCCCCGTTGTCAGTCACTGGCCTGGCTCGGGTGAATCCAAAAACCGCCCTTTGATTTCTCACGATATGGAAGGAGGCGACCTGGGTAGGGGCGCAATGATGGCGGACAGCCAGCCATCCTCTGCAGACATGAGCTGGGAGCCGACCGTGCTTCAGAGTTCACGTCCGCAGCTGGAACATCACACCGGATTTGGTAGCATGCAGGAGCAAACGCCTATGGTGGGCCCAGCCGAAAACGAGCCGTGGAGTCCAGGGGCCTTGTTTGGGTCCTTACCCACAGTAGGTCCATCTCAGGCAGCGCTCCAACCAGGACGACAGTCGGAAGAGACATGCGGATGGGAACTGGGAAAACAGATGGGTGCCACAAACACGCGTGCGTCACTCAAGCTTGGCGGTGTTGTATCCGCGACCAGCGGAGAAGAGGGCACCAAGCGGCCAATATCCCCGGCCAGTCGTGAAACACCACGGCGCAGCAAACGCCTAAAACTATTCACGGTGGAAAGTTGAGGCTAGGAATACGATAAAAGACAGAAAGGACGGAAAGGACGGATAGAAGGAGCAGAGGGTCACAGCGGCTGAAAGATGCGAAGAGCGGCGTGTGGACCGCAGGGCCCTGAGGTGTCACACTTGTTTTCTTTTAATCGAAGGAGTTCCGGTCAATGTTTATTTGCCAATAGTTGTATATTACTACATAAGTCAGTGCTGAAACATAGAATTGAAACAAAAAAAAAAGTTACCGAACCAGAAAGGAAAACAAAAAGAAAAAAAAAACGACAGAGCTACATATGATAGGATTTTGTTGGGAAAACATTTCAGAAAACCGTCAGGGGCCGGGTAACCACTGATAATGACGAGTGTGCCAAACGTCTACCTTGGCCCCTTTTCCGCTTTCTTCTTTTTTTTTTTTTTTTCTTATCAAAGACGAAGGCCGAGGCGGAAGATGGATCAAGGATAATTTTTGATAGAAGAAATAAGCCTTGGATGAGGCCCGTAACAGACAATATTGCCGTTCGTGTATGCGGTCAGCGGCGATAAAGTCACGTATTTTATTGATAGCGTCTCAGAATTTTGATTTCGCAGCTTGAAGTATCCATCACATATGACACATTATGTTCTGGGGCAAATACCGGCTACTCACGGAAACTGTTCCAGCGTCTTAAATACAGGGAAGAAAAGTAGAGGACACAAGCAATGAGAAAAATATCAACCACCGCATACCTTCCCATTCCTAGCAAGGAGTCTGCGACCAGACAAACGCGTTACTACCAACCTTCAAACTCAAAAATTATAGCGTTTTTTGGCTTCCTTTCGTCTTTATTTCTCGCCAGTGAACCTTACCAACATTCAACCGAGTTTACCAACTCCTACCACAACACGACGACAACAAGAACCTCACGCATACGACGACACCTTCCGAATCACAAAGCTACAATGGCGCAGCCACAAACAGGGTTCTCAGAAGACTGTACGGATGGCAGGAGCACTCGAACAAGTACGAGCCGGCGAACGTGCCAAAGGTTTGGAGCGGTGGGCGGGGAGCCGTTTCTCGGCCTGTTCGAATGGGTTGTTGCCGAACCCACGGTTGCCCAACTGCAAACCGTAGAGGAGCGCATGATCGGCCAACAGGGCGGCGGCACGACTAGCTGGCGCGAGGAGGAGGCACACACACTGCCCACGCTTTCGGTCACAAAAGAGGGTGATGCCTGGGTGGTTATCTACAAGTGCCCGGAATCCCAGCAGCAGCAGCCAATCAACCTGTGCGAGATGATGCGGACGATGGCCAAGCCGCCGGCTGACGAGCGACGGACCCTGGCATGCACGGTGGCGACACAGGTCCGGTCGTTGCACGTCCACTTCAACATCCTACACCCAGCGCTGCGAACGGAGAGCTTTGTGTTTATGACGACGAGTGTACCTCATGGTGGCCCGGCGTCACCCGACACCACCAAGCCTTATATTCTTGACTGGGGTAGCTATGCTGCGACGACCTCAGCCGCGTCTCCATCCGCGCTCACGGTCGACAGGATGTTCGAGCACCCTAGGTATAGCGCGCTCCCGGCCAGCGAGCGCACGGCCGCGCCGCCGTGGTTCAATCAGGCATGGGCCTTGTTGATGATACTATCTGAAATTGCAGACTGGAGGCCCATCACCGGCGGTCCATTCCGCGACGAGGCCGAACTGCGCAAGGCCATAGAGCAGCGCGTGCGCTTGGTGACCAACGCCTCTTGGAAGAACGGAACGACGTCTGCGATTATGCGCTTTGGCTTCCAGGCCCTCGAGAAACCGCTGACGGTCCTGCAAGGAGTCAGCCACTGGGACATCAAGTACTTTTACGACCACATCTGTGATATGCTCGCGCCCGTTGCCACTTGATCTGCGTGGGGGGTCTGTTTGTGGGATATTGGTTGTAGAGCAAGAGTCGTGGATCTTTGTTAGCCTGTGTAGAATGTCTTGTGTTCTTATTTTTTATGTTTTATTTTCGATTTCGGTTTCTGTTTGCATGTGCCAGATGAAGTAGAGTTGGTTCAAGAAGACAGTGTGTTGCTCCGTCTGGTCGCCCGTGCTGACGGACACCACGATGGATCAAGCATAAACGGGTCGTTTGGCGCTAAAAGTCGTGGCCAGCACCCAACCCAACAAGGACGGTGCGGCGGCTGTGGCCTAGGAGAGAGACACCTCGGCCTACTCGTCTATCCACTTTTCCTTACCGACGACATGATTCTCAAGCAACGGCTCGTCATGCGCTGTGACCGCACCGCAGCTGCCGTCGACGGGTTGCAGGTCACGGAGTTTTTACGAGGCAGTTGGCTCCTTCAGAGCGTAAATATAACGGTTCAAGTAACCAGGCGGTGTTGCTTTTATCTACTCTGTATCTCCCATTTCAATATCGGGATGACGCCTTCGCTGTTATTGGGATTGATTCCGGCCATTATTAGGGGGAGATAAACATGTCTAGTATATTGCAACGCGGTTATTTTAATGCAAGCGATGGTGCGTTGGTCAAATTGTATAGGCAGAAGAATGCTAGTCGATTGCCGTTTGGATTCTCCATCCGTCTGGGGTCAACCAACACGAGTGAACCAACACGCGGAAGCAGGGTGATTTTGGAGCGCAGCTAATTAGGGGGAGACGCTGTGGGGTCCCCACGCAGACTAACGGGGCCAGAGATCCGACATTTCTGGCCGGCGTGAAGCACCCTGCGGAGTGCATGGTCGCTCAGAGCAGCTAATGCATCTTGTGATCTCGGCGTGTGGGGATCATGGTAACAACATCCGAGATGGCACGAAAAGACGACCTTGTTCTCCTCCACATTCGGGGGAGATACCGGGTGGACAGCCACTTATTGCAGATGGTGTGGAAGCATGGATCCTTTTGGGACAAGCCGATGAACGGGAGTGCAGAGTCAAATGAAATAAAACAAAACGATAAAACAAAACGGGAACCTTGTCCAACTTCGCATGGGTTGTGTAAAACGTCTGTCGAAATTCGAACAAGATTAGCTAGCAGTTTTGCACAAACGACGTCAACATGGCCTCCCAAACAAACAGCAATGCCACTGCCGCGGCGCCATCAACATCGACCGGCGCAGGCCTCATCCTGCAGGCCCTCCTGGCGGCCGACATTACACACCTGTTTGTCAATCTGGGTTCGGACCATCCGGCGTTTCTGGCCGCGTTTGCCAGCCGGCAGTTTGCGGACCGAATCCAGATCTTTACGGCGCCCAATGAGATGAACGCGCTGTCGGCAGCGTCGGGTTTCGCGCAGGTGACTGGCCGGCCGGCGGCGGTGCTTGTGCACGTCGAGTGCGGCACGCTTGGGCTGGCCGGGGCGATCCACAATGTCAGCAAGGGCCGGATTCCGGTCATGATTCTGGCGGGGACGGTACCGGTGACGATGGAGGGGGAGCTGCAGGGGAGTCGGAACGAGTGAGTTAAGTCGGCGTAGCAAAAGAACAATCCAGCGAGTTACCTTTTGCTAATTGGCAATCTCTAACACGGTGCCGCAGATATATCCACTGGATCCAGGACGTGCCGGATCAACGCGCCATCGTCAGGCAGTACATGAGGTACGAGCACGAGATCCGGCGGCCACACAATGCAATGCAGCTGGTGCTGCGGGCCGTGCAGTTCATGATGTCGGAACCGCGCGGACCGGCATACCTTGTGGCCAGCCGTGAGACGTTGGAAGAGACGGTGGTCGTGCCAGAGGCACTGACAGACAGCTGCAATGCTGCCCTGAACGGTCCTCTCGAGCAGTCTGGTCTTATGCCATCTGCCGCCGTAGATCTTGCAGCAGCCCTTCTCGCATCAAAACGCCCGCTGATCGTCACGAGCTACAGCGGCCGCTCACCAGCCGGTTTCAACGCGCTCCTAAGACTGGCCGAGCTGTTGGCCATTGCCGTTCACGAAAATGCTCCCATCTACAACAACTTTCCCACGTCGTCGTCGGTCCTGCACCAAGGCCACCAGTGGAACGGCGGCGGACAGTTGCCAGCCCTGGCCGAGGCAGATGTCGTGCTCGTTGTCGATGCGGATGTGCCGTGGATCGGTGCCCAGTCCCGGCCCCGACCTGGCGCGGCTGTCTATCATCTGGACAGCGACCCCCTCAAGGAGACGACGACGCTTTGGTCGCTGCCGGCTCGGAAGCGTTGGAAGGTGGACTCAGCCGTCGCCCTCACACAAATTGCCGATGCCATCGAGATCCATGACCTGTACAAGTCTGCCGAGACAATCCAGCAGATCAGCAGTCGTCGGGAGTACCTCACTGCCCGGTTCAAAGCACGTGAATCGCGTCTACGGGCAGCAGAAGCCGTCCCAGGTCCAGGCCGGCCACTGACGGTGCCGTTTGTCATGGCCAGACTGCGCGAAGCCACAGCCGGCCTCAACGTTGTCGGCCTCAACGAGTCCACCACCAACCTGGGCAATGTGGCCGACCACTTTGGCCACAATACGCCACTATCTCTTATTGGCAGTGGCGGTGGTGCCCTCGGCTGGTACAGTGGTGCCGCCGTCGGTGCCATGCTTGGTTTACGTGAAGATGCTGCGAGGGCCACGCCGGCGGCCTCTTCCCCCAAGGACACTTTGATAGTAGCCTTCACGGGCGACGGGACTTGGCTGTTCGGGGTCCCGAGCTGCGCCTATTGGATGGCCGCCAAGTATAACACGCCGTTTGTCACTATCATCTGGAACAACGGCGGCTGGGCGTCGCCCAAGAACGCCTGTCTGCGGATCCATCCAGAGGTAGCGAGGCCACCCACGTCGTCAGTCACGTCAGACATACCCTCGCTTAGCGACGACCTCATGGTCGCGTTGACGCCGTCACCGTCGTTTGGCAAGATCGCCGAGGGTGCCGCCAACGCCTGGTGGGCCACCGTGCGTGAGGCGTCCGAGGTGGACGCTGCCATCCAAAAGGCAGTCCAAGTGGTCCGCGACGAGAAACGGTGTGCCCTCATCGAAGTGGTCATTCCTAGTATTTGAGTATCCAACTCTGCTTTACTATAACGAGGGTAGTCAAATTACGTCGCAATGCGGCTATATAGCACTTCCGATCACTGACTTCTTCCATCAATTCTTTAATTGGTTCGCTTGTGCAAGATGCATCACCAATCCCATCCCTTCGAGAGTATCATTGAGGCAGAAGCGGGGTGTTGCAGGGTGTCACGGGGCGTTGCTGGAGGCTGATCATATATCGAGCGTACATCGTACAACCGACTTGTTGTTCGCGCAGTTCCACTTCTCGACATGATCCCCTTCTTGACCCAGTCCACCCATATTGTCTGTCCATCGTAACATACCTATAGCTAAATGAGCGCGAATGCCAGTCACCCCCTGCTAACACATCTCACTCGTCTGCAGACTACAGTACCCATTTTGTAATCGAATCTTGCGCAGAATGCCTGCCCAGCGCAGTACCTGCACACAGTGGTATATCCATTATACCTGCGGCCATGACAAAAACAGCGAATTTGTCAAGTGCGCCAAATTCGTTGACGAGCCCGGAGCTGGTCTTCCATGGCCATAATACACAAAAAGTATAGAATGTGGTGCTGGAACCTGAAGATTCGGTGGAAGTGGCTGCGGATTTTAGCGGCGTTTGCACCGAAGGGCAAGTCACAGCAAAGTACGGAGTACAGGGTACTTGTCTACACCCAAATCTCCTGTTAGGCGCTGACCAAAATGGCGGCCGCATTTCTCGTCCTTCTCTTCTTAAATGAGACAGATAATTAGACCACGGATTCCATTCTCTAGAGACTATTGGAGTACTAGGCAATTGTGGCCATGGTTAGGTACATCTTGCACTCTGGTGACTTCAAGAAGTTTACACAGAACACGCCGGCCTACCTAATAGTAATGTAAAAGAGTTTATTACCACACTCTTAAACGCCGAAGCAGGGAATATCACAAAGGTTCACAGTCTCTATTGCTGAGGCCGCTACCATAGCGAGTCGGTCGGCCTTACCTATGCATTCAAGTATGTGTGTCACGAACATGTAGCAGCTGATTTCTATAGACATAATTTTCTATGCTGGTCTAGGATATTCTGCGCAATAAATCAAGGGACGGGACCGTGTGTGACCAACCCAACACCGGCACATTATTTCACATGCCGGCTGCCCACCCATTATGGGTGCAACCAGTTAGTGTATCCACCCGGTGACATATTTTTTGAAGAGCCCTTTTTGAATAGCGGCCCCTGTCACTGGGTCACTCATTCACACCAACCAGTTGCCCTCCGCGTCCTCCCAGCCCATGTCGACATTGGACCAGCCCAAAATTGTGCGCTTTCCTTCGACCTGGATAGCCAGGTTAACCGACGAGTCGGTCAAACGGAGGGGTCCCAGAGTCTTGTGTGCGCCATCAATAGCAGCCATTTCGGCCGGCGACAGTTCCACAAGGCGAATGTTGGCCTCGATGCGGCTGGGTGTCGCGCTCTTGGGGATGACGGCGACGCCGCGCTGGACGACCCAAGACAGCGAAACAATAGCGGCACCGACGTTGTGGGCCGCTGCGATGTCTGTAAAGATGGGATGGTGCAGGATCAGGTTGTCTGGGCCAGCCTTGGGGCCGAGTGTGCTCCAGCTCACAACTTGGATGCCGTGCTTCTGGCACCAGGGCACCAGGACAAGGTTCGGGTTTAGTGCGTGCAGCTCGACCTGGTTGACGGCTGGCACAATCGTGGCCGACTCCAAAATTGTGGCCAGCGTCTTTGGTGTGAAATTGCTGACACCAATGGTGTGGCACTTGCTTCCGACGAGCGTCTCCATCTTCTTCCATGTCTCCACGATGGTCGGGCTCTCGGTGGGCAGGACCGTGCGCTTCTCGGGCAGCGGTGTCATGGCCGCGGGCCAATGCATCAAGAACACGTCAATATAGTCCAGGTCGAGATCGCGGAGCGAGATTTCGAGGGCAGCCGCGGGGTCATGGTGCCAGTAGCCCCAAAATTTTGTGACAACGGTAATCTCTTCGCGCGGGACACCGCTTGCCTTGATGGCTCTGCCAACGATGGGCTCAACCTGGTAGAACTGGGCCGTATCGATCAGTCGGTAGCCGGACTTGAGCGCGTGGACAATCGAGGCCTCCAAAGCTTCTTCGTCTTTGGAGCCAAAGCTGCCTGGGTGGTGAGAGTGAGACGGATCAGTGTACGACCTCGCAGACGTGCAAACAAAAGCACATGTGCCAATGAGCACAGATCTCACTTACCCTGCCAAGTTCCGAGTCCAACGGCGGGCATTTGCCGTCCTGATCCGTCGAAAGGTTAGCAGTGCACACATGATGCAGTCAGGTTGCGATGATCTCACCATTGTTCAACTTGAACGTTTTCGTGCAAACTGGAATTTCGGCCATTGTGTCTTCAGTTTGGATCTTATGCTGCTTTGTGTGGCTTTTTGCATGATATGTTGCAGTGTCTGGTCGACATATATACCAGAGAGCGGGCTGAAATACCCCGCGCTATCTTGATGGCGGGCTTTACGATAACATAATCTAAGCCGATCATTAGCAGAGAAACGAGAAAGAATATACGAAGTGGTGCGAACCAATGAAATGGGCGGAGCCAGTATGTGGATAAACAGTGGACACCAAATTGCACAAATCAAATGTAGTCGATTGCTGTCACAACCAAGACGTCATTTTTTGACACCTCCCCACATTATGGCATAACCTTAATCCGAGCTGCTGTGGTCGTTTACGTCCTTTCCTTTCCTCTCCTTTCATCCAATGCATTATTTTGATACTTTTAATGTCTATTTCAGCCATTGGATTGTGTGTACGGTCCGAAGACACAGAGGATAGCGCGGTCACCTTCCTAGCGGATGCCCGTATAACGGTCATTAAAGTCGTCTTCGTTTAAGTTCGAGTTAAAAGTAAAACTAAAAACATTAATACTCTTTCCATAATCGGAATTTGTTGTTTGTATGAATGCGCTGCTACGGAATTCACCCTGCCTATCAGAGTTGAGCCAGCTATTTTAGTGTCCCGTGGGGTACGAATACAGCACGAGCGACGTGTGGTCTGGTAGAAAATGCGATAGCCCGGCTCGCCCGGCCACCAATCAGGTAAAACGGTAAGATGGCCGAGCGGTCCAAGGCGCTAGCTTCAGGTTCTAAATGAGAATTTCCGGATTCGAATTGACCAACGTGAACATGCTAGTCTCGCAAGAGGCGTGGGTTCGAATCCCACTCTTATCATCTGTTTTTTTGTCTTTTTTGCTGTGGCAATGTTCATTTTTTTTACAGGTTGGCTGTCTTCTCTGGTAGAAAATGAGATAACAAATTTTGTAAGGCTTTTGTTTTTGTTTTTTTTTCAAGTGCTTCGATGAGTTGATCACACGCTTTTGCTTTGACGCCGCGTTTTGGTCCTAGTACTACAAATCACTCGCCTTTCTCTTGTTTTTCCTCCTATTTCTCATTTTTGGCTTGAATTCTTCCAACACATCTATGTAGACCGCAGTCACGCCCCCCGTCGGTCAAATTGCAGAACCTCAATCCTTTGGCTGCTCCCTGAGATGGCGGTATTTCTCCGGCCAGATGCCCGACTTGCCTGGCGCAATAATTCCGTGCGGGTCGACGGCGTCCTTGATCTTCTCGACAAATCTAGTGTATGCATAGTTGTTGAACGTGTTGACCTGGGCGATCAAGTCTGCGGCGTGTCAGTATTTTTGTTTGACATTATTCATCGCACCCCACCCCTTTTCTTCCTTCTCTGCGCGTTATACTCACCCATAAAGTTCACATGGGCTCGGTACATGCCGTAGTGCCTCTTCTTGCTGTCCTCGTGGAAGCCCATAAACATCTTGTGGACGTTGGCCGTCTGCACGGGGTCGCGCTGGTTGTATGCAAACATGTTGACCATGAGCACGTGGCGCTCGTGCATGAAGAAGTCGGTGGCCGGCTCAAACCCGGCATCGTCGTAGCGCTTGTAGCTGGCCTCGAGCCATTCCTTGACGAGTTTCCCCGAGTTGGGGATGAGTGGCGCGTAGTCGCCATGGGCGCCTTTTCCGGTCCCGTCGGCCGGCAGGTTCCAGTCGACAAACGGGAGGCTGAACATGGACGAGATGCCGGTCATCAGCCTTCCGTTGTCGGCGGGGACGTCGCTATTTTTGAGTAGCTCGCCGTCCTTGGCGGCAAACAGCGTGCCAGTCACCTTTCCTGTGGGCACCTCCTTGGCCAAGATGTCCTTGATGTCGTCAAACTGGGCCTGGACCGTCCGCTTCGGGCCGTAGATGGCCCACCGCGCGACCCAGTAGCCGAGATTAAACTGTTTGCCAATTTCGGCGAGCCGCCAGTCGGGAATGGCACCCTCACCAGACCAAAACTCGTGTTTCTTTCCCAGAGTAGCGATGATCTCGTTGCGGCTCAGGACCCAGACACAGGTCGGGATCAAACCCGTCTGTCTCATCCGGCCGAGCGAGTCGACGAGTGGCTCCACATCCTCAAACGACGGCACCGTCAGTGTGCACTCCATGAATGCCTGCGGCTGTGGAGTGAGCCACAGACTCAGTTTTGTGACGACGCCAAGGTTGCTCTGCAGAAACAAGCCCTCGATGGATGGCCCGTATGTGAACTTGGAGAGGAAAGCCGACGGCGAGTTCTCAATGCCAAACTGGCCTGTCCGGACCACGTCGCCGTCGCCGAGCAGCACCTCGAGACCAGAAATGTTCTGAAAGTGCGCAAAGTTGCCGCCGAAACCGGTGCCACGATCGAGGGTCTACAAGAGTGAAGAGTATTAGTGACTGCTGATACTATTTGATACTATTGGATGCTGCGGGTCACTCACATTGCCTGTCACACTCCCCCAGCTCAGAGACGGCGTGCTCGGCCACACCTTCTTGTCGTGCTTGTTGCAGTAGTCGATCAGGTCCTTCCAGGTCACGCCCGGCTCGACCACGGCATACGAGAACTCGTCGTTGACCTCGATAATCTTGTTCATCTTGTGCAGGTCCAGGGCGACGGACCCGTTGATCCGCGGTGCCGGGCCGCCATATCCCAGGTTCTTGCCGCGGGAAAAGGTCCACAGAGGGATCGAGTGCTTGGTCGCAATGGCAAGCACAGCCTTGACTTCTTCGAGAGTCGACGGGCAAACGGCTCCACCGGGAAGCTTGCGTCGAGTCTCGTCGTTTTCGCTCAGATCGTACGGGTCCACGTAATGGGACAGCCCTTCGCCGACAAACACGTTGTCCTTACCGATCGCCTCGGAGAACTCGGAAATGGCCTCTGAGAACACTGCCTGCGTCACGCCCGGTGGAAGAACGGTTGGGATGGCCACCTTGGGCGTCGAAAATGTCATCAGATGCGCATCTTCGTATTCCTGGTCGGGATACGTGTTTATTGGCTGGGCGGTGCTCATGGTGGCGATTTGCGGTAGTTTATGTGTCAAGAATAATCAATGGCATGCCCTTCAGAAATCGATATGATCATAAAGATGAATTGACGAAGCTGTCTGCGACACTTTGAACTCTATATATCGCTGTATATGAACTTGATAAGTGCATCCATTCACCTTATCGGCACCACACTAGCGACGATGCTGCCCCATCTACACCGGTCTAGGCGGGCTCGATATTGCTTCCGAATGCCATGGAGGAGAATCGTACCAACCGTGAGGGGGTCTCGGGGGTTTCTCCGGGTGTCCTCGAGGGGTTCTTGAGCGGGGAATGCGTGCCGGTTAAGTACGGCCAATGGAACTTGTGCCCATCCCGAGTGTGGGGGGATCATCCGTCCCGTCCTTGCTCACTACGTCTTTGGTGGCTTGTCTAATAGAACATGTAAATAAGGGGTGACTAAGCTGTGCGGCAAGACTAGCGCTCTCTGTTTTCTCTTCGTTCGGGGGGACTTTCTGCTTATTGAGTGGGAGGGTCCAAAAGGGTCCTCCTGACATCAAAATTGTAGCTGGTCTGGATGTTTGACGTCAAGATGATACCAGATGCATGGAGTCTTAACTCCATTGGTGAATTTACCTGTGTGGTGGCATTTGCTGTCGTAGGTGCGGGGTCGAGCCCTACATCGGCATCATTTGCCCGTTCCCATCCTTCCGCCCAGTGAGATGTATCGCTTTATGGTCCTGAAGTCCTCGGCACGGGTTTTTTGTTTTGAGGGTGAAGACTTTGGTTCAGCGGTCATGAGATACTCTTGAAGAGGTGTTTACTTTAGCTCGGGCATGTCGCACATTGGTACTTTACGAGCATTTTGGCGCAGCCGGTGCGTGGACAAAGTAATGCGATACATGCGCTAAGACTTGCGAGTGCCGATTTGCTGGTGGGCCGGTAGACTCGTAGTTTGGATAATTCAGGGCGTTGCCACAACGTCAAGTCTTGAAATGTCGAATATACAGAAGCACGGGAATCGAGTGCGTCTTCTACATGCTCAGTATCTATATTAAAAGGATATCATAAATGTGAACCACGCATTCGTGCCACATGTTATGCTCTGCATTAGTACAGCAAGTTCGTCGACATCCCCTCTCTTGGCCGAACTCTGCTCAAGACCGTCAGTTCGGGACTCTCGGTATTTTGTGTCACGGAAAGATATACTTATCTATGGGCCAGCAGCTCTGCAACATCATCTCAGGCTCATTTGTGTACTCAGCCAAGTCGTGTTATGGACTGTGCCTGAGGGCAGTTCAATGTGGGGGCAAGTGGCAGGCTTTTGGGGAAAGAAACGGATGATTGGCTGGTGCGCCCAAACTTGTAAACAACCCCATGACTTGCCCATAATTTGACGGCTTTGACAGGTGCTGACATGAGAATTAGCAACATGGGGTAAGAGCTCTAGCTTTGGGGACACCATCGAATTAAACTCGGAGAAGGGTGTGAACGTTTGCAAAAGAGGAAAAGAGGGAAAATGGATGCAATGAGGAATGTGCTCGTGAGTGTGGAGGGAACTGCTACCCCACAGCGTTGACCATCAGATACTCCTTTGCCTTGATGTGGGGATGACGAACGTGGCACGCAGTTGACTTGTCTCCCGACTCCGTACTCCGTACTTCCAAAACACAGCAGCGTTTGATATCTCGCGTATCGTTGAGAAGTGCCTAGCGTGTGTAACTTTGGGGGGTGAACTTTCACGACTTTCCAGATTCCAATACGTTGGATCATGTGGTCGTCAGCGGGACGTCCTATTGTGGTTAAAAGGCGGGGAAATGCATTGAAAAGAATGTGTTGGGTGTGAGATCCTGGGATGCAAATAAAAAAACGTTGTGGGAAGAAAAGGTATGGAAAGTCTCCGTTGTGGCCCGACATTCAAAATAAAATCATATGCGAGTGTGAGTGGTAGACTCAACTGGGACTCGACCGGATTACACAACAGCCAATAACACAACCAAACTTTGCTTGGAGAACGGTTCGTGTGCAGGGATATGGCACCACAGTACGACGTACGCTTTGGTCCTGTAGTATGTTGGTAGCAGAGCCTTGGCAGGACCGCAGAACCATGGCCCTTGTCGTCCTCCATCCTCCTTCCTACCCTGAAATCTCTAAATTTCGAGGCACGTCCAGCCTATCACAGCTTCTCAGCTGTGCGTGTCGGCCACTCTCATCCCATCCACACACACCGTGGATCGTGGCCGTGCGCTGTCCGCATTCGTACAGCAAAATATTGGGAACCAACATACGGAGTACAGAACTCTGTATCCTCTGTGTTTGGAATATTACCTGCCAGGAGCAGCTGAGCAGACGACCAGGAATGGGTGTGCACCATTCACCAGTGCCCATTCCTTCTCTCTACGACATGCCCCTCCCGTGCAGAGTCGCATTGGGACGGGAAGCTGGGCGATATACATCTATTTCTGGCCGGCATTTCATATCGGAGGTCACCATCTTGTTGGCCATTTTGCTATGTTTCCTGCAGTTGTCGAGCTCTGGTTGCTGTCAGTCGTACTCCCCCGTTCTGTGCACGTCTCAATCTGTCACAGGCGAGGGTGTCTCGGCTACGTAGACAAATAAGTAGAACGTGTCTGCCAGGTTCTCATCCAGGGTCTTGGTAATTTAATTCTGTTTCTGCTTTGCGAGACTCTAAGAACACTTTTTTTTTTCGACATCACGCGTCATTGGTCTTGCTAGATTTATATATTTTCGCGTCGATCTTCACTTTTGTCTTTAATCGACGCGCCAAAACACCACCATGGCAGGCAGTGACATCAACTCTGCCCCGTCGGCAGTCCTAGTGGGCGACGAGGAAAAGGGACTGCATCGCACGACGACGGCCATCACGATGTCCCCGGAGATGTTTGAACGGGTGAGTCTCCTTTTTGCCCATCCTAGTTTCGAGGTGTAAAATTTGCAAAGGTGCTCATGGCCGCACCATCCTCGATCGCTCGTTCCTTTCATGATGGCTTCTTCCTCTCATGGATCGCTCCTTCCTCTTTTGTTGTTTATCACTCATCCGTGTGGTTACTCCCGCCCGCTCTTGGACCCTTAGCCGTCTTCCCGTCCACAGCTTCACGTCCAATATTCTAACAGAGTGCTTGTCTAGCTTTACCTCACTCCAAAAGTTCCTCACGTCGGCGATTACAACAAACGATTTGCCAACCCAACAGCATTGGGTTTTGTCGGGTATGTCTGGATGCCAGATATGAATATATGGGATGAAATGCCAACTGACTGTACAGATTCGTCATCTCAACGTTTACATTTGCCATGATTCTGATGGGATGGGGTGGCGCCGAGGGATTCTCGCCAGTGGTGTAAGTGCTCCTTACAGTACCAGTAGCCCCATCTTTCGATCTTCGCTTCGTGACTCTAACTTTTCTCCGTTTCTCCCAGCGGCATGTTCTTCTTTGTCGGCCCTCTTCTGTTGACGTTTGCCATGGTTTTCGAATGGATCATGGGAAATTTCCTGCCGATGATGGTAATGGGATTATTCGCTGTCTTTTGGCTGTCGTTTGGCGTTTTGCAGCTCCCAACGCTCCAGCTCGGCGCGGCCTACGTTACATCCCAAGATGCCACTGGCACGGCATCGCCAGCCTACAACGCCGTTATTGCCCTGTATCTGATTGTCTGGGGTTTTGCCCTGTTCACATTCTTCATCTTCACGACCATGGTCAACACAGTCTTCGCCCTCATCTTCTTCCTCGTCAGCGTCGCCTGTTGGGTGCTTTCCGGCGCCTACTGGAAAGTCGCAAGCGGCGACTACACGACGGCTGGCCGCCTCCAAAAAGCCGGTGGCGCTCTGCTCTTCATTGTGGCCGCCCTCGGCTGGTACATGACCTTTATCATTATGGCCAGCGAGATGCGCATGAAGATCAAGCTGCCCGTGGGTGACCTGAGCCACTTTTGGCCGAGCACCGATGTCGACCTGGTGGAAAAGACGGACTAGGGAGAGAGCGTACATGTACTGGGTGCTTTGAGTGTTTTGTGGGAAGTCAGACAGGATCGTGTGAACGGTAGGCTGATGTCAGCGGTCAGCGTAGTAATAGTGTGGAATTGAATGATGATAAATGTTTCTTTTGCAGTTTATGGTGCCAATTTTATCTCGGCGAAGGATTTTAGGTATGACGGGATCATGCTCTTGTGGGGAATGCCTGTAGTGTGATAGATGCCCTGGACCGAGCCTTGCCAATGATCTGTCCGGAGGAGTTGCAGCCCCACTCGGCCCTCTCATCACATCCGTTCACCTCCACAACTTTGTCAGGCAATTGAAGTTGATTCTTTTGCTAAAACAAATTACTGGCGCAGACAACTTTTTTTTTTAAATTCAAATTGTCTATTTACATGGTTCATATTTGTTCTGTATTAATTTTCAGTGATATTTAATTTTTTACAATAAATGGCCCTCGGTTTTATTCGGTTTTATTCGGTTTTATTTTTAAATCTTCGAACCAAAATTACAATTAAAGACTAGACCAAAAAGTATTGTACTTTATCTCTATAAAAACCCGACATGTCTTTAGGACTTCAGGATTGGCGAGTATGTCAACAGAAAACGAAAATGCAAAGTACTGATTAACCTGTCTCCGTGGAAGGAAAAAAGAAGCCATGTTATCAAACCTAACCTGAGTCTGACGTGAGTTAACCTTGGTTGACCTAACAAGTAGTCAATAGCAAGTGCAACAAAACACCGTAGATACAAGCTTAACCCGTGATGGCATTGCCAATTACACTTCTAAGGAAGAAGGACAAACGCAAAACTCATTCAAATCGTTTATTTTGTTCATAATAATATGTACAGTTACTGACCAGCAGCAGCCCACCAACTGCCAAATTCAGTTGGCTCTGGTGGCACTCATACTGGCCGCATTCTATGTCATTGCACCCATAGGGCAATGTGCCAAGCTCGTTGGCTGTGGTATGTTCTAGGTCTTTGATCTATGACTTTTGACTCTTAAGCTTTTGACTTTGTAACTTTTATCTATATCCCGTCTGTGAAATTCTAGTATCTGGTATCTGTTGCTGTAGATGTTGATGTTATTGAAAGATAGTTGTCGCAGTAATTCGAGAAATGAGTTGAGCAGGCAAGAAGAGAGAAGACAGACAAGGCAGACTCGGTCCACGGAGTCCACCTTACTGCGCCCACTTCATGGCGCCAGGATGGGCCGGGTCGGGGACGACGTACTTGCACGTCTTCCAGGTGGACCACAGCTGGCCCAGGAACGAGCGGGTCTCCTTGTGCAGCAGGTTGCCGAGCAGGGGGCGGATAGCGGCGGTGGCCTCCTCCTGCTTGTAAAAGGGAATGCGGGGAAACAGGTGGTGGACAACGTGGGTGTCGATGATGCCGTGGAAGAGGTGGCGGCCGACCCAGCTAAAGTCGCGGTCGACGGTGGCCAGGGCGCCCTTGACGTAGGTCCAGCTCTCGGCGTCGTAGTGGTGGACATCGGGGTGGTTGTGGTGCAGGTAGGTGATGGCGATGAGCCAGTGGTGGACCCACATGTAGGGCACAATGTACATCAGGAAGACGGTGGACCAGCCGACGTAGGTGGAGGCGATGTACAGGACGCCGGCCATGAGGATCAGGCCCAGGTCACTCAGGGCAATGTAGACGGCCTCGCTCGGGCGGAAGACAGCGCTGGTGGGCTCAAAGTGGCTCAGGCGGTACCAGGGCGCATTCTTGCGCTGCTTGCTGTCGTCGCCGGCCGACAGGTTGAACAGCAGGTACATTTGCCAGCCGGCGACCTGGTGGGCGATCAGCTGCAGCATCTGGGCCAGCGGCGCGTCCTCAACCAGCTCGGGGTCCAGCCAGAGCGTGGCAAAGCTGGGCTTCATCTCGCTGGTCGGCGTCGTGCGCGGCACAAAGACCATGTCCTTCTCCATGTGGCCCGTGAAGCGGTGGTGGCGGTGGTGCGAGATCTTCCACGAGAAGTACGGCACCATCAGGCTGGAGTGCAGCACCCAGCCGACGACGTCGTTGAGCAGCGAGTGCGGCGAGAAGGCGCCGTGGCCGGCCTCGTGGCCCAGGATCCAGACGCCCGTCAGCACAAGGCCCTGGGCGTAGCCATAGGCAATCCAGGCGGCAGTGCGCAATAGCGTGCCTTCAATGGCCGGAATGTACTTCAGGGCAGCCCAGCCGAGCGCAAAAGCCATGGCGTAGTCGCGGACGACATAGGCCATGGAGTGCAGCGTCGACGACTCGAAGCAGTGGGCGGGGATGGCATCGCGGATGGTCTTGATGTCGGGGAACTCGGCGGGCGCATTGGCGGCCTGGAAGGTCTTTTCCTGGACCGTGACAGGACTTGCGCGGCGGCTGGGTTGTCTCGAAGAGACAGACGACGAAACAGCAGACATGGTGGGGGAAGAAGATGACAAACCGCAAAAGAACGAAGAAAGAGGCTTGTCGATGGAGGATGGAGGGGAAGAGGAAGCAACAGGAGAGAGGAAAGGGGAGTAAGAGAGAAAAGAAGAGGAATACAAAACCAAAACCAAGAAATCAGACTACGAACAGAAACAGAAATTTCGGGATTGGCCTACACCGCACTTTATTTTCTTCTCCACGGAGACACCTTGCCTTTTTGCGTTGTCTTTTCTGCCTTCCCTTTTCTGCCAATGTTTGAAGAGATTTTTGTTGGCTTCTCGCCCGGGCAGGCCTGGGCTCCTGGGTTCTGGGGTAGTCTCCCGTGCCCCTTGCCGTTCAAAACGGAGCCACAGCCCGGGTGAAGGCAGAAAGGACCAAAAAAGAGAAGAGCAGAAAGGAGACGAGAACCGCACCAACAGAGACACCGCCAAGTACGCCTTTTTCCTTTTTGCGGCTAACGCTCGAACCGGACGATAGCCGGATTCCACAAGAAGGAGGTAGCTCTGATAAACAGGGGCCACATCTCAGAGTCTTCTACGATTGCAAGGCTTCGTGGTTAAAAAGTGAAAGATGACTGGACCAGCTCGGCAAAGGCGCCTTTTTCTTTCACTTCTCGCTTTTTGCGGCAGGTAAAAGACCAAGGAAGGCAAGGCCAGGGGCGACACGTACCACGCACCTGGATCTAGCCCTTTCTTCTAGAATCAAAATGAAAGCCAGACGATCCAAAATGAACGCAAAATGCAAGACAGGCGGTTGGCAAAAAAAAAAAAAAAACGAAAAGAAAAAGTGTTGGCGATTTCCTATTGTGGAACACTTCCCAACAAATCCCGTGTTTTGACTGGCCAATGCGAGTTTTGAGATGTGTTTAAGATTGCACTAACACGTTTTCAATGGAACCCTGGGAGGACCCCTGAAAGTGAAAACGGGCGGCGCGACAAGAGGGCGATAACGATAAGAAAAGGGGACGGAAAATTTCAATTTCTGCTGTCTCGACACGGCAAAGAAGGTAACCGAGAAGCAGCTCTAGCCACGAGCTAGCAGGCACTACGGGCGGTCTAGGGCACGTAGGATGGCTCTAAACGGGCCTAGAGGTGCCTGAAAGGGATCTAAAGTACTCAACCACCCAAAACAGACCGAGACAGAAGGTTGACAGGCGCTTGCGAGATTGCGGTTGCGGTGCCGACAGAGAGTAGAGAAAGGACAGAAATCTGATCAATATCTGTCCTCTGTTTGGCCAAGGCAACTGTCGGCTTGCATGTGCACATACGCCACGATATGGGTCGCGATATGGATGATAAGAAAGTCACCGCAGTGTGCAATCTCTCCTGTCGACATGCAATTGACATGTGCTGGCCTTTTACCGCTTCTGCAACGAGGCCCTTCGTCTGTTCCCCACTGACAAGAGAGGTGGGCCTGCCAATCGCAGACTGCGTGATCTTGCAGAAAAGCTGAAAAGAAACAGAAAGAAGGATAAAATCCGAAAATCACGCGGATCACAGTGGACAAGACATTGCGATGCAGAAAATGCAGAAAATGCAGAAAATGCAGAAAATGCAGAAAATGCAGAAAATGCAGAAAATGTAGAAAAATACAAAAGTTCGTGTTCTGCATCTGTACGAGAAACAATGACCCGTATTCAGCCACGCATTGGAAGAGTGAGACCTTGGACTCCGCGTGGAAGCCACAGCTGTGAGCTCTGCCATTGGTGGCAGCGTGGGGGTTCTGCTGGGTAAATTCAAACTTAGGGAGTGGATTCTGCCCGACATTTCGTGCTCACCGCTTTGTCAATACACGTCTCCACAGCAGTGTCATTGAATTGTACATGAATAACTCTGGCAGTCTAATGCTGGCGTCTTTGCGTACACTGCAAGTCGTTCTCACGAAAACTCACGCTTTCCTCACCATATCACGATATGCTCACTCCAGATTCAAACACCGGCATACACTTGCACTCTTACGGAGTACACTCTCACACACCAGGAAAGCTTCCCGTCGATCTCTCTGTGATCACGCCCACTTCGTCCTTGCCAAAGGCCGTCGAGTTGCCCTTTTTCCCGTCTGTACTGCCAGCGCTGTCATTGGGGTTGATCCGCCGGCCGACCTTATCGTGTTCGGCGTCCCAGGTGGGCAGCTCGGCGACGGGGACTTTGACCAGGTTGTTGGTCTGCACGCCGTTCTCCAAGAACACAATCTCCTGGCGCAGACGATAGCCGCGCAGGACGGGGATCCAGTAGACCCAGATCCAGTAGTAGATGCCGCAGGCGATGACCAGGCCAATGCCCGTGAGCAAATACGTGGCATAGAAGAAGCTGACGTCGCCAGCGTAGATGCCGCCTTTGGGCGGGTACCAAGGCATGACGATCGAGTAGAGATTGACCAGAATATTGAAAATGGCGGCGACGTGCCAGGCCTTGAAGACGGGTTGGGGCAGATTTGCACGCGAGCGGCGCCAGCGCACAATGTAGAGGCCAACGCCCATGAGGAGGGCAAAGATGGAAGAGGGATAGATTTTCGTGTCGACAACTGGACGCGAGGTTAGACGGTTGACACACAGACATACATTCGGTGGGCTGTGACGCGTGGGCATGGGAGGGCTTACCAAAGTTGAAGGCGTCACCGGCGGGCGGGCCGAGGATCATGATAATGGTCAATCCATAGGCGACCGAGTACGGGCCGAGCGGCGTACCGAACGGCTTGGTGGACGACCAGAACCGCGGGAAGGGGAGCACGCCCTGCCGGCCGCATTCGCGGATCACACGGGACTGGCCGAGAAGGACGGCCACCAGGTTGCCAAACGAGCTCAGGGCAATCAGCACGTTCAGCCCCCGAACAGCCTTGCTGTCGCCAAAGACGGCCTTGAAGAACAGACTGGCGGCGACCTGGCTGGAGGTGACGAGCTGGGCCTTGGGGACTGCGGCAAAATAGGCAATGTTGGCAAAGATGTAGAGGAGGGTCACGATAAATAGGGCAATGAACCCGTTGCGCCGCAGCTGCTTGATGGGACTGTTGATCTCGTTGACCACATTGAACGCGTTGGCATACCCCGCGTACGAGAAAATAATCTTGTACAGGGCATTTGTCACGCCGTAGGCCGTGGCTGTACCCTCAAACGGCTTGATAAAGTTGACGTGCGGGTCGGGAACGCGCGTATGGCCGCCGAGAACAACAAGGCCAGTGATGGCAATAAACGTCAGAGTGATGACCTTGACGATGCCAATGGCGTTGGACAGGTAGTACGACGTCTTTGTGTGGAAGGCGACCACTGACCGGTTAGCAACTCTGTATTACCGCGGGGCGGCGTGAAATGCACAAAAACAGGCGGAACGTACAAAGGAAGGCAACAGAGTAGCCGGCCAGGGCCACGCCCTTGAGCTGCCAGTTGGTCGGTGTATGTCCGTTGGCCCGGAACAGATACTGCGCCAGCACGAGCGAGTTGCTGCTGCTGAAGGACAGAACCACCGTCTGGAAGGCAAATGCCACGGGGAACAAGAAGCGAGGACGCGGATATGCCTGCTCGAGATACACCGTCTCAGCGCCCGACCGGTTGGGGAAATACGCTGCAAACTCCAGGTACACCGCCAGTGATGACAGCGACAGGAAGAAGCCAATCACCCAGAAGATCATGCTCAGCCCGACTGAGCCCGTGCCGTTCAGGATGGAGGAGGCTAGACAGTTAGAGCCAGTGATGATAGTGGGGGTTCTTTAGAAAGAAACTCACGTGTCGAGTAAACACCGGTGCCGATCATCATCGAGACGTTCAAAAAGATGATTGTGACGGGCCCGACCGAGTAGCCGAGGGGCGAGTGCTGCTCGACGGGCGCGCCGGTGGCCTCCTGGTACGACGGCAGCGAGTTGTTGCCTCCCTTTTCGTGGATGTAGGTGAGATTGCCATCGGTGATCTCGTCGGGGCCGCTGCTGTCGCCCGAGTCGATGTTATTGTTTTTGGCGGCGTCATTGCCATTGCTTCCACCGAAGCGGCTGACCGCTCCCCGGAAAAAGGAAGCCATGACTCGACGATGGAAGAGCCAATATCAGAAGGATCAATGTAAGACGGATGAATTATGGAAGAATGTAAAGGGGCAGAGAGACAGACGCGTGGTCTAGATCAGGCAAAAGGTATAAATAAGCAGGTAGCCTGCGTGAATAGGTGCCGACCGCAACGGAGATGATCGTCACATTGGTACTTCCGGCTCACTTTATATTAGTTTGTGTAAGCTACCACCTCACTTGCCTGCCCCGAAAGAGCAAACGAAACAACAGGAGGACAGGGAACAACAGGTTTTGCGTGCGCGGGGCTGAAAGAACTATGGCGATGACGGCACACATGGCAATGATGGCATGCCGGCTGCATCTGTTGCCGGAAAGTTCATCCTATTCTGCCCGTATTCGGGGACGAAAAGAGACAAAAAGAGGCGAGACGTCGAGAAATGGTTGACCGTCGGCGTGGTACGTGGGGGGAGTTCTTGTCTTGCCACGCACCGATTTGTATATCAATGTCCCAAACAGGAAGTTCTGTCCTTGTGCAAGAGGTTGCACGGAATTATTGGCATCGATAACATCATGCTGCTGGGAGACGTGGGCAGAAAGTGACAAGAGAAACAGGCAAGGCAGGGAAGTAGTCGCGGCAGGGTAGTATGTAGACAAACTGGATCAAAGCACACGAGATATGCCTTGGTTGCGCGTTGCATGTTGCACGTTCTGTCTACTTTCTGTCGATCTGGGCATGGGTGACGGAGTACTCCGTGAGTTCATACGACTACGACTGCTGCAAGAGAGTCTGAGAGTCTCTCCACATTCATAGCACCATCCACTATCCACTATCCACTGCTCGGAGAAGACCCCGGAGTCGACTCCTCGGCCGGTTGGGTTTGGTCCGTTTTCCACTACTTTGTAGCTTTTTCGCGGTCTTTTTTCTAGTTCGTGGGGAAGGTCATAAACACAGCCCCCAGCTCTGGCGATCCCTCCAGCCCTTGGCCCTGTGACGACTGCGACATCCCGCGCATGCGTAACCGGAACAATAGAAGGCGTGCTACGTTCTTGTTGGCCAATCAGCGCGAGGAGCGTCGATTTCCGGTCCGTTACCTCTTGCAAGAAACAAAATCAAAATGTCCAGCATACACAAAATTGCCCGAAAGGATTCGATGGATTTGTCAAGGTGTACGGGGGCAAGAAGTTCAAGACAACCTGGAGCTCGGTAAAGTGGTTATATCACAATCAAACCAACTGCCCCGAGACATCATTGATGCTGTAGAAATTACCGTCCCGTTACAGCGGCAATTGACTACGCGATAGAGAAAAAACATACACCTATACCGAACACTTAATATGACCCTGCCGATGCGGCTGCGGTTTTTTGTCCCCCTTTACTTGCACTCCGTACTGCTGGGACGAGTGGAAACACCGAGTTCTCGGCCGTCACGTCTTTGTAAAGCTGGTCCCAACGGTCTTTCAGCGCCGGCGCTGTAGGCCATGCATTTTCTGGATCACGAAGCCACAGCCGTACCAAGTGGCGTCTATTTATTAAAATATTAGCAACAGGAATAGGCAGTGTGAATTCCATTACGATATTTACGCGGGCACAATGAACTTACTTCTTCTCGGGAGAATCCGTGAAACTGCCTCTGGCATGGAAGATGCTCAGGTTGTTGACATATTGGATGTCGCCCTGGTGGAAGTGGAGGGCCACAGCATTCTTTTCCGCAGTAAAATGCACTGCATCCAGAGCCTCGGCTTGTGCCTCGGTGATGGCCGGAATATCAGACGACCGGGGAAGCCCCCAGTAGCCGGTAAACGACCGCCGTGCATACTGGATCACAAGGCGGCCGCTGTCGTCGGGGACTTTGTGGAGAAGCGGCCTGGAAACATATTTCGAGGCAGTCTTGCCGAACCCGTCGAACGCCCAAGGCTCAGCCAGGGTCCTGACCAAGTCCGGGCGCGTCTTCGCCAGCTCGTTGTACACCTTGTAGCTGCTCGACAGATAGCTCTCGCCACCGTGCGCTGACTCCTGCAGTGCAAAGAGGGCAATCACGTCGCCGGCGTCCGTATGGAAGACTTGTTTCTCGGTGGTGTACGCTGGAGCGCCGATACTCGCGGCATCAACAGTGGCCGTCAGGTCCTTGATGTGGGCCAGAACTACATCTGCAGGCTTGCCGTCAAACTGCGAGTCCTGCCGTCCGCGGACGGGCGCCACGTGGGCCGAGATACCGGCATACAGAATCACGTTCTCCTCGACCGTGTGCTCGGCCACGGGCACGCCCCTGACAACCTTGAAGCCATGGCCATGGTGAACCTCGCGGCTAATGTCCCGCAAGGTGGCGTGCAGCTTGGGAAGTGGGAACGTCTCCTGGCTGATGAAGCCAAGAGGTTTGTTTAGGGCTAGCATGTTAGGGCGTTTGCGAACCAGATCACTTTAGGGACGACTGGAACTCACATTGAAAATGAGCTAGAGCGCTGCGAAGCTCAGCAATGTCCTCCTCCGTCAAAACATAGTTCCAGTCGTACTTTGTCGTCTCCAGGCGCTGGGGGTCCCACACAAGCTCCGACTCCAGTTGTTGAGGAAAACCCGCAGGCAGCTCGTGGCTGAGCTGTTCTGTTTCAACACGGCGCTTGGACCGTGCGGTGTACTTGGCAAAGTCGGGCGTGTAGCCAATGTCTGGTTGGCCAGGCGGGCCGGCGACGGCGACGGCAGCGGTCATTTTAACGATTGGGTATTGATGTTTTGCCTTTGATCTTGCCTGTTTTGCTCGTTTTGAGCTTGTGATGATTATTTTAATGGGTTTTCTTCGGTTGATTCAAATGCGAGTTGCCTTTTTGTTTTCCTTATTTATCAACTTTTGGAATGAAATGCACAATCTCAACAGACTGTCGTCGGCATATTGACTGTTCCTTGTTTCGTTTTCGTCGACGGACTGTGTAAGTCAAGATTGCCACGAATGGTGTGCCGATAGCGTGATGCGGGGGCCTGTCCTTTTGTTTTGGTAGTGGTCGGCACGCCATCAAAGTTGCGCACGTCGCCATCATACGAGCACACAACTCGGTCTGTTTTTGGGAATCTGTTTGTAAAAATAAAGATCCCATTCGCCAGAAAGAATGATACGGAGTTGGAACCTCTTCAGACGGAACCATGCTGAATAATTCTCTGCTTGGCTAAATGCTGTGTTGTGGCCGACTGGTTTCCGGGATTTCGCCAAATGCCGCTCCTCCACTAAAATTTAGTGTTCTAGGCCTGGCGCACTCTTTCAGCCTCACCCGTTACGCTTGTGTCTTGGCTTTTCATGGAAGCTACTGTTTATGGGCAGGACCAAAGCACACACCAAAAATTCATACATGGAAAGAAGAAGCTGTAAATTCAATGCTTTTTACGCTCGGGGTATCTTTCTAAATACGCTCAAAATGGTATCACGATCTCCAAATCTCCAACTATCCAAGTCTCCATACATTTTCAGCCAAGCCCCTCAATCCCAGATCCAGCTGATCCAGACGAGCCATTTGCCGTACTTCGTGACGGGCTCATCCTCATATTGGGCGACCTGCGCGAGCGCTTCGACGAGAGGCACATTCTCGAGCTTAACAGCCTTTGTCTTCTTGTAAAGCTTCCAGAACGTAAAGGCAAGTAGGACGAGCGGAATGTCCAAGTAGGCCGACACAAAGGTGGCGGGGTCCCAGTTGCCCTTTGTAAAGACGGTGAAACCGCCCGTCAGCAAGATCAAGACGCACATGACAAGGCCAAACCACGAGCTGACGACGGTCCACGAGTTGTACCAGGGCAGGCGCTGGGCGCGGATGCCCTGGAGACGGAAGGCCTTGCGCAGGCGGATGTGGTTGATGAGAATGGTGATCCAGCTGACAAGGACGCCGGCGGCGGTGAGGTCGACGAGCCACCAAAAGACGTTGAGGGCGCTGTTGGACAGGGTCATGAAACTGAGGAACATGAAGAGAGTGAAAAGGCCGACGGCGACGTAGGGTGTGCCCCAGCGGGTGGTCCGCAGGAAAATGCGCGGGGCCTGTTTCTTGAGGGCAAGACCGTACAGCACACGCGTGCCGGACAGAAGGGCCTGGTTCGAGGAGGACCAGGCGGACGTGATGACGACAGCGTTGACAACCGACGGAATGGCGGGAAGGCCGGCCGCCGAGGCGGCAATGACAAACGGACTCTGCGCAGCGGTGCCCGACTGATCGTCCAGGCGCGTGTCGTTGCTGGCCACGAGCATGCCGACGATCAAAACGGCCAGGACGTAAAACACGGCAATCCGCGCAAAGACGCGCTTGCAGGCGCGCGGGATGGCTCGTTGGGGACTGCGTGTCTCGGCGGCGGCCATGGCCAGCGACTCCACGCCGGCAAACGAGAACACGGCGCCCGTCATGACAGCCCAGTATCCCAGGAACCGACCCCATGCGCCTGTGGCAATGTACTCGACAAACGGGCCGGGGTCCTTCCAGTAGTAGAAACCGATGCGCGGCGTGCCGGGAACACCGCCAAGATCGACAACAAGGCCGAGGATAATCAGAAAGACGACAAGCAGAATCTTGAGGAAGGCAAAGAAGAACTCGACCTCGCCAAAGACGCGGATGCGCGAGAAGCCGACAATGTTGGTCAGCAGGATAAACACGCAGATCCACAGCGCCGGGCTGATGTCGGTCCAGAACTGGAACAGCACGCAAATCGCCGTGATCTCGGTGGGGATGGACAGGAGGTTGCCATACACGAGATTCCAGCCGACGGCAAACCCCCAGGCCGGGTCCACGAGCACCTCGGCGTGCCGCACAAACGAGCCCGTCACGGGGTAGAGCGCGGCCGTCTCGCCAAGCGCAAACTGCACGGCGCAAACCACCAAACCGACTGTGCCGTAGCCGAGGAGAGCGCCCAGGGGACCGGCTACTTGAACGCCGGTGCCGAGGCCCAGGAACAGACCGGTGCCGATGGCGCCGGCAATGCCCAGCATCGACAGATGGCGCTGGTGCAGCCCGCGCTTCAGATCGCGGTCTTCTGCCGTCGTGACCAGTCCATCATCGCCGTCACCGTCGGCGCTGTTATCACCAACGACACCATTGTCGGCATAAGGATCGTAGCCGCCGCTTTCGACAACGGCGGGGTCTTTGCCGTAGGTGCGGTACGGCACCGCACGTTCGGACGCCATGAGGAGGGGTGTGGAGGAGGAGGAGGGATCGTCGTCGAGAGAAGAGTCGTCGTGATTGGCGGCCGTGGGTTGAGAGGCAGTTGGAAGAGAATGAAAATTCTGGTCGCTCCTTGTGTCCGCAGACGCTGGATTAGAGGAGCTGTCCATGGGCGCGACACAGCTCGAGAAAAGAAGAGACGGACAAAAAAAAAGCACAAGGGACTTGCGAAAAAAAATTACCTAAATCAAAAGGCTGGTGGCAAACCATGCGCTTGTGGAGGTGAAGTTGAGGTATTACGGAGAACACCGTCGTTCGTTTGTATTTCACAGTTCAGTTTGTGCGGCTTCGGCGCCAGTGGAGTCCTGAAAAAACGTCATTTTGGTGCTGAAGCACGATGTCTTTCTTTTTTGGTGGACTTTGGTGGACTTGCATGATTTCTGTGGGCTTCCTGTGGGCGCGGTCTAGGCCGAAGGAACATTTTTAGCGCCTCCACAGACAGCACGGACAACCCCTAAATAGGCAGGTGTTCATTGCCAAAACTCGCAAAATACCCACAAAGATAGGGGACACGCGGTGAACGATAGCACAACTGATACCGATAAGGAAATGCATACGTGGTGATGGAGAAGAAAATGGCACAAGTTGGCATCACCTGAGTTGACAATGAATATGAATACCTGGAAAGCAATCAAGCGTTGAGACAGTCCCCAACCTCTCTCGATTGATACAGCCATTGTTTTCTGACACAGTATCCTACCGCTGTCCAAAGGGCGTTACATCGCTAAGCAACAAATACCGACAAGTAATCATGATGTAATGTGTGAGTGATCACACGATAAGCTCAAACTATACGTACATGTAGATGATTGTTTTCCGCGTTGAACTTAAGTGAGTCTATTTTGAAAATGTTGTAGATGATTTTGTGATTTGTTTTCGTTTTCGTTTATTTTTTAATATTTTTTCTTAAGAATAAATACACGGTACGAAATTTAGTTTCCAACTTGCCCAATTTTTAATACAAAGTGCCTCACAGAAAATCAAACGCTTGAAAATACATTACGCTCATTCTAATTTTATTTACGATCCCATCAAGTCATATAAATACATGAAATGCAGCAGTTGGCCAACACACCCACGGCTGCCCTACATGGCCACCACACGGCGCTCGAAACGGGGAATCTTCTTGGTGAAGGCGGCCGGGTCATCACGGGCGCCGTCTTTCCAGTACTCATACTCGATCCAGGCGTTCTCGGGCATCTGCTCCTCCATGGCGGCCATCCACTTGCCGAGCTCAGGGCTCAGCGGGACGACGCCGGTCTCCAGGACGTACTGGTCCCACAGCTTGATGAGCTCTTGGAGGCGTTCTGGTTCTTGGTCGGCCAGGTCGTGAATCTCGCCGGGGTCTTTGGCCAGGTTGTACAGCTGCCACTTCTCGGTGCCCTTGGGTTTGGGGATAAAGACAATCTTCCAGTCGCCCTTGCGGACGGCGGCGCGGCCGCAGGTTTCCCAGCCGTGGATAAAGTCCTTGTCGTGGATCCGCTCGGCCGTGCTCGCGAGGTACGGCACCATCGACTTGCCGCGCATACCGACAATCTCACGGCCCTGGTAGGTCGGGGCGGGGTGTTGGACACCGGCCATGTCGAGGATGGTGGGCACAATGTCCATGACCGTGGCGAACTGGTGGGTGATGCTGCCCGGATCGGCCGTGCCAGCGGCCGCGTTCCAGGATGCACCAACGGGCGGCTTCATTAGGAACGGGACACGAACACCGCCTTCTGTCGTGTAGGCCTTATACAGCCGGCTGGGGGCAGTTGCAGCCTGGGCCCAGCGTGGGCCGTACCAGATAAAGGAGTCGCCGTTGCCCAGGTTGTCAAGGTGGTTGTTGTAGTATTTCTGGAGATGGCCAATCATGCTGCTTTGCACAATGGGGTAGGCCTCGTAGGCCGCGCCCTCGGCGCCGTTGTCCGACAAGAAGCATACAAACGTGTTGTCCAGCTCGCCCGTCGCCTCGAGATAGTCAACGACTTTGCCGACGTTGATGTCGATGCACTCGACCATGGCCGCAAAGACTTCCATGGCGCGGCACGAGTTGGCGCGCTCCTCCTCTGTCAGGTCGGCCCACTCCTTGACCTCGTCCGCGACAACGGGATGCGGCTCGACGTCCTTGGGCACCATCCCCAGTTTCTTCAGGTTCTCGAGGCGCTTAAGTCTCAGGGCATCAGGACCGTCGTCGTAGACACCGCGGTACTTTTTGACAAGCTCTGGCGGTGCCTGCAGCGGCCAATGCGGGGCAGTAAAGGGAAGGTAGCCAAAGAATGGCTTTGTGTCTTCACCATCCTTCTCCTTGGCGGCCTGGCGGTCCTTGAGGTACTGCAGCATCTTGTCGCCGTAGCCATTCGACGAGTACCAGTCGTCCGGCAGCTTGCGCACGTACTGGCCGTCCTCGCTGTGCAGCGCAATAAAGCTCATTGTCATGAACTCGGGTGTCGTGTCCTGATCCCGCAGTTGCGGCTCATACGCATAGTGGTTGCTGCACGCCGGCAGGTGCGCAAAGCTGCGCGTGAAGCCGCGGGCCTTGGGGCTGTGCTCGGGCGTCAGCCCCAGGTGCCACTTGCCCGCCATCAGCGTCTCGTAGCCGGCGTCCCGTAGAATCTCAGGAACGGCCGCCACTCGCTCGTTCAGGTAGCCCTCGTAGCCGGGCATGCCGCGCTGCACGGCCGTCGACATGGTTCCATTCGGATCATTTTGGCCCGAGATGTTGGTCCACTCAATCAGGTTGCCCAGACCGGCGATGTGGTGGTCGGTGCCCGTCATGATCATCGCCCGCGAAGGCGAGCAGGCTGCCGCCGCGTGAAAGTCTGTGAAGCGGATGCCATTGCGGGCCAGCTTGTCGAGGTTGGGTGTGTTGATCTCGCCGCCAAACGAGCCAATGTCCGAGAAGCCCAGGTCGTCGGCCACAATGACGAGGAAGTTGGGGCGTTTGGTAGACATGGTGGTGCGTATTCCGTAAATTGAGATATTGTTGGGGGTGGTAGGAACGAGGATGACGCGAGAGGTATGCTTCTTCTGGTTTGGGAAGCCAAGGGTCGGAGATGTTTTTCATCCAGGACCGAATGCAGCTGTCGCCATTTCAGCTTTTCTGCTTTTCGACTGGCCTTTCTATATACGCACTGGTCTTCTATAATGCAGCGAAGTCGGACAGGTGCTCACGGTCGCATGTCTCCAACATCATCGTGCTGAGACGTCGGGGTGACCCACGGGCAGCACTAACACGGCAGACGAGTCGCCAAGTCGTGGACAACGGCCGAGTCCCGAGTGACGTCGGGAGTCGGAAAGCGGGAAGCGGGTTGTCCCGTCTGTGGTTGGCTGTATTTGGCAGGAACGTGCTAGTGCGCCCCACTCTGTAAGCTTTGGGTGGGTCATCCTCTGCACAAAGACTGGAAAGAACTTCCCCCCGCGAACTCGACGTCTCCTCTCTCACCAAATTGCAGTCAATTTCACGCGATTTCGACTGTATCGACGACCCAGAGTGACGCATTCGATGCTCTGATTTGAGGAGCCTGTGATGTCGCGAGGTCAGGGGCCAAGCACGTCTTCACGGGCAATGTTAGAAATCGAACAAGTCTAAGCCTACTTCCATTTTCATATGTCTTTCCAGTCCTTTCGTTCAATGTATATAACAGGACGCAAGATCATCTCTGATCTTCGTTCCTGACTCTTGACAATCATCGACTTGTCGACCAACACTTTTTCTTTATCTATAAACTATCACTGATACTCGACTACATTCTCTTCCATCGCCATGAAGAGCACAACACTCGGCCAGATCAGGGCCTACTGGCTCGGCAGCGTGGTGTGCATGGGCGGTTTCCTCTTCGGCTATGACAGTGGCATGTAAGTTGTGTCCATCTCGAGAAGCAGGTTCAGACAATCGAGATATTTAACGATGCCTGTCACCTGCATCTTTATCCCAAATCCGGGGTACAGACAAATGCTAACTATTGGACAGTGTTGGTAAGTAGGCAGTAGGAAACTGGAAATACAGCGGATGGGGACGCTGTTATCTACCGCGGCGTGGGTCACCGTCATAGCATATCCTCTTATCATACCCCCGGAATACGTTTTGTCCCCACTTTCAACTTCTAACATTTTGTGTTTTCTCTCCAGGTGGCGTCCTCACGTTTAAATCTTTCGAAAATGACTACCGATACACGGCCGCCCAGGCGACACGCACCAACTCGCTCGCCGTCGGCCTGCAGCAGCTCGGCGCGTTCGTGGCCTGTTTCCTGGCCTGGCCGTTGACTGACTGGCTCGGCCGCAAGAGGGCGCTGATGCTGGCCTCGTTTGTTTTCTGCATTGGTGCCCTCATCCAGACGATCAACACGCACTCGCTGCCGGCCTTTTACGTTGCGCGTGTCATTGCCGGACTGGGTCTCGGTGCAGCCACCGTCGTTGTCCCGACGTTCAGCAGTGAAATGTCACCCAAAGAGCTCCGCGGCCGCATCGGCTCGTTCTTCCAGTGGTTCTACACGTTTGGCATCTTCACGTCGTACTGGATTGACTACGGCGTATCGCTGCACATGGGCCCGCACGACTCCAAGCAGTGGCAGATTCCGGTGGGCCTGCAGCTGTTGCCGGCCGGTCTACTGGGTCTGGGCATGTTCACGCTCAAAGAGTCGACGCGCTGGCTGACCAAGAAGGGCCGCCACGAGGAAGCCTGGCAGA
This sequence comes from Sporothrix mexicana, assembly GCA_021396375.1. Lineage (NCBI taxonomy): Eukaryota > Fungi > Ascomycota > Sordariomycetes > Ophiostomatales > Ophiostomataceae > Sporothrix > Sporothrix mexicana. Next base: position 253,949 of record WNYC01000039.1, read on the forward strand.
GTCTGAAGTGGGTCCGCGGCGGCGACTCGGAGGAAGTGAGGCTCGAGATGGAAGAGATCCGCCTCGGTGTTGAGAACGAGGCCCGCGCCACCGAAGGTTTCGAGCTCAAGGAGCTGCTGCAGCGCGACAACTTTAAGCGCATTTTCGCCGCCTTTGCCATCTTCACGGCCCAGCAGGCGACTGGCGCCACTGCATTTGCCTACTATGGCCCTCAGTACTTTAAGCTTCTCGTCGGCAGTGGCAACAAGGATCTGCTGCTGACCGCCATCTTTGGCGCCATCAAGGTCGTCGCCTGCGGTATCTTTGTCATCTTTGTCTCGGAGCGCGTTGGTCGTCGGCACATGTTGATCGGCGGCGCGGCTCTGATGGCGGCCTGCCAGATCACCACAGCCATTGTCGTCAAGACTATTCCGCCGCCCGAGGAGGGCAATGTCACCTCGTCAGGGATCGGCACCGTCGCTCTCATCTACATTTTTGTCATCATCTACAACTTCTCCTGGGGTCCGCTGCCGTGGCCCTATGTCTCGGAGATCTTCCCCACCCGCATCCGCGAGCCAGGTATTGCCGTCGGTGTCGGCTCCCAGTGGCTGTTCAACTTTGTCTTTTCCCTGACCACGCCCTACATGATGAAGAGCATGGGCGGCTGGGGCGTGTTCTTGCTTTGGGGTATTTTCGACGCCATCATTGCCATCCTGTCCTTCTTCTTCTTGCGCGAGACAAAGGGCCTGTCGCTCGAGACGATTGCCCACCAGGAGTTCCGCAAGAACGCCGATGCTCGCCTGGTCCACACGGTCGAGGACGCCGATGGAAAGCTGTAGGACATTGCCGGATGGATGCTGTGGAGGAATGCTGGTAGTTAGCACATATGCATCTGGATTATGACTGTCAAGTATAAGTAATCCAATACAATTTGAACGGTAATTTGCCGTTCCCCGATAAACGAAAACAGTTTTTGGTGATGCCTGGTATTCCTGTGACCTGCGCAATCCAATGGGTATTTCCGCACAGTTTACTATGCTAATGTAATGTACACTGAGCTAAAACATCTGTTGCTCGTCCATCCCCACGATACTGCCCTGTGGCACTGGGTTTCCATATGTCCCTAGCATGTCAGACCACAGGCCAAAGTCGAACCCAGGACCGTCACCCATCAGGTCGCTGAACAATGGCGGAAAGTCAAAGGTTGTGACAGTGACATCTGCCATATCTGTGGTGACGTTGTTTGTAGCGTCTGCCCAGTACCCGGCAACCTGTGCGTTGTTCATATCCTGTTGTTGGTGACTGCCAACAGCTGCTTGAGTGTGTGGCCAATTTGTCGGCATGGCTGGTGGTACGTTGTTGGCTTGCACAGCCTGTTCTGCGATAGGCACATCGGATGCTGTTGGCCGCGGGGCACCTTCTGTGACGGCCTCCCGGCTGTCGTCGACAAAGTCGGACCGCAGCAGCAGACTGTGAATTGCGAGAAACTGGCGTGATCCGGCTTCTTTTGTCACGCCAGGCGGCACATGGATGCCCCGGTGGGCACTAAACACGGACTCGCTGTCGTTGTTCATCGGCGACGACCGGAGAAGACGGCGATATCGGGCGACCAGGCGCGTAAGATCATCACGCATCGGCTGCACAGCGACCGAAAACGCAAACCGACGTGTCAATGTATCCAAGACATCCTGCGCTTTGGTAATGGCGATCCGCACCGCGGACGTGTCCGCTGTCGACCGCTTCCCGCGGGCCTTGTCGTAGGTGCTGCCAAACAGCAGGAAACGTGTTGCCTGGTAAGCGCATACAGCAGCGTCCCAGTCCAAAGGCTGGGCCGGGTCGGCGTGCTGGTCATAATCGGCCAGGACACACAGCACCTGCCTTGCGTTCTGGATGCTGCGGCCGCCCATCAGTGTGACGTCGGCCGGCTTGATCTCGTCGATGCAGCTCTGGGCGGCCGTGTCGGGGTGGCCTCTCAAAAAGCTGCGGTACAGATCGCAGTGGCATTGGTAGTATGACATGTGGAGCATAGCGTACTGGGGCGACCAGGCGAAACTTTCGGGTTCGGCGGGCGGGTATCGGTCTTGGGGTGCCATTTGGAGGGAGAGCCGCTGGAGTTGACTCTGGATCTGGTCGAGTGAGGTGAAGAGGCTGGCGATGTTCATGTCTCTACCGTAGATCTGGCGGTTGAATCTGCATGTGTTAGCGACGCATCGACATACCAAGTGGAAGCAACAGCAACTGACTTCATGATGTTTCGTCTGACGAGGGCCAATTTGACAAAAAGGCCCCGTGGGCCGATGGAGCCTGGCTCGAGCCCAAGGCCAGGCAGCAGGTACCCCGTGTTGGTGGCAGGGCTTGCCTCGTTGGCAAAATTGTTGTCTTCTCGGGGTAGCTGGAGGTAGATGATGTCGGGATGAGACAGCTCGAACTCGCGCAGTCCAGAGCAAAATACCTCTTCAAGAAAATAGAGAGACCAGAATGTACGGCGTCGAACCTCTTGGGCCACTGGACTTAGGTCGTGATGCTCGTAATTGAGACGAAGAGCGGCTGCAAGGCGTGCAGCTAGGCCAGACAGCATAAATGCACGACTGAACCCTCCCGACTCGGCACGATAGCGAATGACCAGTAGCAGCGCTTGCAGATGGAAGATGGACGGATGGCTGAGGCCGTCAAAGACAAGAGTCTCGCTGGCCTGGGCCCAGCTGTCACGTTCCTCGGCACACCGGCCCATGAACAGCGCCGTGATGGCACAGAGGGCGGCTCTGAGTGCGGGGTTGATGGAGTGTTCTCGGCATCGTTGGACGACAGTCGACTGGTGGAGAAAGCCGTAGGCAGGCAGGGCGTGGAGGTACTGAAAGTACTGGTCGACCAGTTCAGCCTCCAACCTGCCGTCAATAACAAGAGAAGCAGCAGCGGGTGAAGTGACTTGGACGGCGGGCTGGGCTGGAGATGTGGAGGGGGCTGCCATGATGGGGGCCTGTGAAGTGTTGTTATTGTTTGTGTTTGGTACCAGAGGGGGCGATGAGTTCGGACTGCAACCAGGGCCAGGACCCGCCACGAGATCTGATCCATCCAGTGCATCTCCCTCGGCAGGCGGATCCCGGGCCGGTGGTCGAGGTACAATCGGCAGTGAGCCGCGTTGATTTTGATTTTGCCAGTTCGCTACAGCCGTTGGTGACGTTCTCGCTTCTTTCTTGCGTGATGTGGCCGCACCCCTCGCCATGCTGTTGCGTGTTGTGTTCCGAAAGACGCCCTGCACAGACGCATACGCACACGGCTGCTGCCGCCTCATGCACTCTGCACATTCAGGCGTCTCGCCGGAACAGCGAATCTTGCGCGTCCGGCACCGCACACAAGCCAGCGAGCTACGGTACTTGGGCGGCAGCTCGACGGCCGCACTCGATGCCCGTCCAGCCGCACCATCGGCACGGCTGGAAAAGGAACAAACAAGCCGGAGGCGGGTGCATGTAGCACACGAAGGCTGGCCTCCATCACAGCGGACCTGAGAGGGAGGGCGGCGTTAGCGTATTGCCACGTTACGGCCTCTGAAAGTGATTACCAGGGGAAGAAGAACATGGGAGTCGGGGAACGCACCTTTCTGACGCGGCATTGCACGCAGACGGTCTTCATGGTTGCTTGTGTGGGTCGAGCGTCGACAAAGAAGGAGGGGAAGCAGCCGGCCGGTCTGGGGTAAAGGGGCCGAAAAATGCAGGATGCACGGGGGATGCGGAGGTACGAAACGACACAGCGTGCGCGACGCCCGATTTCCGTAAACAAAATGCCAAAATCCGGGGAAGCTCGTCCTGCTCAGTCGACGCGACGTCGGCAGTATCTTTATGTGTCTGGCTTCCTAGAGATTACGCTTCGCTAGCCGAGTTGGGGTCTGGGGTACGCCACGTGAAGTCTGTGAAAGTTGGCTAATTTCTGGCACTTTTTACGCGATGTCGCTCCAGAGGAATGGTTCGAAAGTGGAGTAAATATTGTCACAGGTGGCCAATGACAGATGGCGTGCTCCGAAAGCCGGGCCAGAATGAAACCCCTCTGGCGGAGGTCCACTGAGCCTTAGCGCATCTTCCGCCCTCTCCAGGGGACTTGGGTCAATGGGGCCTTTGCATTTGCAACAGTCACCTGTCACGGTGAACTAGCATCGAAAAGTACAGGCATACACAGCATCAAGGCGAATAATATGACAGGAAAAGTCAGAAAGGGCCAGGGGTTATTTATGGATTTATGGACCAAACGTTATCGGCGTCTGTTTTTATTTCCTTTTGTTGGAAATCGAAAATAAGTGCCACGTCCCGGCGCCGTCAAAACTCCCATGCCCAACAGTAAAAGGACTGGTCTTCCCGTAGCGCAAGCATTCATATCAAGCGAGGCTGATTGGTGGTGCAAGTACGACATATATGACGTTGAAATTACAGAATAATCGAATATAAAAGTGGCATTAGAAAACGAAAGCACAAGGCTGCTTCAGGTCCTGAAACAAGCTTATGGCAAAAGGAGACCATAGCTCCGCATGTTCTGCGTTCGTTCCATTAGATATATGTTGCATCTGACAGTTTACTCAGTCGCACGGGTCTCGTGCATCTGCACCGCAGCCTTCTCCTCGCGGTCCAGATCGTCGCGGACAACATCGCCCTGCACGCCCTGCAGCTTGCGCGCCACCTCGTCGGTCATCTTGTCGTCCATGTTGGGCGCGAACCAGGCGGCAATGATGGCGCACCCGCCGAACGCAATGGTGGCCAAATAAACAATCTTGAAGGAGTCGCTGTAGGCTGTCTGGAGTCCCGTGGCGGCGGCAGCCAGGATGGTCGAGTTGGCGCCGGGAATGGCCGCCAAGGCGGTTTCGTTGCTCGCGGTGAAAGCGGTCAAAAAGGCCGGTAGGGAGCTCTCGGGCAGACCGCTCTCCAGAACGGCAGCGGAGACGTCTTTGGGGGTGAACTGACTGAGTTTGTTGCCGAGCTGTGTTTGTTAGCAAGATTGCAGGAAGACAAAGCAAAATCAGGATGGTCGTACAATAGTAACATAGATGGCAGCTATCAAGTTAGTGGACGAATAGAAACGATTGTTGATGGGCATTGATGCAGCGCGCAACAACTTACTGGCAAGAGAGCCGCCGGCAGCACGGACAGAGCTGAGCACACCAGTGGCGAGACCAATGTCTTCTGCAGCACATGCCATGGGCGCACACGTCAATGTGACCAGTTCGACGTCTGTTAGTCAGTACGTGTCTCTCAACTTGAACTTATAACGTAGACACTATGGCGATACTTACACCCCACGAAGAAGGAACCAATGAACGTGCCGGCGATGGCAATGCTGCGGCCCGACGTGGTGACTGCCGCGAGCATGCCGATGAAAGCCGTGACAAAACATTCGCAAACGACCAGCTGCCAGCGCTGCTTGCCGATGCGCCTCGTCGTGACGCCGGCGACGACTTGGCCGAGGACGGTGCCGGCGCCAATGGTGCACGAAAGCCAGCCGATCTCGATCGAGTCGGTGGTGAAGAGGGCAGAAATCTCAGTCGGCCAGATGACGTTGATGGAGTAGTAAATCATGGAGCAGACGGTGGCACAGAGGACGAGCGAGACGTATTTTCCGTTGAACAGCGACATGGGGATGAGGGGGTGCGCAAGCGGCATGTATGTTTCTAGTCGGTGAGTACTTAGTAGACAGGCAGATTTGATAACACAGGCATGGAGGGGACCCACCATAAAGAGCAAAGGCAACAAGACTCAGGGCACCAACAACAATCGTCGTAATCACCTTGGCCGACTTCCACGGGTACGACTGGCCGCCCCAGTTGAGGCCGAGCAGCAGCAGCACCAGACCGGCCGTGAACAGGATCAGGCCGCCAAAATCGAGGCGCTTCAGCTCGTGCCATCTGGACCGCTTGGTGTGCAGCGTGCTAAAGCGGGGCGGATGATAAAAGAGCACGTACAGCACCACTGCAATGGCGCTCGTGATCAGGTTGATGTAGTAGCACCAGCGCCAGCCGAGCTTGGTGTTGGCTGCCAGCAGGCGTGCAAAAATGGTGCCAAAGGCCGAGATGGGCAGGCAGCACAAGAAGACAAAGCCGTTGACGTGGGCACGGCGCTTGTATGGCACGAGCTCGCCCAGGACAATGGGGAAGGCCAGCTGGAATGTGGCCGCCAGGCCGGTGAAGCAGCCCGAGACGATCATCTGGTTGATGCCCTGGGCCGTGGCGCCCAAGACACTGGCAACCACGGCAAACAGGTTGCCAATGACAAAAAACCAGCGCCGGCCAAAGATGTCGGAGAGACGGCCGACGAGCGTGGCCGAAACCGAGTAGCAGAGTGTGTACGAGATGGCCACCCACGTCAGGTCGGCAGAGGGGCCAATGTCGGCGTTGATGATGCCCAGGATGTTGGCCGGCATGACCCAGCCAAGGTAGGCACTGACTGCAGAGAGCGAGGCAGCCTGGGATGCGAGTGTTAGTCAATGTCAATATCTGCTAGCTGCGAGGTGCTGGTGTAATTTTGTACTCACCGCAACTGACCCAAGAAATCGCGGACTGTGGTAGTAGTTGGCCGGAAGGTTATCACCAAAAGCTTCGGGACGCGGCGAAGTCCCACGGTTTTTCGACGCGTCGTTCTCATGGCCGTGGCCGTGTTGACGGCCAATTCTCTGGCCGCCGCTGCTGGCGTTGTCCTGGGAGATATCCATGCTGGATGAAGTACAGACGATTGTTTGTGGTGAGAGTGTCGGCTGATTTTGTGTTACGTCGGAATACCGAGGGCTTCTTTGTCAATTGCTTCTTGACCATGATCTCCGACGAACTTAGCATGCATCAGAACACGGATTGGCGGTCTTTTATGGTTTCTTTCATGTATATCGCGTCCTTGCCATCCCTTTTTGTTTTGTTTGGCGTCCCAGTACGACCAAGCCTCTCTGGCCTGCGTGCTCCATAATCACAATCTGCCAATAGACAGGCTCCCAGACCCCGGATTCCGCTAATGATTAAACCTGGGGTAGCGTTCCGCTGAATCCAGACTCCTCGAGCTATTTTTCAGTCCTGCAGACAGTGGATGCCCGGAAAAGATGAAAGTGCTGAAATGCGTTGCATTTTGTTTTCGGAGTGTGATGTCGCGTGTATGATTCAGTCTGATTCAGTGTCCAGGAGCCAAGTGGGGCCACTGGCGCCCCGCCAGAAAGTTGCCTTTAAGGGGTGAATTAGTGGATTTGGACATCCGCAGTGAACGACTCAAGAAAAAGAAGACGGGGAAAAAAGTAGAATATTATAAACAAAATAACACGGCATAATATGAAACTCAACAAATACGTCTGTATGATTCCAACAGATGATTAATTGATTTAAACTCAATGTAATATGTTCACATGCTCATGGTCATGGTTTGAGTAGTGATTCAAGTACAATGAATGCATTGTGACATTAATTTTTGCACAACAAAAAAAGAACTCATAGAAACCATTACGCGAACACTGAAATGATCTATTTACGAACACAAATTATACACGGCAGCAATCTGTTTGATCTATAATCTTGCAAATTATGAGAAACATTAAAGCAACAGATCCAATTTAGACACCAAAACAAAACAGACTAGTAGATGCTCCACGGTGTATCCGAGCTTCTGATGTAGGGCGCCAAGTCACGGCCTTCTGGCGATATCTCGGAGAGCGTCTTTCCATTTCCGAGGTATGCCCACATATTGTCGTTCTTGTACTCGATGTCGTAGTCCTCGTAGCGCGGCTGCTTGATGGTCTTGAGGTAGGACAGCGTGCCGCCCGGCCACAGCCAGGCCTTGCCGTCGACGGTGCCCATCTTGTACCACGAGCGGCAGTGCGTCTTCCACACGGACCGCTTCATCCACTCGTCGACGTGGTCGTTGAACTGGACGGTGGGGGTCAGCTTGATTTCCAGTGACTTGATCTGGTCCTCCTGGATCTTGACAATGGCCTGGCGGAAGTAGTCACAAAGCGACTCGATAGCGGGGAGGAGAGGACCATTACCCCACGGGCCGCGGGGGCCGAGGCAGGTAAAGTAGTTGGGAAACTGCGGTGCAGCCAGTCCCAAATAGCAAATGGGCTCGTCCTTCCATTCGTCCTGGATGCTGACACCGCCGCGGCCTTTGAGCGAAAAGGCAGGCACAAAGGCCACGTCAAAGCCGGTGGCGCACACAATAATGTCCACTTCGTGGTGCACACCGTCGTCAGTCGTCAGGCCCGTGTCATCGATACCGGTGATCTCACCAAAGACGGGGGTTACGTTGGGCTGGACAAGCGACTCCAGGTAGCCGTCGCCGGGCGTCAAGCGACGGCAGCCGGGTGCCCAGGTGGGGATGAGGCGCTGCTTCAGTTCTTCATGGCCCGGTCCGTTGCCGATGCGCTCTTCCATGACCTCGGTCATCATTTTGCGGGCGCCTTCATTCATGGTCGAACCAGCCGTAAACACATCCGTGGCCGAGTTAAGCTGGCTCTCGATGCGCTTGCGGAAGGCCAGGTAGAAGTCCGGATCGCTCTCGAACTTGGCTATCTGCTCCTTCGAGAGCTGGTTCTTGGCAAACGCCGTCTTGACCGAGGGCTTGTTTTTCTGAGTGTCTGTGTCTGTGTCCACCGTTGGGTGCTTTTCCACAATGTTGTCGATAAAGTCGGTGGCGACGGCCGGCGAGATCCACGTCGGCGAGCGCATAAAGGCCGTCAAGTGCGACGCCACGGGCTGCAGACTGGGGATGATCTGGATGGCCGACGAGCCGGTACCCAGAACAGCAACACGCTTGCCGGTGCAGTAGACATCGTCGTCCCAGTGGGCACTGTGGACAAGCGGGCCAGCAAAGTCGTGCAAACCGGGAATGGCAGGCCACTTCCACCTGTTGAGGACGCCGGCTGCACTGACCAGCACATGGCAGCGGTCCTTGAAGAGGCCCACCGGCGTCTCGATCTCGACCTCGTACTCGCCCTTGCCGTCGTCCCACGTGGCACTGACGACGCGCGAGCTCAGCTGGATGTACTTGCGGAGCCCGTGCTTTTCCACGAAGTTAATGATGTACTGCTCGATTTCTTGGGCACTGCATGTGTCAGCAGGAGTTATCATTACGTGGTCCAAGGTTTGTTTACCTCGCGTAGTAGGATGTCCATGACGGGTTGGGCTCGAAGCTGAAGCTGTACACCGGTGCTGGAATGTCGCATGCGCACTGTAGATGTCAGTGACCGAGCGACAGGAATGTGGACGATCGGACGTGTGGCACTTACGCCGGGATACTTGTTTTCATACCATGTGCCGCCGACGTTATCGTTTCTGCAATAATTATTAGCAAAGGAGTCGTACGAGACAGGCACATAATTTTATTAAGTGCATTCTTAACCTACTTCTCGTAGCAGACCAGCTCGTAGTTTGTGACTGTCTGCTGCAGCTTGTAGGCAAGACAGACGCCCGAGAAACCGGCGCCGACACAGATCACACGAATGTTGTCAGGGTCCGAGTGGCCGCGGTCCGGGATGACATAGGGAGCGGAAGTGCCGTTGCCATTGGTGGTCCTGTTGGTTCGGTTGGCCGACACGCCGTTTGTCGACGTTCCGTTGACGTGGTTTCCGTTTGTCTTACCAGGCATGATGGTTGTTTGAGTCTTGATTTTTGAGCTCTTCAGTTTTGATGAAACGAGCAAGGTGGCATGCCAGAATGGTGTTGTCAATATCAACAATCAACAATATTCGTCGGAGCTCTCCCCTTTTCTTAATGTGTTAATGTGTTAATGTGATGTTCCGCAACATGGTCAGCGGCCACGTGGAAGGATCATCCCATATATGCAAAGTACATTACCGGAAAATTAGCTTCCAGTTCTCCAAATTCATGATAACACAGTATAACACGGCGGAAATACAATACATACCCATGGGAAGGCCTGGTGATCACAAACATACAGTCCACAACAGAATGATCGCCCTGTTAAAACTGGGGTCATTTCTCCAGTCCAGGGTACTGAATCAGGTGGACTTCTGGGTGTCATTGTTGACTTGCCGTAAGGGGGAATGCGCTAGTGATTCAGGGGCCATAGTGTTAGCGGGCAAGTGGGCAAGTGGGCCTTGGGGTCAAAGAGCGGAGGCATCGCGGACTTTGGAGCCATGGACAGGAAATGGCATATTCGGCTGATCAACTCGTCCTATTCGTATAAGACCGGAAAGGCTAGGCGTTGTTTGGGACATCACAAACGGCGAGGAGCTCGTGCATAACAGTTTGGACTCTGTCAATTTGTTTTTGTTTCATCTCACACTGCGTTCTCAGACGAGCATATTCACCAGACAACACACAACAACACAAAACTAACATGGGATCAACACAAAAACCTGGAGCTCTGCTCACAATCACACCTGAGAGCATCCCCGATGCCTCTGGCAAGGTCTTTTTGATTACCGGCGGCGGCTCTGGCATTGGCCTCGCCACCATCAAACTGCTGGAGACGAAGAACGCCGCCGGTCTGATCATTGCAGACTTTAAGAAGCCATCCGACGAGATATTGGGATTGCTGGCCAAGACAACGCTGTTTGTACAGACCGACGTGACCTCGTGGGCGTCGCTGCTCAACGCCTTCAAGACGGTCATTGACAAGTTTGGCAAGATTGACGGCGTCTATGCCAACGCCGGCCTGGGCGAGCTCGACCACTTGTTTGTCAACAAGGTAGACGCCAACGGAGACCCCACCGCGCCCAACTATGCCAACATCGAGGTTAACTTAAAGGGCGTGCTGAATACGGTGAAACTGGCCGTCTTCTTCTTCCGCAAGCTCCAGGTCGCGGGCACGGTCGTGATGACGTCGTCCATGTCGGGCTACGAGACGCCCGGCATTCCCATCTACACGGCGTCCAAGCACGCCGTCCTCGGCATTTTGCGCGCCGCCAGCCTCGACCTCTTCGAGGAGTACAACATCAAGATGAACGCCGTGTCGCCCGGCCCCGTCTTGACCAATTTGATTGATAGCTTTGCCAGCCGCGCCGCCACCAAATACGATGGCCTATCCAAAGACTACACGTTTGAGAACCAGGGCCCGGAGCAGCCGGCGCTGGCCGCGGCGCGTCTGCTGCTCACAGAAAAGGAACACGGCCGCTCGATCCTGGTGCACGCCGGCCGCTTCCGCGACGCCGAGGAGGTGTACGACAGCGTGCGTGACCAGATGCTGGGCTCGGAGCTGGGCATCCCGCCGGTCTCGGACATTGGCTGGCGCAACCTGTTCCGCTGCATTTTTGATTAGACGAGCATAGATGCTAGATGAATCCACATTTGAGCTTCACAATATCAAATTTAATTTCATATGTGTTATAATTCATTGTCATACCAGACGGTCTGTCACTCCTGTCTGTACTCATCGACCATCAAGCCAATTTCGGGAAACTGTTTTCGGAACGATGGGCCCACGTTCCAGTTCCGCAGGTTCTGCCAGTGCTGCTCAAAGATGGGGCAGGCCACTATCTCCTCGTCCGAGACTGCCACGATTGTGTCGCTCGGGTTGTAAGGCCACGACACCGACAGCGACGACGAGTAAAAGGCCGACCAGCTCTCAAAGTGGTACTGGTCTTGGCGGCTGACCAGAAGGGCCCTGACACGCGGCCACGGAATGGCGTCCATCCAGGCAGGGTGGGGGATGCGGAGTTGGAGGGGGATGGGCCGGAGCCACTCGGGGATCTCGCGGTATGTCTCAAGGGTCGGGAAGACTCTCCACTAGAATGCCCCAAAGAGGCGAAAGTTAGCATGAGCTCACGGCTGCACATGACGTGAACGATCACCTATCACCGTCATGATGGTGGCGCACTCACATTCAATAGCCGGAACATTAGGTAGAGGCCGCCGACCTGTTCTGGTAATGTTGCAATATCCGTAAACGCTCTGAGCACGTCTGATGCCACTCTTAGGACGGGAGGAATCGTGATGGAGTTCTCTGGCATGATGAGAGACAGGACGTTTGGCTTCTCTCGGCTCTGTGATTGGAAGTCGACGTTGTATGTCGGTGGCGGCGTCATCTTTTGCGACTTGATGAATGTGTCCATGATCTGGTCAGAGAGGCAGATAGGGTTCGAGTTGCATGGAAGTACTTGGTAGAGGTGCTGGGGCAGTGCTGGCTGGACGCCTTGGGCGAGGATGTGTGGCAAAACCTGCGTGTGGGGGTTGTGTTGCACTGTCCGGAAAACCGTTGTCGGCGATAGAATATCGAAAATAGAAGACGTTTGGTTCTGGTGTGGCACCGTGTGACCGGCAACGGGAGATCCGTGGTCGCTCCCTGAAGGCGCCGGTGACGGTCCACTCACCACGGGACCGGATCCTGAGATGTTGATATTGATGCCCCGGTCACTGCTGCTGCTGTTCGACGGACTCGGCGTGGCCGTGGCCAGACTTTGCCGCAGCCTGTTGTTCTCTGCCTCGAGCCGCTTCTTGTCGCTGGCCAGCTGCCGGAGGCTCTCCTCGCTCGACGCGACCCTCTGTTCCAGGGTCTGCAGCCGCAGCCGTGTGCGCTCACGCTTTGCATTCTGCGATTTGCGGTCCAGTGCCCGCTTGTGCGCGAGCCGTGCAGCATCAATCTCTCGCCGGGCAACTTCAGCCGCTGTGAGTTCTGTCTGGTCTGTTGGTGCCGTCACAGCCGTGCTCGTGTTGGTGATGGTTGTTGTTGGGGTCGCCGCAGTGGTATCTGTATCGGTTGACATGTTGATGAGGATTGTGGGGCAACGTGAGATTTGGAGATTTCTTCCTCTCGTCGTCTCTGGCGACAGCACTGATTAAGACTGACACGTCCAAAACTGACACCGATGGAGAGTCTGGAGCCCTGCTCGTTTATATCTTCTGGCCTACGCCCCGCCGGAGAAATGTTCCCTTTCCCTGAAAGAGGCACATCTTTGTTTCTTGTTTTGCGGGGAGGTGCAGCCCTAGCGGGGGCCCCTAAAAAACTGAATCATTACCCCGGATTCTGGTGGCCTTTTCCCCTGCCATTTTGGCATTAGTGTATCATCAGACCGACGAAAGCGATGAAAGTCAGATGCTTGGTATGGTGGAGAGTTAGGTTAGCCGCCAGCATTAAGAATTTAAACTAATGTTCGGTTGGGACGTATTTTATTGGTCATTTGGTCATATTTCCTCAATCATCGCAGTTTCTTATCAACATACATCGAGGATACGGGCCCCGGGGATGAACTAAGGCACGTCGCATGTTTTTGCCTTTTAATGCTTGCCAATAATCCATGCCAGGCACGTCCCAGATCTCCACGAGAATATGCATCCTCCCTTGGCGCAGTCACTGGAGGATTACACGGAGAGGCAGGTGAGCAGGGCAATCAATGTCGAAATCACGAAGTGCGACGATTCACTGGACGGCTATTGATTTGTTGTCTTTCGTTGCAGTCTTCTCGGCGTCCATTCGGTGTTCTGGGAACAGTCGGCATTCTGGCGCCTAGAATATTCAACTTGAGAACGAGATGGCTGCCTTGATATTAACTCAAACTCAAGTATGTTGGAGCATCACCGTTCACGTGTTTGCCTCGATTCATACGCCGGAGTTGGCGTGCATATTACTAGATTAATGACACCAATGAGCAGAATGAATGTGTTATACAGAGTCAACGATGTCAAAACGCGTGCCAAGTAGCTCCTAGGCCAGAGTTTGCAGATTAGTGAGTAAGACTGAGAAAATTAAGCATACGCACTTTTCTGAAAAAAAAAAGAAAAAGAAAAAGAAAAAAGACGGCTTTATTTGCATTGTCCTAGCATGTTGTTGTGCACGCTTTGGGCTGGTATTGTGCCAACTGCTAGGGTGCTTCTTTATTGATTCTCAATGCTTAGAGTCGGTTTCAGGATGCTGTTGTTCTCACACTCGTGCACGGCGGGGTGCGAATGAGCAATTGTTGAAAAGACCATTGCATAATTTCGAAATATTATCCGGTTGATCGATTATGTGCCGCTTACAGACGATGACCTATGGTGTCGTGCAAGTTGCATTTTCTCGTGGGTCAAGTTGTGTTTGGCCTGGCTAGACACCAATTGTCAAGCTGGGTTGCTTCGCAAAACTGCCAACACTGTCTCTCGATCTCTGTTGGTAGAATATGGAAGAACAATGTGGATGCTGCTGAGGCAGTGTGGTTGCTGTTTCGACTCCAGATGCTGTCAAGTTGACGATGAACGCTATGTTTTTTGTTTTCGCGGGTTGCCAGACAACCCGCGCAGAACAAGTGCGCTAAGCGATAGCGCTTGGCACCACGGATTACAGGCTCCCGCAGCCTCGCTACCAAGCAGGAGCAATATCGCATACCAGACAACCTGCGGCATTCCAATTTATTTCAATTTTCAATCCTCTTCTATTGTATGGGAAAGATATGGCCATCTATATGCTTTTATCTAAGAGGCCTAGGCATGGGCACAGCGTGCTTACGAGGAAGCCTTATCGATAATTATCGACCACTATACCACTATCGCCAACTCACATTTTGAAAAAAAAAAAAAAGAAACAAAATATAGATTTCAAGCAGCAAGAACTGCCAGCTTCACTTTTGTGACAATGGGAAGCGTTCTGTCTCGCCTCAGACGGCTTCTTAGCCGCAAGGCAGCCGCACAAGAACCTCCAGCCAAGCCTTCCATCTCCTCTGTGGCAAAGTCTGCCGAGTCCGTCCAGTCGGCCAGGTCGTCACAGCCTAGCCCAGCATCATCGCCAATCCGCATTGCCATTGTCGGCTCCGGCATTGGCGGCCTGTCTCTCGCTGTTGGATGTCTCCGCAACAATGTGTCCTTTACCATATACGAATCGGCGGCTCAGTACAGCGTCATCGGCGCCGGGGTCGGCCTCGGCCCCAACGCACTCCGCGCCATGGCACTGATCAGCCCCGAGCTGCGCGCTGCCTACGACACTATCTCGTCGGGAAATCTGTCGGAGGACAAGCTGCACGTTGCGATGGAGGCTCTGTATGCCGAGCCAGGATTTGGCGAGAAGCGCGGCTGGACGCCGCAGCCGTTCGGTGCTGAGTGCTATGAGCGGACAAGCGCACATCGACGCGACCTGTTGAACATTCTCACCAGCCACATCCCCAACAATGCGGTCCAGTTCAACAAGAGGGTGACCGACATCCAGCAGTTCCCAGAACAAGGCCGCGTGGTCCTGTCGTTTTCCGACGGCACAACAGCCACGGCCACGGCGGTCATAGGCTGCGATGGCGTCAAGGGCCCATCACGCGGCTATGTCCTTGGTCCCGCCGGCTACCCCGACGAAGTGGCCCCTGTCTTCAGCGGCAAGTACGCCTACCGCTCGATTGTCCCCATGGCCACAGCCCAGGCGGTCCTCGGGGCCGAGTATGCCGGCGATGCCAAGTGCTTCAACGGCCCCGGCGTCAACATCATGACCTATCCCATATCGTCGGGCACCGAATGCAACATTGTTGCCTGCAAGTTTGTCAATGAGCCGTGGACACATGCGCAGTGGACACACCGCGTGCCCGTCGAGACCATCCGCACCGACTTTCCCAACGTGGACGACCGGCTGGTGCGCCTCATCGAATGTGCCGAGCCGGTCCAGTGGGCGCTCCACCATCACATCCAGACATCGACATACCACCATGGCCTCCTTTGTCTTCTCGGCGATTCGGCCCATGCCACCACGCCCCACCAGGCGTCCGGTGCCGGCATGAGCATCGAGGACGCGCTGATCCTGTCCCATGTACTCGGCCGGGTTACCTGTTGGCAAGAGTTGGATGCAGCCTTTTCGGCGTATGATGCCGTTCGTCGGCCACGGGCGCAAAAGATTGTCCAAACAAGCCAGGAACTTGGGGCCATGTATGCTTGCTCGGATCCTCGCTACGGTCACGACATGGGCAAAATTGTCGACAACCTCAACAAGCGGTTTTTGTGGATCTGGGAGCATGACTTGGAGGCGGATATGGATACTGTTGTGTCACTTTTCAGACGGGGGCTGGGAGAAACCAGAGGAGAATGAAGAGAATGCGAGGCACAACTTGAAGCCGGCCCCGAGGAGGACAGCATGCATAATGGATAGGCTTTTGCCTTATCATCATTGTTTTTGGGATTTTTTTTTATGTGTTTTCTGGTTGTATTAATTTTTTTTATTTTTTTGTGTCTTAAATTTCCCATATTGGTCATTTCAAAAGTTTTGAGTTGACCAAAAAAAAATTATGTCTTCAGACACCCCAATAGGGAAAGATTCATTATTGAAAGCTACTTGAATACCGTATCGTCTCCCCATGATATATGCACTGCCCAAATCCATCTACCATGGCGAAATAGTTTGTGCATCTTCTGTTGACATGAGATAGTCAAAGCTCCAGTCATCTGGTCCCGTCCCTGGTGTACCGTCCAAGGCGCTGTGTGTGCTATTTGTGTTGTTTGTGTTGAAGAACTCGAGAACCAGTGGCGGGATGGCAGGCGGACTACCATACCCCGACATCTCCATCCGGCCGTCAGCCAGTGTTGCAATGTCCAACGCCAGTTCAGACGCAAGCGTGGGTGATCCTTGCTGTACGTGAGAATGGGAATGCGACGTATCAAACGCGAAGACGGCGTCCTGTTGTCCAATTTGAAGCCCGTTGACGATTGGCGAAGATGCGTCAACCCCGCTGATGTTGGCAGGTAGCTGGGCGGGCAGATGTGATCTCAGGATGATATCCTGGGTGTATTGGTGTGGGTGCGGTGTGTGTTCCCGCTTGGCCGTTTGCGCAGCGTTTCTAGCTGTGTCTGTATTTATATTCACATTGCGTGGTCTGAACTGCCTGTGTGTGCTTGTGTTTGCATTTGCTATGCCCCTGTGGAGGTCACCAATAATTCCTAGCCAGCGCCGCATGGTCCCAGGTGTTTGGCTCTCGCCCAGATGCTTCGCTGCCAGGTCTGCGCACTGCCGGAAGAGTTTTCGAGTCTCAGCTGCAGCGGCATTCTTGCGCTGTGCAGTATCGCAGATGAGACTGAGAACCAGCACGAGGGCGGCAGAGTAGAGATAGTAGACGTCAAGTCCCGTTCTCGCATTAAAGTGTCGCAGTTCACCCATCCGCAGCAGGAGGGCAATGGCCTCGCGGCCCGAATTTTGGCAGGCGTCGGCAATGGCAGTTGGTGAGCAGGGACTGGTCAATGTGAGTGACATTGTCTCGTCGTTCCTGCTGTTCTTTCCGGACGCACCGGCCTCGCTGCTGTCTTGGAAGTCTGCTGCAGACCGTGCGCTGCCCTTTTGCATGGCAGTATACCGGGACAGCAATGCATGGCGAGACACAAGGCACACGATGTAGTGGTACTGGATGTGCAGAAGCAGCGTGGCCCGTTGGATCCCGGGAGGCGCATAGTGCACTGCGTCGACAGACAGATGGGCGGGGAGGGCGGCATGCCATCGTGTTAGATCGCGAAGCAGGGCCACGGCCGGTGCAAGGGGCCCACCATAGTTTGTCCGGACCGCCTCTGGCATGGCATTGGCCCGTCCCAGCAGCATTGTCAGCCGGATTGCGTGTTCAGCGTGGCCGTAGCTAGACAAGCCAGCAGAGAGTGTGGGGAGAGGCCGCACATGTCGACTTCCAACGGCACTGGGTCGGTCATGGGACGAGACCTGCAGCTGCTCAAAGGCATACAGTGTCGACCAGATCGTCTTTCGGATCGATCGGACAAGGGGCGGTGCGGCGGCCGCCGTGTCGTTGCCGTTGTCGACAAGACCCGGTCGGTGCAGCCCAATGGCATATCCCAGTCGAAGGGCCGCGCCAGTCAAGGTCCAGCAGACATCCCGCGAGTTGGTGTTGTGGAGATGCAGACTGGCAAGTAGCAGTGCTTGTATGGAGGCCAGGCTCGTCGTGAAGAGGACGGTGGGGAGAAGGGCCTCGATCTGGGCCCAGAGCCAGACCTCATCGGTGTCGTCTGTGTCGTCGGAGTCGGCGCCGGAGGCTGTTGCGGCCGTCAGATGAAGTCGGCCAAGGATCATGACACAGTACAGGGTACATAGCCACACGCGGTCGATGGATGCACTCGTGCCGTGTGTCTTGTTCATGGTTGCCTCCAGCGTCTCGAGAAAGGATGCCTCGTGGAGGACAGGGAAGTCCGTGTTAACCTGTTCAAAGAAAGCATGTACACATGCGACAACTTCGGACGCTTGCGGCCCAGAGAGAAGCTGGATTCCAGCCTCAACGGCGGCTACCGCTGCTGGTTGTGGCTGTACTGATGCATATTTTGCACAAGACAATCGTCGGCTGCCGTTCGGAGTCCTCGGTGGCGCAAGGCTGACAGCAAAAGACGGCTCTTTTTCGACAACATTTGCAACATCTGCAACGTCTGGGGACGCGGGTTGACGAAAGAGAAGTCGTGTTTTGTCGACCGGGTTGGGGCCAAAGAGTTGCATCTGGCCAGCATCAGCCTTTTGGCCACCGCCGACAAGTGCCTGGAGATGGATCTGGAAGTAGTACGAACTGGCCTGGCCAATGTATTGCCGCTGGCCCTGGCGGTCCTGGACGAGACCTTCACTCTGGTTGCTGGATGCCGAGGTTGACGCTGGAGAGGACGGTGGCGGTGATGAATATGCATACGATGATATTGTAGGTGGCTGTGGACGAGACCGTGCTGGTTGTTGTTGATGGGTCGGTGGCAAGGCTGCAGTCGAAGTTGGGTAGTCCTGGCATTCGTCTGCATTTCCCGTCTTGTGGCTCCCCTCGGACGGTATTGGAATTCCAAGCTCCTTGCCGACCCGGTACAAGCTCTCGAGACTGCTGACGTCGGCCTCGGGGACCAGGCCTTTGATCAGCTCCTCCATCGCCTCCATCCGAGCACTGTAGGCATCAACGAGAACGCCGGCCGCAGCGGCGGCTGCAGCGGCTGCGGCTGCGGCGGGTGGTAGACGAGGCTTCCGCGGTTTCGTGACGGTGCACTCGTAGCCATACTTTGCACAATGGAAACAGCGATCACCCTCCGATCCGGGGACGCGGCGGCACTTGTGCTTGCGCGTCTTGCACCGGTCGCAGCTGTTCTCCGTCCGCTGCCGCAGCTCGGCCGGCACGCGGCGGCTCTTTCTGTTTGTCGAGGCGGAAGTTGTGGTGCTCATTGCGGTCTCGGATGGTCTTTCGTGTACCTTTTTGGCGTGTTTGCGTCAGGATTCCGGATCGTTGCAATCGAAATGCAGGCTGCACCATCCAAAACATGGAAGGGTTGACGAGTCGTAGGTCGAATCCACTTCATCGATTGGGACCAGTCTGCCCCCTGTTTCCCCAGATTACTGATTTGTTCATGAGATACATTGACAGGATCGTGGAGGGTCGGAAGAGGGGACTTGGCCTCGTTACCAATAGCCACGCGAGATAGCTTGCCTGTTTGCCGTTGATTTTGTTAGAAGAAGGGCGAAGGAGTCCCCTCTTTTCGACTCATTGTTGTCGTTAGCGTTCCTGTTTTCTGTTTGTTGTTTGCCTGTTTGGCGATAAGGGCACGGCTTGCCAGTCAAGCCGCGCTCCACTTACAGCGGGTCTCCAGCGTATCTTGGGTGTTTTAGCGGTCGACAGGGCTGCGCTAAACTGCAACTGTCGCGGGGAAACGCAGTGTTATCGGTAATGCTGTCGACAAAATCCAAGCAAACGAGACAAGCCAAGCCGAGACAAGTAGGCCCGGGGACGAAAAGAAACAACAGCATTGGTATAAAGGAGAACTGTCCTGTTAATATTTCTGGACGTGACAAAGGGCCAGACGGTTATTGCGTGGGCACATTATTTTCCCATTCAATTGTTGATCTTTGATATTCACAAGTCACCCATATACATCGCCGAAATGGGCCAGCCAGGAGTCATGACGGTCCAGGAGCAGCCTTCCTCTGACGACATGCGCTCCGAGAAGCAGGACAAGCCGGAGACCACGTTTCTCAAGGCCACCAAGGACGGCATCCCGCTCCATCCCCAGCCCAGTGACGACCCAGAAGACCCGCTGGTAAGACGGAGACTGTTTACGATTTTACGATTTACGATATTTATTCTCGCGGAGACAGAGATCCGGCAAGCTAACAATCCATTGCTAATTACCAGAACTGGAGCCCGCTCCGCAAACATGCGGCACTGGTCGTGCTCGCCATGGAGTCACTGATCATCAAGTTTTCAAACACCGTCATCGTGCGTTCTGGATTTGGCTCTTTCTTTCTTCACCTCTCCTTTTTCTCTCTAACCCGTTCCAGGCTCCTGGTGCCCACACACTGGCCCACGAATTTGGCACGGCTGCATCCACTGCTTCGTACATTGGCTCCGCTCCCTCTGTACTCTACGCGTTCGCGCCGTTCTTGTGGATTCCGCTCAGCCACCGTCTCGGCCGCCGCCCCGTGTTGCTCTTCAGTCACTTGGTCGCCCTTGTCGCGGCGATTGGCGTCGGAAGGGCCCAGTCTTACTCGCAGGCGCTGGGCTGCCGCATGCTGATGGGCTTTGGCGGCAGTGCGGGTCTCTGCATCAGCACCGCGGCGATTTCCGACATGTTTTTCCTGCACGAAAAGGGCACCCGCCTTGGCCTCAACGGCATGCTCTTTGTCGTTGCTCCGTATGTTGGCGGCGTGGCTGGCGGATCCATTCAGCAGAACAAGAGCCTAGGCTGGCGCTGGGCCATGTACATTGCCGCCATCTGCTACGCCGTCCAGCTTGTTCTCCAGTTTCTGCTGGTTCCCGAGACAATCTACGACAGGGACGTCGCGGCTGCTGAACCACCCGAAGCCAAGAAGACGCTGTATCGCCGTCTCGGTTTCCGGACGCCGAGGCCTGCTCCTAGCGAGACCTGGGGCGCTACGTTCCGCATGCCGTTCTCCATGTTTGCGTATCCAGCCGTCGTCCTCCCCTGCTTTTGGGCGTCCGTCTGCATCATGACGGAAATTGCCAATACGGCCGGCCTGAGCCTCAACTTTGGCTCGGGCACGCGCTTCGACTTTACCGTTGCGCAGGTCGGCTACTGCTTCTTTGCCGGCTTGATCGGTTCCGCGCTCGGCGAAGTGTGTGCCGGTCCCCTTTGCGACGTTGTGGCCAAGCGCAGCCTCCGCCGTGGCGTCGAGTGGGTTCCGGAGAAATTGCTCAAGCTGTTCATTTCGGGCCTCGCCACGACGTCCATTGGTCTTCTCATCTACGGCTTCACCCTCGAATATGTCAAGCCGAGCCAGTGGGCGGCGCCGCTCCTGGGCCTGGGCCTCTTTGTGTTTGGCCAGGAGATCGTCGTCACGGTCCTGCTAGCCTACATGACCGAATGCTACCGGGACCGTGCTGTGGAGTGCACCATCGTCTTCCAGTTCTTCCTAAACCTGATGTGCTTCCCTCCGCCCTTCTTTACACCTCTGTGGATTGGCAAAGCGCCCGGCGCGAAGGTGCCCTACATCGTGTATGCCCTCCTTCCCGTGCTATTCTTTCCCGTCTGTATCCTGCCGTTTATGCTCAGGGGGGAGGCCATCCGCAACCGGGGCCCTATTCTTGCCTTTTGGAAGAAGAAGCAGCAGGTCGTTTGATACATTATTGGTGTTGCGTTCGGGGAAAGATATCCAAGGAATGTTGCTATATAGAGCCGTTAAAATACATTTTCAAGTCCATTTCCTAACGCCATCTACAATAATCACGAGTACGGTGAATTGATACTTGTGTAGGTAGTATTAAGAATGCCAAAGATGTAATTTGTGTCTTGTTGTATAAATGTACTTTTTTTTTTTTTTTCAAACATGACCAAATCAAATCATGCGTTAAGCGATCCGTGCAAATTAACATGTGTAGGCTGCAAAGTGTATTGGGTGCAGACCAAACATTGTCTCATCCCAGCGCTCTGTGCTGAAAACGTCAACCTTGTGGCTTAGGGCTTAGTGAGCCGCCGTGGTAGACGCCTTCTTTGCGTAGGCAACGATGGCCGGCACGTCCTCCAGGAGCGTAACGCCCGCCGGCTTCCAGCCCAGGGCCTCTTGCGTAATCTTGCTCGACGCGATATTGTCCGCCGCGGCGGGGCGGGCAAACCAGCCGAAATGGTCGACGGCAGCCTCACCCTCGACACTCTCAACAGGCAGGCCCAGTTCCTTGCCAATGGCCGTGGCCAGTTCCTTGACAACAACGCCCTGCTCGACAGAGGCGTGGTACACCGAGCCGGGCTGGCCCTTTTCGACGGCCAGGCGGTACAGCTGGGCAGCGTCGTCACGGTGCCCGGCGGCCCATTGGTTCAGGCCGTCGGCAATGTAAACGGACTTGCCGGTGCGGATGGCCGTCATGGCCAGATGGCCAGCAAAACCAGACACGCCGTCGGGGCCGTGGGTGACAGGCGGCAGACGCACGACCGTGGCACGCAGCCCGCCGTTCTCCTTCTTGGCAAAGTCGAGGCAGACCTGCTCGGACGGGCCGCGGGCATTCGACATGGGGTTGTTGAGCTGCAGCGGGCTGGTCTCGTTAACAACAACACCGCGCTCGCCTGTGGACACAATCATGGTGCCACTCGTGACCACCAGGGCCTTTTGGGGTCCGCCGCCGGCCTTGACGAGGCCATTGCCGAGGGCAGTTATGGCTGCTCGGTCTGTGGCACAGGCTTCGGCGAACTTGGTAAAGTCGTGGACGAAGCCCAGATGCACGACAGCGTCGACCGTCGCTGCGGTGGACTCGAGAAGTGCGACATCGTTCAAGTCGCCGTGGAGAGGCTCGGCACCGGCGGCCTTGAGCTGCTCGACGCCCTTGTCACTACGGGTGAGGCCAATGACGGAATGGCCAGCCGCTAGAAACTCCTTGACAACAGACGTGCCGACAAAGCCGGTAGAGCCAGTGACAAAGACGCGCATATTGGAGGTTTAAGGTGAGTCTGTGAGAGATGGGATGAATATAAATGTGATGAGTCTGGTTGTTGTTGTTGGGAATGGTTTAGAACTTTTATGTCTCGAATGTGCGGCAGGCGTCCCTCTTTATATCTAGATGGTCCAGCTCGAGGCGGCCGACTCCAACCTCCGTCCTCCGCGCTGTTTCGTAATAAATGAAGCAACAATCGCTCGTCAGCAAGATTGTTTTGCTTTGTTTGCTTGGTGATGTCCATGGCGTCTGTCATTGAAAGTGGGTCTATGGTATGAGAGTTGGCCAATCAGATGCGGCTGGACCCGAGAGAAGGAAAGAGGGTGGGTCCGACAGGAATTCCGACGAAACTCACTGCCGTTCGAGGAAGTCTTGGCCCGGACTTTTGACAAACCACACGGAATTAACAAGACTGAGGTTGGGACGGGGAATTGAATTCCTTGGACAGACAATAATTTCTGCCCTTCTCTTCCACCTTCACTGCACAATTCTATGAACGTATCTACGCCTACCGCAATGACTACAGTCGCAATTCGGTCAGATACAGCGCTGCATACTCGGCGGAAATCTCGATATGGCTGCCGCAACTGCAAGCTGCGCAAGGTCAAGGTACGTAAGCAATCAGCAGTCAGGTCGGGAGCCGCATCTTACAGGGTCCGCCCTTGGCTACCACCGATACCCCTCCAAAGCCGACGACATTCCGCTTACGTTTCGCCTGACTAGTGTGACGAGACACGACCTTACTGCATCAAATGCACCAAATATGGTGTTCTCTGCAACTTTTCGCTATCCGTCCCGGACCTGCAGCCCATTTCGGAGAAGAGCCAAGGCAGCTCGAGGCCTTCAACGGCCACCCCAGAGCGAAAGAAAGCGACCAGCACCAAAAATAGCCTCGCGCTACAGCGATATCAACAATCCCCACACATCCAAAAGGCCCTGACCAACGCCATCTGGACCGGCGACGGCCACTCACGATACGTCCTCGACGCACATGACTTTATCCTGTTCAACAAGTTCCGCGATCGAACCGTGTACTCACTGGGCGGCGATTCGATGGTCGACGTCTACGAGAAAGGCATGCTCCAAAAGTGCTTTACCCACCCGTTCCTAATGCACGGCACTCTGGCCGTCGCGGCTGTACACGACCGCTATCTGAGCGACCGCGATAGAGATGGCTCGCCTGTCGTCGAGTGGACGGAGAAAGCATCTGTGCGCGAATCCTTTCACGTGTCTCGCTGCACTTCTCTCTTTAATCAGTGGCTAAGCGAACCCATGACCGAGGAACGCAAAGATCCCATCTGGTCCGGAGCCGGCAGTCTTTCCATCCTCACGTTCTCGTCGACAACAGCCAGGTGTCCAGAAGAAGCATGGCCTCTTGGGCCTCCAGATCCCCAGTCCGACCTCGAATGGCTCCGGCTCAGCGCGGGGAAGATGACGTTGTGGCACATGGTCAACCCGATGCGCGAGGGCAGCATCTTCCGGCCCATGTTCAAAGTGCTTGGCCACATGCGGTGCGAGCCTCTGCCAAAGTCACGACGGGGAACCGAGGGCCTTCTGCCCGAGTTGGCCCACGTCTGTGATGTCAACGAGGAATCCACAGAAGCCAACAACCCATATTTTGTAGTGGCCCATGCCTTGTCCCGCCTCCTGCCGCTATCCGACGACGAGGTCTCGCTTGGTAGAATTTTGTGGGTTGCGCAAAAGATGCATGGCCCGTTCGAAGTCTTGTTGCACGAGAGGGACCCGATTGCACTCCTTCTCTTGTGTTTGTGGTATGCCATGGCCCGAAAGTGCAAGTGGTGGATCGACTTTCGAACACGGCACGAAATACCCGCCATATATCGTTACCTGACTGAGCGACATAGCGACAAGGTCACCATCCACAATATCCTCCGCGAGCGTGGCATCATTGATCAATGTCCATGATTGGGTAGAGCATCGTATATTCTTTCTATAAATTTCTTTCAATAACCTAGCGATGGTGTCTATAGACTATCTAATGCAACTTTGATGACCTCCATAATGGCGTATTTGCCTGCCTTTGCATCTTTATCTTTGTGCCACGACGAGCAGAAAGCGGCAACAACAATCTGCTCCTTTGGCGCTACGAACAGGACTTGTTCACCCTGGCCAAGCATAAAGTAGCCATCAACGCCATACAGATGCACCCATTCCTTCTCGGCTGATATACCGCCACAATTTCTTTGATCTCTTTGGTTCAGGTGGAAATAGAATCCATATGGATAGTCGCCAGGCGTCGTTTGCTGCCGAGTCGCTTCTGAAATGAACCCTGACGAAACAACCCGCTTTCCATTGTACATTCCGCCCTGAAGCAGCATCTGTCCAATTTTGAGAAAGGCAGGCAGTGTCATTGACATACCACCTGCTGCAAGCACTTGATGTTTGCCGGAAACTGGCAGCTCTTGGTGGTACTGGTGTTTTGTTGTTGTGGTCATGGCCATGGCCGTCCAAGAAAAGTCTGTCTTGGAGAGGCTAAGCGGACCAAACAGATACTTGTCGGCAAAGTCGTCCAGTTGCATGCCACTCGTTACCTCGACGAGACGCCCAATCAGTGATGGCAGACCATTGTCGTAGTCGTATCTCTCTCCGGGCACCGCAACCAGAGGCCAGCCAAGCACCAGATCTTCAACACATGTGCTTTCCAGCAGGTCCTGTGCATCCCTGACTGTATGCTCCGTACCGGCCGTCATCGACAACACGTGTCTCACCAGCACTGGCGCTTGGCTGTTCTTGTCATCGCCACCCCAGGATGTCTTGACGTTGGGAAAGTAGTCCGTTATATTGTCATCGAGGCCAAAAAGACCTTGGTCGATGGCAATTCCGGCGAGGATTGACGTAATCGACTTGGTGCAAGACGAGATGATGTGCAACGTCGTGGGTGTCATGCCGCCAAAATACTCTTCAAACGCAATCTCTCCGTTCTTATATATGGCCAGGGCGTTCATCTGAGGCTTTGTTGGTTCCGAATTTTGCGCCGAAAACTCGGAGCGTATGAGGTCGAGCAGCTTTGATGTCTTTTTCGAGTGCTGTGGCGGGCAGGCCTCCTGTTTTGCGAGAGTGGCCGTCCATGTCTCCAGTGCTGTCATGCCCTGGCCCACTTGAGTAAGGCTCAGTGAAACAGAACCATCGTCAGAGACGGAGAATGTGCCGCTTGCTCTCACTGATTGTCTCGCAATCCAGTTTGGAAATACTGCATCTTCGAAGCTCGGTGTGCCAGTGTCGTCAGCAAGGATGTTCAAAGTTGTCGTCGGAGCCTGTGCGTATTTCCGGTCGTTGTATCGAATTGTCCATTGTTGTGTGTCGTGGTCATGTAAGATGTCGACGTCGACCCTGTGGTCCCAAACAGGCACCGGGTCGGCAGTGCAGTACTTGCCAGGAAGCCGGTTCAGTATTGACATTGTGATGTTGCGTGTTCAGTAGCAAACTTCTGCCTCGACTATCTCGTGCATTCGTCCAATAAATCCCGGAAAATGATGTCCTTTTGAAAAAGCAAATCAAATGCAATTAAATGCCGATCCATGTGCCATTCATTTACACAAGTTTGTCTACAGGCCGCAGATGCTCCCCCTCTCTCCCAATCCTTCACCATCGATCATTCCGTCGGCTTTGAAATGCGACGTCGGCTTTGGATGTAAGCGTGGCTCTGTTGCAGCGCCCTATCGCTAAGCTCCAGTGGGTTGCATCCTTTGAGATAACGAAACGGCAAACAAACAGACGTGAGCACGTTGTTGCCACAAATGTAGCCAGGTGTAAACATCGCCATTTCTACTGCCGTGCCACCATCATCAACTGACATTGATGATGAAGGTGTCCAGAGGTCGATTAATTTACTGTAAATTATGACAACAGAATCCCACTAAGTATTACTACTTCACGTTTAAACTACACCGCATGGTTACACATCAACAGGTGTCTTGACTTCGACACTGGCCGTCTTCTCGATATCAACAACGCCACGCTCGGCATCAGCAGCACCGATATCACTGGCGACAATACCGGCAATTGTTACAGTATCACCCCGATGGGCCTTGGAAAATTCCTTGATGGACGCACCCTGGTCGAACAGCTGGTCCATCTTCTCGATCGACAGGCCCTTGACCTCGGGATAAAAAAAGTATACAAAGACAAACGCGATAAAGGAAAACGAGCCGAAGAAGAAGCCAATATAGGCGCCCCAGTTGACGTAGTCGTCGCTCTGGACATAGGGGCTGAAGAGCGTGATGATCAGCCCCGAGGTAGACTGTACGGCATAGGCGAGGCCGGACGTCTTGGCACGGAGCCGCGTCTGGGGCATCTCGCCAATGGTGACCCACGTGCCATTGGCCCAGGTGGAGCTGTAGACAATGGCCCAGATGAACAGCATGGCGACCGCGACGCGTTGGCGGGTGTGCGATATTGACGACACATCTTTGCCTGCCACGCCGGCCATGATGAAGAACGTGGAAAACATGACGGCAGAGCCAAAGAGAAGCAGTCGACGCCGGCCAACGTAGTCGGGGACCCAGAAGAAGACCGTGAGGGTGATCAGGAGGGTCGAGTTGATGAGAAGGACAAGATAATACGTGTCTTTGGTGCCGAGGCTGATGAAGAAGACGACGAGGTAGTTTCCGATAAATGAAAGGCCTTGCCACGCTTCGATGCCCGATGTGAAGACCGTGATAAAGGTGCGGCGGCGGTTGGCGCCACGAACGAGATCAAGCCACGACGAGTCGTCCTTGTGAACCAGACTCGACACCTTTATATCTTCAAGCTCCTGCGCAGCCGTGGCCTTGTCAACACGAAGCGACTGCAGTACAGCCAGAGCCTCGTCGTCGCGGCCCTTCATGCAGAGATAGCGCGGGCTCTCAGGCAGCCAGTAGACAAACAGCAAAATCAACAACGGATAAATGCCCTGCACGCCCATGACGATCTTGTAGGCGCCGGCATCGGGGCGCGCATAGGTGTGGTAGACGATGCCGACCGCCGTGACAGCGCCGGTGTCGAGAACCCAAGTATACAAGCCAACGAGGGCACCACGGCACGAGGCAGGAGCACATTCTGATTGGTAGGCGGGGAGAAGACTGGCCGACATGCCCTGCGGGATCGAGTTGAGGAACCGGCCGACGACGATTTGGGCGTACGAGTTGGCGGTCACTTCGATGATGATGGCAATCAGATACAGAATGGATGTGACGACCATGGCGCCGCGACGGCCGATACGATCGCTGATGGCAAAACAGAGGAGCGAGCCAATCACCAGACCGGCGGTCGGAACGGCACTGCCGGCCGACTGCAGCGGCGCCGAGATCTTGTACGACTCCGTGGTCGGGTTGTACTTGCCGTACCGCTTTGTGAAGGCCGGCATTCCCAGCACGGACGACCACCAGGACACGTCGTAGCCGTAGACTGCGGCGCCGGTGCAGGACACCATGGCGACGTACGCCGACTTGGCCGTCATGTCTTTCCAGAGCGGCAGCTCTTTAAATTTGGCGATGAGAGACGCCATTGTGGCCGGTGAGAATTGATGTTGGTGTTTTCTCCTGGAGATGAAGTCAAGGGGTTGGAAAATAAAGTAAAGTTGTCGTGATGTGGAGCGTGTTCCGTTGTCCGATATTCACATCGCCATCGGAAGAACCGATGCTTATGTAGATCTTGTGCGCTGCATTGTAAATACATGCACGCGTCGAATCTGGTCGCATGTTTTTCAGTGTCCACGCTGTAAAGTACCAAGTATTGGATGCATTCAATCTGGCCATTTGTTTCCCTATCTTCAACCCCGGCAGACGGATTTGCACAGCGCCCTATCACACTGTCTCCGATGTGTCACTTCGTCCTGAGATTAAACCCGCTGAGGGGCCGATAAAGCTAAGAAAGCTACGGAGGGAACTTAGCGGGTGTCAATGTTATTGCTTGTCAACGGCCAGTCCCTGCTGGGCAACCTTCGGGCGGTTCTTATCTGTTATTTACTCCTTATGGTCTAGTGCCAGCGACCTTCGGCGTCGATGCTGTATTAGTGACAATTTTGGCCGGGCGGCTTTCGGGTTTGAGACTTGTCATCGGCTTTGAATTTAACTTGCCGTGTTGCCTTGCCCGATATTGGGACCATCACCAATAGAATGAGAAAAGTGACGAAATTTGAAGCTGACGCCGAGGTGGCCAGATTTTTTGTTTGTCTGGATTTTAAAGGAGACGAAAAGCAGCCTCTTTCTCCCAATACATAACGCATTACTTATCTGGTTGGGACCCGATTGATAACACTTCTTTTCTCGGAACATATCTACGGAGTATACAAAGACACTTTAAACAAACAACAAGTCGGTCAGCCATGTCTCCTACAGCAATCGTGGAAGTCCAGCCTAAGCCGCTTGGCATGAACTCAACTCCAGTAAAAGACACGGCTATCATCACATCTACACAGACGTCAACACCAGCTTCATCAGAACCAGAATCAGAATCAAACGACCAGCCCTACCTACTGCACCGTTCGTTAAACGAACGGCCAAGCATCGTCACCTCTGCCTCGGGCAGCTACCTCACTCTCGAGAATGGCCACACCATTCTGGATGCTTGTGGCGGTGCCGCCGTCGCTATACTGGGCCATGGCAACACGGAAGTCGCCGGTGCTGTGGCCGCACAAATGGCCCAGGTGAGCTACGTGCACACGCTGTCGTACGGCACAAAGTCGTCGGAAGAGCTAGCCAGATTCATCTTGACAGAGACAAAGAGGGAAAGGGACGGTGACCACGGCTTGGTGAAAGCCTACTTTGTCGGCAGCGGCAGCGAGGCCAACGACGCGGCGATGAAGTGCGCGCGCCAGTACTGGTTCGAAAAGGGCGAGACACAGCGCTCCATCTTTGTTGCACGGCGGCAGGCCTACCATGGCAATACGATTGGGGCCATGTCTGTGTCTGGCATGGCTGGCCGCAAAGTGCCGTACGAGGGCATCCTGCTACCGTCCGTGGCATTCGTGGGTGCCGCCGATGCCTATCACCATCAGCGTGCAGACGAAGACGAAGCACAATATGTCCAGCGACTGGTGGCTGAGACAGAAGAAGAATTTCTCCGTCTGGGGCCTGATAATATCATTTCCTTCATGTAGGCCTGGCCTCCCTTTCTCCCCTTTACAGTTCACCCCCTGTCCATGCCCCCCCCCCCCCCGGCAACACGTACTGACATCGCAGTGGCGAGACTCTGAGTGGCGCCGCTCTGGGCTCGATGCCGGCACCAAAAGGCTACTGGGCTGCTATCCGTGCGTTGTGCGATAAATACTGCATCTTGCTGCATTTGGACGAGGTCATGTGCGGGACGGGCCGCGTCGGCACTTATTTTGCCTTTGAGCAGGAAGGCGCGACCGTCAAGCCCGACATTGTCACCATGGGTAAGGGCCTCGGTGGCGGTTATGCGCCCATTGCCGCCATGTTGATCAACGACAGAATTGTCCAAGGCCTGCGTCAGGGTACGTCTGCCTTCAACCATGGCCATACCTATCAGGCCCACCCGGTCAGCTGCGCAGCCGGTCTGGCAGTTCAGCGAATTGTCCAGAGAGAAGGACTGATTGAAAGAGTGGCCAGTCTTGGCGAGACCTTGGGGGACATGATTAAAGTAGCCTTTACTGACTGCGAGTACGTTGGCGACATTCGCGGCCGTGGCTTCTTTTGGAGTCTCGAGTTTGTGGAGGACAAGGTTACAAAACAACCATTTGGTCGCGAGGTGCATTTTGGTGGCAACGTCCAGCGCCTTGCCTTTGAAAAGGGTGTGGCTGTCTATCCTGGAGCCGGAACGGTGGATGGCGTTCTGGGCGACCATGTGACGCTGGCGCCACCATATAATGCAACTTTGGAGGAGATGAAGACCGCGGTCTCGACGTTGCGAGCGGCATACGACGCGGCAGTAATCCTATTGGGTCGTGCTGCGTGAGAAGATGTATGGATTTTGCACATGTACATAGATATCGGGTTGTAAATAGAAAATGCAGTCTTTTAAATTCAATCGTAATCAAAGTATGTACACGTAAGTAAGACTAAACAAATAGCAAATATGCAAAAAAAATCCGCAATATGTACAAGACGTCATTATTTAATTTCTCATCTTTATTTCATTCTCACTTTCGTTTCCTCGTGACTTCCATTGCACCGCCAGCTCAAATATGCAGAGAGGCAATGTTGGCTGTGATCCAGTCGAAGCTGGAGCTGCGGAAGTTGTCGGTGATCAGGTTCGAGGTCAGGGCCCAGAACTGGACCAGCTGGTTCTTGGCGCCCCATTGCGGCCAGTTGAGGCTGACCTTGCTCTTGGTGCTGCTGGTGCCGCCCGAGGCGTTGTTGGGGTCCTGGTTGTACAGGAAATTAAAGTAGTAGCTGTGGATGTTCTTGCTGGCGGCGTTGGGCAGAATGCCGTAAAACACCTGCAGCAGATCGCTGCCGTGGAACGTGCCGAGGATGGGCGTGCCATAGTCGTAGCTCGCCAGGTAGGACCAGCTGGGCACCGACGGGTTCAGCTTGTAGGTAACGGTCAAGAAGGCACGGCGCGTCAGAGTGAAGACGAGGTCACCGAGGATGGCCGCCAGACGCTTGAACTGCGGGTAGACCTCGTTGAGAATCAGCGTGTTGAACGGCGAGCCGGCACTGGCATTGTCCGGGTAGGTGGCAACGAGAGCCTGCATCTGGGCGGCAGTGGCGTCGTGGAAGAAGTAGTCGTTGAGGTACTGCACGAGCTGGGCCGTGTTGGTGATGTTGCTCTGGAAGAGCGAGAACAGCGTGCCCTCGTCCTCCTGGTCGCCGATGATCATGGGCACAGCCGCGTACTTGTTGTTCTGGACCATGACGTCGGGGCTGTCGACAATAACGGAGCCATCGGGGCGAGGCAGGTACGACAGGGCGACAGAGCTGTACGACAGAATGCCCGGGACCGAGTTGACAGCGTTCAGGAAGGTGGTGTATGGAGCAGCACGCAGACAGGCCAGAGTGTCGGCAGCGCCCGAGCAGCCGGCCTTGGACACAACCTGGTTGTAGACGGCCTGGCCCTTTGGGCAGTCGACGGGGTCCGCAGGCACAATGGATCCCGAGTCCATAATGGCACCGCGGAAGAGGGCCTTGCCGTTATACGTGTTGTCGCCGTTGTACAGAATCATCTGATCGAGGACAGAAATGGCTCCGGCAGACTCGCCCCAGATCGTGACCTTGCTGGAATCGCCCCCAAAGTAGCCAATGTTGTCGGCCGTCCACTCGAGGCCCAACCGCTGGTCGAGCAGACCCAAGTTGGAGGCGCCGTCGGCCAGCACTTCGGCACCGGGCAGGAACCCGAAGCCACCCACGCGGTAGTTGACCGCCACCATGACCATGGGCTTGCCGAGGGAGATACTGCTAGCAACGAGGCCCGCACCGTCGTACATGGAAGTCCAGCCGAGCTAGAGAGGGGGGTTAGTCAATGTTGCATGTTTCACGGGGTTTCAGCGTCAGGTTATTTGGTGAGGATGGTTGGGGTCTTACCTCAAAGCCACCGCCAAAGATCCAAAACAGAACGGGCAGGTTATCGGAGGCCTTTGTGCCTGCCGGGCGGTAGACGTCGATTGTCAGGCAGTCCTCGGTCTGGCCAGTCACCGTCTGCACAAAGGGGCTGTTGGCCAGAGTGCCAATGACCTGCGACAGGAGAGAACCGCTGGTGCTCTCGACGAACTGAGGGCAGGCCGCAGCAGGGCCGGTGCCGTCCAGAACACCAAACGACGTCGTCTTCTTGACCGGCGGCTTGAGGCGCAGGTTGCCCGTCGGCGGCTGGGCATAGGGGATCGAGTTGTACGACTCGACGCCGTTGGACGACGTGCCAATCACCGTGCCCAGAGGAAGCACCATCGTGACGGACGTGGCACGCTCCTTGATGACCGGCATGGGAGGCTCGGCCGGCGCCGCCGACACGGAGCCGGCCACGGCGAGTGCCGCAAGGGCAAGACGGGTAAAGGCCATGATGGACGGGGGGGCAAAATCAAGTCAACAAATAATTAGAGCAGACAGTATACTTGTCTTTTTTTGTCCGATGAGGCCGTATCTACAACCATCTGTTCATATCATGAGCGGCGCAACATCGCATCTTAAATACTAGTTGTCTACATGCCTCCGTATTCGTATTCAAGATGGGGGAGAGGGCCGCTCTCGCGAGTCTCATGATCACATTTCCAATGCTGCTAACTTTCTTTGCTTTTTCGTTTCTTTTCTTTTTTGTTCCTTTCTGTGCTCCCCATCAGCTATTACACTTTTCTGGGGAATGGCGGGGATAGCACGTGGAGACGATGGGGGTCGTTTTTTGTAGCGGTCAAGCTGCAGTAGCTGCGATCACCGGCGTAACGCTTAACGTGTTTTTAGTCGTCTCGGTATGCCTTCCTCGTCTTCCTGTGCTTCATTCTATGATTCTTTTTTTCCATAACATTGGACGCCGGCGTGGAGATGTTACTCGATTCGTCAAAGCGCCCCGCCATCCGTCCGCTTTCTAGTCCTGGACGACCCCTGGCCCTCCGGTGGCTGCCGTCGGTGGGCACGTGTTGTGTTGATTTTCTTTATCACTTATGACTTACTCCGTATATTTGTAAAGGGTTGATCTGTCAATCTCATTGTATACGCAATGCCTGTGCGCTTTGGCTGCTAGCCTGCCAATGTTGCGTTGTTTTCAGTGTTGGATGGGATGCATGGTGAATGGCAGGTGCCAGACGGCCCGTTCTGTTGGCGTCTCTATGACCTTTTCTCTTTGACAGCTCGCCTTTCACATGTTGAATCCACTTCCCCACGGGGCTGCCGTCAAAAGTGTGGAGGGTCGTGCATATTCCATCATATTCCATCATCCGTATGTCCTTGATACCCTGGGACTCTGGTGTCCTGAGATGTCTTGTTTTCTGGAGAAATCGCGGGGGTGGTGGGCAGACATTGCGAAAAACGGACCAAGGAAAGGACGGATGAAGACATAATGAAAAAATAAAAAATAAAATAAAACGCGAATGGCGCGCGGGCTATATGCCTATTTGATATCGGACAGGGGTCACGCTAGAAAAACGCTACGAGACCCCAACTTTAGTCCATGAAAAACCTCGGCATGCACTGGGAATGCGCCGGCTCGTGACGAGCAGTGCTTAATTAAGTCCTCTCAGTTTGGAATGGACACAATGATGAAGAAGCTTTTCGTCTTTGATTTTGTCAATCCGAGTACCGGTTCCTTACATCAATTGCAGCGAGATCGTGACGATGCCCAAACGGTGAGATCAATGCTAAAAGCTACTGAGTAAAGCCCAACAAGAGGGTGTCGTCGCTTCTCCGCAGTTATCTCGATTAGGCAAGGGGGCCGGGGTGCCTAGAAAAAAGGAATGCAAGCGCCTGGAAAATTGAACGCAATCACACATATCAATGCTTCCTTCCTTGTGATCTTGCATGACGAAGCTAGCAAATTGGAGAGCCAGCAATAGACGAAAAATAAAAGGCGATTGACATGTGAGCATCAACACGGCGGGCATAACCCTGTCAGCCCTTGTAATCAGCTTCCAATTCGTGTAAATGTTTGTCCCGGGCGCCAAGACCCGGAGCGAAAGCGAATCGGCAGTGAGGAAATGGAAGGAGGAAAGACGACTAAATAATGGAGAAATGGCAGGTAAAATGGACAAAATGGGTGCCACAAACTGGAGACATACAGGGCTCAAGAAGAAAAGGAGAAAAAATATCAGCACTGAAAAGGACAATGTGAAGTGCGGGGGCGGGGCCGTGCCCAGCTTTACCGGCACTCGTGATCGCATCGAGCGGCTCTTGGAGCGCACAGGCCAACTGTTTACGGACAAGTTGAGATGGCTGGGGAATTTGTCAGCCAGGAGCCTGTTCCGTATTGTCACGGTCGAGTTTTAATTTGTTTTTAATGCTGCATGGAGTACTTTACATGGCTACATGGCTATGCGAACGAGCTCTTCTGTTTCCCACTTCTTGTGCATCAATCACCGTTCCGTTTAACTTTTAAAACAGTCAGGAAAGATTGTGATTATTTTTATTTTCAATATATATTGGGTACTTGTCCCAGAGAGAAAAAAAAAAAAAAAAAAAAAAAAAAAAGAAGATTATTGAGTTAAAAGTTAATAAAGATTAATTACTCATAATTATGTATTCTCACAACTGCAGTTTTGTTTACTTCTTCGGGAACAATCACCAGTTAAATTCACTTTACTAACAAGATTCAAATTTGATCGTATTGTTTACTTACGCGTGTAACTCTCCTATTCATTGTTTAAATATAACCATTCGAAGTGTACTCCGTATCATCATACAAGCCATTACAGGAAACAACACAATCAGTCAACAGGACATGCTAAGCTGTAGACTATCTACAAGTGAAACGACTAAGAGCAAATTCAAGTGAAGAAACATTTATTCTCCGATGCGAATACGTAGCTGGTTGTTGCACATGTGAAGCGGAGTGTATCTCTGACACACGACAAAAGATCCAATGCAGGAATTGACCGGAAGGTGACCTGAGCCTGAATATAGAGTCATGTTTTTATCTTGTGATCACAGACTATGCAATACAAATTCATCCCATCTGCATCATCACATGTCGGATCACGTCTGATAAATATCCATCATGTCCAGATTGTAATCCAGGGGGAGTCCTTCCAATGCAAACGGCAGAGTCTGTTGCTCGCCCCAGAGTGGCCAGATCTGATTATGGCTTAGCTCATGCAGCTCGGTCACACTGGGCTCGTTTCCGTGCTGTCCGTGTGTTGCTGCTGCTCTTGGTGTGGCCGTGGTCTCGGCCGGGTTGGCTGGCCGCAGTCCCTGAATAAATCCCGCTTGAAAAGAGGGGAGGGCCATGTCTTGGGGTAGTTGTTGGGACTGTCTTGGCACGACTGACACGACTGGCGTGATGGCGGATGCTGGTGACAGAGAGGCACCTTCCTTTGGCGGCTGGCCCCGTACATCGTGGATGGAGTATTCGAGCGCCTCAAAATCGGCACGTGTCCGATTTGCAAAAAGCGAGCGGTCTTGGCAGGCGTAGGCATACAGTGCCTGGCAATGTTGGATGGTGACCCACCAGCCACGGCCCATGGGACGTCGGACTTGGAACGTTTCGAGGAACCTCAGATTGTCGGCGACGAGGGCGGCCACACCCGTGCTTCGATCAAGGTTCATGTTGGGAAAGTGAAGCACATACAGGTTCATCGTTGCCGCAGAGAAACTGCAGAACCCAGAAAAGGGACTGTCCAGAGAGGCACCAGCATCGTCAAGATCTTTCAAGAGAGTGACGATATGCTTGCAGGCCCCAAACAGCTCCGCTGAACGATCGTCCCACCAGCCGGGGGGTGGAGGAAGAGGGAGTAGGGGCGGGTCGATGGGTCCAGTCGGGCCAGTATCGGGATTTGGCACGAAGGGGATGTACTCGCGGCCGAGAAACAGGAGGCTAATGTAGTAGATCAGGTTGACATAGGCAAACTGCTCGGCATTGCCGTTGCCAAGTGCTGCATGGCCGGCGACCGATGTCTCCGGATATCGAAGCCGCTTGTCGGTATTGTTGCGCCATTGTTGCAGCTCGTCATATGGCAAACGCCACGGCGAACCGACAACCCACGGATGGTTTTCTGGACGACACATGCCCGGTTGACGTCTGCCTCCGTTGACAACGAACTGGAGCACACGGGCCCAGATATCAAATCCACGGACGAGGAGGCCACAGTAATGGTCGATGTTGCTTGGCGGCGGCCCGTCGTCTCTTGGGGCGTCGTTTGCGTATTCACTCGGTTTGGATTCGCCGAAAATAAAGTCCTGCTCACCACACGGCCATCGTACATTGCCAGAGTACATGGACAGCACAAATGGCTGTGGCTGGCCACAGAAGACCATGCGGTCCATAATGAAGCAGCCCCAGAACGTCCGATTCCGTTCCTCCTGCTCGATGCCGCTGCACGTGGACGCCGATGCCTTCCACAGAACCAGCAGAGACTGCATCATCCGGGCAGCGGCCCCAGCGTACATCCAAGCACGGTAGCCTTGGCCCATGCCCCAGTCGTACATTGTGAGAACAAGAAGCGTCTGGACTGTCACGAGATCGGGAGCCGCGAAAAGAGACACGGCGACCCGATCGCGGACATAGTTGGCATACCTGTCACTCTTATCTCCGCCAGAACAGAGGGCCATTATGGAGGCAAAAAACAGGCGGAGCTTCTCCCTAGCACTGTGCCGCTGGCTCTCGTCATGGCCGCCGGCGTTGGGCCATATATGACGAAGCTGTCTTGTCAGGCTAGGTAGGTGAAGGAACCGCAGCTCGGGGAACTTTTGGTGGAAGACGGCCAAGACCGATACGACGGAATTGGCATCTGTACCCGCAAAGACGTCGTCCCTATCATGATTCGAGTGCACGAGCACAGTCTCCTCTGATGGACTCTCACTCTCGCTGGCCAGTACATCGCGTATTGAGTTTTGCTGCGTCTGTGGAGCCTGGGAGTTTGCAGTGATTTTCCGTGGCGGCCGGGCAGTGTCGTTGTTGCTGCCGCTGGCATTGCCATTGATGCTGCGTTTGGTGACCCGCTGCTTGAGCTCGGGTTCGGTCAAGGTGCACACGCTGATCTCAGCCGGGCCCTTTTTGGCGCAGTTCCGGCACGGCGACACGCCCGTGTGCACGCATTTGATTTTGAGTTTGCTGAGACGCATGTCAGTCCCTAGTCGCCTCGTGGGTTCCACGTTTTTTGCTGTCTCAATCCCTACCCAATCCTTCACCTTCGCCTGCCAATCAACTTACCGGCATCGCGCACACGCAATCGTCATCCGAACCATCGTCGTGGTACGCCTGCAGCGGACTGCTGGAAAGCCGCAAGATGATGAAGACGGGAATGGCTAGTTGAAGAATTGATAGCTTTCGAAGTGTTCAACTCAGTTCTTGCTGAAGATAATGGCTCTCGTCGTCGTTCATTACGGCGGTTGGCCGTGTCGTGGGAGACGCGAGAACGGGTTTCCTGTCGTGGCTTGAAAGGATGAAACCCGATCTCGTTGTCGAAAGATAAGAAAAATGCTACAGTGGATTTAGAACGCTAATTAGCCTGGAAAATGAACCCAGAAAAGGGGAGACAGATACCAATGGAGTCTTCTTGCAACGCTAGCTCCATCGGCTTTGAATTCAAACCCGATGCCCCAAAGGCCATTCCCATGGCAGATTCCCGGCAACAAACAATTTGGATAAGGCGACTCATGCATGGGAATAAAGAGCTTCGACGCAAAGTCAATAAGAGCATGCGATAAGAAGGGCGCTTTTTGACAACATGATCATATAATTGGGGCAGCATTTTGGAGCAGAAACACATCCCATACGCAACACACGCACACACACACACCAAATCATGAAATCAGACGAGACACCTCGCCTCGGGCACGTCAAGTTCGACGTGCCCGGTCTCGGCACAATTACCGGCCTGTCCCTCAACGACAAGACGTGCCAATATCTGGGCATCCCGTACGCCAGCGTGCCGGGCCGGTTCCGGCGGTCCGTGCCTACGACGAAATGGGAAGGAGCCATCCACGATGGCACCAAGCTCGGCCCATACTGCCCACAGCCACCACGCGACTTTTACCCCGTCCCGAGCCCGGCGCGGCCATGGTTGGACGTACCCGAGACGGACGAGTTTCGGTGTCTGAACCTCAACATTAGCGTGCCCCGCCTGCCGTCTGCCGGTGAAAATAAAAATGAAACAACAAAACTGCCCGTAATGGTCTTTTTGCACGGCGGCGCCTTCACGTATGCAACCGCAGCCGCACCCGTCTACGATGGCCGTCTCTTGGCGTCGTCTTCGGCCAAAGTCGACAAACCGACAATTATTGTGACGGTCAACTACCGGCTGGGCGTGCTGGGCTTCTTGGCGGGCACGGACCTGCGCGACCATTTTGCCGAGAAGTACGGCGAGGAGGGCACCGGAAACAACGGCGTGTGGGACCAGGTTTTGGCACTGCGGTGGGTGCAGAAGCACATCGAGGCATTTGGAGGCGATCCTGCGCGAGTGACGCTGTTTGGACAGAGCGCCGGTGGGGTGTCGACACATGTGCATCTGCTCCGGGGCGAGCCGTTGTTTTCGGGTGCCATTCTTCAGTCTGGGCTGCTGAGGACGTGCGGAATCCTCTCGGTGGATGAGTTCCAGGTCCTGTTTGAGAAGATGCTGAAAGAAGCTGGCATTCCTTGGGAGGGGTTGTCGGCAGCCGAGCGTGTTGAGCAGCTGTCGGCCGTCCCGGTGGACAAGCTGACTGAGACAATGCAAGCTGTCTTTTTTATTCCTGTTGTCACGATGCCGCTATGTGATGATGGCGTTCTCGTTGGCGGCCCCATGCCGACATATGAAGACTACACTAAGTCGTTTGTTTCGCCCGAGTGGTGCCCAAGGCTGATGATGGGCGATGCAAAGAACGAGTGCATCATCTGGAACAAGTCGTGGGACAGTCTCAGCAAGACGCCCATGGTGGCTGGCCAGGACTTGTCGACCCCGGATCCGTCGCTCGTATTGGCCAAGATGCGGTCATTCTTGGGAAGAGAAAAAGCCGACAAGGTCGCTGCGGCCTACGGCATATCTGAAGATATGGACCCTGACACTCTCTTCTGGGAACTGGAGCGGCTGACGACAGACGGCATCTTCTCGCTTCCCATCTACTTTGCAGAAACTGCTGTCCCAGTTAGTGATAAGACGTCGCTCTATGCCTACCACTTCAATGTTCCTTCCCCATACGACAATGCCTGGGGCGGTCTTGGACACCACTCGCACGACAATGTTTTGCTCTGGGGTGTGCTCAGACACACTCTGCCGCCGGCACAGCAAGCCGTGTCTGACCGGATGGTGGAAGCCTGGGTTACTTTTGCCAATGGAGAGGCACCGTGGGAGGCATATGACGCATCTGATCCAAAATTCATGGTGTTTGATGTCGATGGAGAGAACGATGGCTCGTCAGTCAAATGCAAGACGGAGAACACCAAGCGAAGCTACACAACCTGGGACAGTCTGCACGAGCAGTATCTGGTCGGTGACGTTTGCCGTCTGAGCGACGAGTTGTGTCTACGGACAGGTGACTTGGTTAAGAAAGAGTAGCCCGGGCACATGTAGAATAATAGATGCCAAGCGGATATAAATTAGATACTAACCATTCATTGGTTGCTGTATTTGGCTTCTTCAACCACCCCTTGTGTTCCTAATTCAAACTGGTCAACATGACAAACCTGAGGGCCTGGCAGCTCTCAGGCACACTCGTAACCATGCTATCGTGGTCCCTACTCCGACTTCTCAACAGCTGGGCCTGCCTCCGACGGCACGTCGACACCCTCCAGCGGTCCATTCTTCTCTCCGCCAAGGTGCAGTTCCTGGCGCACGTGGATGGGCACAATGACATTGTCCTCGCGGTCGTAGTTGGTGGGCTTGATGCACTTCCATGCAATAAAATACAAAATCGGCCAGCAGATGGTGGTCAGGGCAAAGTAGGCGGCATTCTCGTTCTCGTAGGGCTGTTCGGTGGCATCTACGCCAAACGAGACGGCCGTGCCGGCACTCAGCCACGCCACGAAAAATCCGCCCATGGCCGCGAGTTTCCGGGGTTCGTTTGTCAGCGAGCCCAGGACGTACAAGACGACATTCTGGAAGACGCCATACTGGGCAGCATAAAACATGTAGATGACGACGGCGCCGGCGTAGGCCTTGTCGGTGCAGTCAATGTTCGGGCCGGGCACGGCACGGTCAAACTTCCAGCTGGCGAGCCAGGCGGTCTGGGCAATGTAGGCGCCCGTGATCCAGACCGTGTCAAAGGTAATGCCGTAAAACGCACGGCGCTGGCGGCTGCCAAGGCTCTCCGTGTCCAGCAAGAAGCCGACACCGAGCGTGACGGGAATCTGGATTAGGTTGTTGAGCAGCGAGTTGAGCGTGCGCGTCCGGAGGTTGAAGGCGTAGGCGTTGATCGATGCCTGAAGCGGGAAGAACATCTCGGCCGCGAAGAAACACGGAATCATCATCAAGACGCGCCAGTCCTTGAACAGAGAGCCGGTCACTTTGAGAGACTCCCAGGCCGTGAGATGTTCAAACGCCGCCAGGGCCGTGCCGTCCGAGCGGCGGACCTTGTCGGAGGGAAGGAGCATCGCCGCAAAAGCGACGGAGGCGATCTGGATGACAATAAAAATGATATAGATTGCATGTGGCACATGAGACTCGGTCGAGTCCCAGCTGATGCCAACAGCGATCGAAGCGCCGACGGCCGCGCCCGAGATGTTGCCCGTCCACTGGATGGCGCGCCAGAGCCCCTTGTCCTTCTCCTCGGCATAGGCGCTGGAGATGTACGCGGCCGTTGTCCAGAGACAGCCGGCACAGAGACCCAGGTAGGCACCGGCCAGGACGGGAAACCACAGATTGCCGTGCACGTCAAAGTACCACATGGAACCAATGTAGAGTGGATAGCCGGTCACGCCAAACATCATCGTGTAGCGAGGGCCGAGCGTGTTGAGGACCGTGCCGGCCATGAGAGCGGAGAAGACAAAGACGCCGTACAGCGTGCCGTTGCTAATATTGGCCATGGTCAGAGACGTGGGCCGGCCACCACCGGCTCCCAGGAGGGAAACAGCCAAGTACAGACCCGGGTTGCAGAAGAGGCATGCTGCCGAGATCAGATTCTGGACGAAGGGGCTGGGGGAGGGGGGTGGGTTAGTTGGAGATCGTAGGTCATTTTGGATATGATTTGAAGTGATGTCAGCACTCACTTGTTCAGCCGAAAGAACGGCAGCTTGACGATGCTGGACTCGGAATCCATTGTGTCCAAGGTCGCGTGGTGCTGGCTTCAGAGGCGACGACGGCTAAGGTGGAAGTAAAAAGTAAGCACTCGTAATGTGAAAGTGGCTACTGGTCGACTTATAAAATGAAGACGGCAGGAATGATGGGGATGTGGAGATAATAAAGAGAGGGGAGAAGACGAAAGATGTAGTGGATGGAGACAGTCGAGAAGGTGAGCGGTGAGAAAAAGAGGCCGTGATGCCACGCAGTTTATAACTTGGACGTGATCACCATGATCCGTATTCTGTCTTATCCTGTATCAACCCTGCTGCATCAACCGAGTTCACAACATGAACCTGGCACTCTCTGCATGCTGGCTGTTGGTTGGAAGCACAGCTATCACCAGCACAAATATGCGGGGGAGAACGTGCTTGCAGAGAGACGTGTATGACGGATCTGCTCCACCGGAGGCTCGGATCTGCAGAGTTACTAGTGATGCAACTGGTTCTAGGGTGGTATTTGTGATATCTGTGATATCTTTTGGCACTCGAGTCAGACTCCTGAAGATACCTAGAGATACCGAGATACAGGTGGGGCCATCACTGGCATGCGACTTGAGATGCAGGAGATACCGTTCACTGCTTTGTTTGGGCGACCTTCGGTACTGCCGCTCGGTACTGGCGAGTTCCGAAAGGAGGGGGTAGACAGGCGATGTCTGCACAGCGGGTATTTTTAGCGGTATTGATTATGTATCTAGTGACTGTTAGTGGTGCTACATAGTGGACTTGGCGGAGTTAGCGAGCCGCTGGCGCCTAACAAGCACTTCATCAGGCAACCTTGTCGTTGGTGTCATTGGTGATGACGGCGTCACAATTGGACAGAAACGAGCAAAATGTTGACTCTCCACAAAAGCATCACTTACACCAACTTCTCTGCCTCAATCAGACAACAAATACATAATAAAATATTGAACAGTTTCTATGGCGAAATCTCCGTCCTAGAATATTGCAGTCCCGTTGACATGACTTCCGACGCCGCCTGGACAGTTGGCCGGTGCCGTGCAAAAGAAAAAGGTCCATCGGTTGTGCTCTCTCGCCAGCTTGGCCACGCCTTCCAGGTCCAACATTTCTCCAATGGGGCAGCCCCAGAGAGGCAGCAAATACTCGTGCAGCTTGTACGGCTCGCGTGTGGGCCAGACTTCGAACGCAGGCGCATCCCCAGCAACGGCGGCAAAGTAGCAGTCATGCAGCCAGTCGATCATGGCCGTTTCTTGGGAGACACCGGCCCATTCTGGCGACGGTCGGCTGCCAATGGCCTCGTTCTCGTCGTCTGTCCGCTTGTCGTAGTCTTGGACAAAGCCTGAGCGGATAAAGAGAAAGTCGCCGGGGCGAACGTCGCCGCCTTGGCGGGCCGGACGGATGTCGATGCCCTGAAGATGTCCACAAGCGACGA
Source organism: Sporothrix mexicana (assembly GCA_021396375.1). NCBI lineage: Eukaryota > Fungi > Ascomycota > Sordariomycetes > Ophiostomatales > Ophiostomataceae > Sporothrix > Sporothrix mexicana. The sequence goes on from WNYC01000039.1 coordinate 296,844, forward strand.
GGTCATCATAGGAGATGGCATGAGACGAGGCGGAATCGTACTTGATGCCTTGGCTGTCTGCATATGCGCGGTAATCCAGCAGAATTCCACGGCCAGCAATGGCACGTGTACTCCAGTGATGAATGCCGCCTGGCGACGTCGAGCTTTGAATATCATCCGCCGTCGTGCCGTTGTAGAACAGTCCGGTGTCCCCGTACGAGACATGGCGGAAGCCGTCCCATTGCGTGCCCGACTGTGTGTTGAGACAATACGTATCGTCATGGCCAATGCCGCCCTCGCCCAGAATGACCTTGATCTTGTGCACAAACGGCTCCCGCTCCCAGCTGGGGTGCTTGGGCACGTCCAGCGGAAGGTCAACACGCGCCGAGGCCCCCATCACAATCTGCTCGCGTGCCGCCGCAGCCACTCTCTCAGGCGTCAGTAGATTGAGGCGTCCCAGCTGGTCATCTTGACCCCAGACCCACGCAGCACCGATGGGGACATAGATGGCTTCCCTTGCAATGCGTGGCAAGTCCTTGCGCGTGGGGAAGTCGTCGTTCTGTGGATCCCAGGGCAGGGAATTCGGATCTTGCACACGAGACATATGTGGGGTAGCGTGAGAGGAGGTGTTGATACCTACTGGGTTGGCTCGTTGGTTTCAATGATTACTTCGGTCGTGTCTTGATGCCCGGGACTCCAGTTTGACATGCCCTTATTTACTTATTTATCATGGACTTGGAAGTGCCCTTTAGTTCCATATTGATCGAGTCAGTGACAGACAGTGACTCGCATCTCTTGGCTCTCCCCGTTGCAGTCGGCGTCCGGAACTCGTTGACGGCACCGATACCGTTGTCCGATATGTGCACTTTCACGGAAGTGGAAGCTGTCTTCCAGGAGGGGTGTGGCTGTGGAGAATTATCTCTTTTGCCGATCGACGACAGATGGTGAAAGTGGTTTGACTGCTTTCCTAATTCGGTATTCAGTTCTCACCACGAGGCTCATGATTGTCAGCTTTAGCTTTCCCCACATACGTCATATCACTGCCTGCCGAGTCTGTGCATGAGAACTAATCTTCAAAAGTGAAATCCTGTCTGTCCGTGCATATTATTTGCTAATAGCCTGCCATTGCATTCGGTCATCATGGATTCCGCGCTCGCTTTGTCTTGGTTCCCCTCATTCTACATCTACATCTGCAGGGGCTTAACAACTCCGCACTCACGAGGAAAAGTAAACAGATGAGTTGCCCTCCAATACCGAGCTCCTGACTCGTAAATTCCTTTGTCTTGTTGTTTCCAATTAATGTCAGTCCGACCAAGCTTTATCTCTGGATGAGGCTAAGGTGTTTGTGGCACACCCGCTGTAACGCCGCTATCCTCTAGCGGTGTTAGTGGGTGAGGGGTCCGATACCTACTGATTAGCTCTCGCGCGGGTTCCGAGTTCCGGCCAACGCCGGGCAGGGCCAGGAACACAAGTCCCTGGCAATCAGTCCGGCAGCCGTTGGCAGCTTCCGAATGCAGAAGAGATATGCATGTTGTATATCTATCTAGAAGCAGAGCTTGGAGTACATGAAGCGTTGGCCATTGATGGACGGTTGTTCAGGGCAGGAAAATCAAACGAGTCCAAATCCAACTTCCACTTTCACTCGACAACACGAAAAGATGGATTGGGAAAGCATTGCCTCCACGTGCCAGGCCAATGTGCTCAAGGCCATCCCAGAAAAGTGGCGGCTGTCTTCACTGCCAGACGAGTCTGTCACCGATGTCACGGGAATTCCTCGGTCATGCGGCCTCTTGACAGAACGACAACTGTTTCTCACGGAGCAGACAGCGGATGCACTCACTAAGCAGCTCCAGACGGGTGAACTGACATCCATCGAGCTCACCGAGGCGTTCTGTGCCAGAGCGGCCATTGCTCACCAGTGTGTACGTACGGCGTGAATCGTTTTCAGGCCTTGTTTTCGGTACCTCCGACTGACAGCCCAGGTCAACTGCTTGACAGACTACTTTTCCCAAGAAGCGCTCCAGCGCGCCGCCGAACTGGATGACATTCTAAAGAAAACGGGCAAGCCGGTCGGCCCGCTGCACGGCCTGCCCATTGCCATCAAGGACCAGCTCATGATGAAGGGCAAGGCAGCGACGTTTGCAGCGGTTGCGTGGCACGACAACATTGCCGACACGGATGCCTCCATCTTTCGCGTTCTTTACGCGGCAGGCGCCGTTCCGTTCGCCCGCACAACGATGCCCCAGACGGGCATGATGCTGCAGACGGTCAGCAATCTGTGGGGCCGCACGGTCAACCCGTTCCACCGCGGATTCTCGGCGGGTGGATCGTCGGGCGGCGATGGCGCTCTGGTGGGGATGCACGGCTCGCCGTTCTGTCCGTCGACCGACATTGGCGGCAGCATCCGAGCACCGGCGACGTTCAACGGACTCTATGCGATCCGTCCGTCGTCTGAGCGCATCCCCAAGGGCGGTCTGACAACATCGGCACCCGGCCAGGTCTCGATCAAAGTGTCGTGTGGTCCGACCTGCCACAGCACGGCTGATCTTCGGCTCGTGACCAAGATCCTGCTGCAGCACTATGAGTACATTGGCTTTGACCCAACATGCGTGCCGTTCCCCTGGAAGGAGGCCGTGTTCCTGCCGCCGAAACTCTGCTTTGGTATACTGAGAGACGACGGCGTCGTCCGCCCACAGCCACCGGTTCGGCGATCACTCGACGAGACTGCGCAAGCGTTGCGAGGCGCAGGCCACGAGGTCATCGAGTTTGCGCCGCCCATGGACCTCTGGGAAGTGGCCCAGACGACGTGGAAGCTCTACTTTCAGACGGGCGCCAAGGAGACGAGGGCACTCGTGGCCTCCGGCAACGAGCCACTCACTGAGAACTTTTCGTTTTACACCGACTTGTACGAGATCAAAGAACTCGCAACGCCCGAGCTATACAAGCTCAACACGCGGCAGGGCGCCATCCGCAAACAGTTCAACGAGGCGTGGGCAGCCACGAAAGAGAAAACAGGAACGGGCCGGCCGATGGACGCTCTTCTGTGCCCGTGTGCGCCGTCGGCTGGTTTCCCTCACGAGTTCCCAGTGTGGTGGGGCTACTTTTCCATGTGGAACATCCTGGACTACCCGTCGACGGTTCTGCCGGTCAAGACGTTCAAGATTGATGCGACCAAGGATCCCAAGGACGTTGACTACACACCCCGGACCAACACGCCCTTTGACAAGATGAACCATGATATTTGTGAGTACTCCCGGCACGTGATTCAAAACGATGATTCAAAGGGAATGCATGCTGACGTGCGCAGACGACCCGGAACTGTGGACGAACCAGCCGGTCTGCGTTCAGATTGTTAAACAGCCGTATCAGGACGAGGAACTACTGTCGGTGACAGAGGTGGTCGATGAGGTTGTCAATAGCGTCAAGACATAACAAGAAAATAGATACAACTGCATGAGCTTCAATAAAGTTTTGATTTCAAACATTCCTTTTTTTTTTATTCATCGTAATGGCCTCAGTCCAGACCAAACAGAGAGGCATCCCAGGTCTGGCTGGCATCCTGCAGGTTGTGACCGTGCCCGACCTGCCATGTCAGCCCAAGAATGTCTGTCCAGTCAACGCCGCCAAAGCTGTCTTCCAGCATGGACGTTGTGTTTATGGCAGCAGCCGACGGACACAGACTGACACTGCCCATGTGTTCGTCTCCGTGCGCCTGGAGGGCCTGCTGCTGCTCCTGTTGCATCTGGATGCCGTGGAGGGCGGTCGTAAAGCGTTCAAAGAGGCTGCGGAAGACCTTGCGGACGCCCTCGACATTGGGCCAAAAGACAGACAGGTGTTCGGCCGCGACACAGACGCGGTCCAGCAAACAGAGTCCGCTGACAGCCAGCATTGTGTTGCAGGTGCCACTGCCTTCGCCGCCCAGAGAACCCAAAGAGTGCTGCACGTCCTTGCCGATCTGGATGGCGGCAGCCGTCAGAGCCGTGACCGCATTGCATGGACACTGGGCCAGCATGTTCTTTTCATAGAGCGTCTCGAAGCAAGAGACAATGTCGCCGCTGGCGCCGCTGCCCACACGACGGGCATTTTCCTCAAACGAGTCCGCCGGTCCAGAGTCGATGGACGAGTCGCCAGACAGGGTCAGCCGATAAAGGTGGATGACGAGTGTGTGGTAGTTGAGACGCAGGTAAATGTCGCCAAAGGCATCCGTCTTGCCCGAGTCCAGAGACGACGACGACGACGACAGGGTCAGCATCCACCGCACAAGCTGTGCATTCAGCTCGTCTGTCCGTCGCCGCAGGTCGGTGCCTCGCAAAACGCGGGCCACACCGGGTGCACTCAGGTTAACGACATCGAGTGCAATCAGACATAGCTCCATCTGCCGCAGACAGTATGTGAACTGCACTTTGGCGTTGATGTGGCCCGAGACCTCACGGAAGTCTTCAAGACACAAGGGCGCCTGATCAAAGTCTTCTTTGCGAATGGCCGATGGGCGGCCGTGCTCGAGAGCCGACAGGACTTCGGCCTGGAGCAACGTCCAGAATATGCGCCGCCATAGCCTGCGATCCTGGATCGGCATTCGTCCCGGCTCCAGCGGATCCTTCATGAGGTCGCGGTGCATGCCAATCCCGTAGGCAATCCGGCAGGCTACGCCCAGCCAGTAGAAGCTGTTGGAGCTAGCCGTGTCGCCGTTCTGGAGGTGCCATGTGAACAGGAGGGCGGCCTGCACCAGATGGAGCCGGTCGTGCTCGTGGCGCATGTCAAAGACGCACTTGGCGCGTCTGAAGAGAACAGCCTTGACAATGTGGCGGGCATGCACTACCCTGGCATGTGACGAGACGTGCGCGCCAACAAGCAGGACCGAGTGCAGGAGCACAAGCGCTGGCTGGTTGTCCGGGTCGGCGTATCGACCGCGGAAATCGGCCTCGTCGACGACGGGGAAGTACGGGTTGACCTTTTCAAAGTAGGCATCGATGAAGTCGTCGCGGATCTCTTTTTCGGGGAACGAGTTGATGTCGCGGACAACGGCCGCTGGGTAGCCGTTGGCTGAAAATGTCGACGATGACGCGGAGGAGGCTGCATTGGCCTCTTTCGTCGAGCTCTCTTGGCCCTCGTGACCCTCGTGACCCTCCTCACGCATCTTCTGCCGCACTTGCTGGCAGGACAGCGGCGGCCGGATTTGCGGGTAAGGATAGACCAGGTACTGCGGCCGGGGACGGTCCAGCTTGATCAGGTGTGTCATGTTGGAGATGTGCGTGCCCATGTATGTGACTCTCACATTGTCCGGAAGATCAAACACACCCCAGGCCGACGACGACAGGCCGTCACGGAAGAAGCGCATCAGGCCGTTCTCGGCAATGTTGATCGAGAGGGCGACCTCAGACTCGGGTGGCGCAACGGTGTCTGTATCTGGCGCTTCGACAGCCAGGCTCGTGTGTGTCTCGCTCGAGCTCAGGCCAGCCGGAGACGCCGACGACGGCGTGGACAGGCGTTGCGGTTGTGGTTGTGACCGGGATATCGATGTCCGTGATGGCCCTGGCCTTGGCTGCCGTCGTTGGCGTCGCCAGCCCACCGTGAAGCGGCAGTCGACAGCAGCCTTCTTGCAGGCACTACAGGGTGCCTCGTCGACCGAATCACAGCGGACTTTGCGGCGGCGGCAGACATCGCACGAGTGCATCTGCTGGCGACGCGATGACGACGCTGATGCAGGGGAGGCGCGCATGCTGGAGTGTGTGCTGGGAGGAGGTGTGCTGTAGGTCATGGTTGAGACGGGGGAGGTTGAGGCGGGCGTGGAGGTGAAGTGAATGTGGGGAAGAAGAATGACGTTGAATTGAGTGGAGTGTCTCGGTGCTGAAGATTGGTCAAGAATCAAGATTGAACAGAGCCCTGTTTACATCACGGTCGGATGCGAAGACCTTGCTTCAACCCGATGTTGGAGAAAGTAAGAAGCAATCCCGTTCTTTGATAAGCATCGTACCGATAACGAATTCCACATCTTTTTTCTTTCTTCTTTTTTCTTCCCGTCTGTGTGTCGGGAGTGAGATGTGACAAAACATTGCTCCCCAATGGAGAACCAACAAGCCCTAACCGCACTAGCGATAAGGACCTGTCAGGGGTCCGTCAGGGAGTTGACTCCGCACTTTAGCGGCCGTTAGCGCATGCCAGCAAACCAACTGAAAATGGGCCCTGCCCGCATCTCGGAACTCGAGTTCCTTCTTACACGAGTTCCGAGTGTCACGACCACACACTTGTGCAGCAAGGGAACATGTGAACCAGCATCGGCAACTGTCCCGCATCTCGCAGATGGGCTACGGCTTTCGGCCAACGAACTGGCGGTGATGCGAGCCGCGAGAAGTGCGGTGCAAAGAGTGGTTGTGGCGTCTGTCAGCATGCCCAGCAAAAGGAAGACGCCTTGCTTAAAAGCAACAAGATGAAGGAGCATCTGCCAAGATAGACGATGCTCATCGCCAGCCCGACTGAATCTCGACTGTTTATCAGACATAGTCGCCAGACGAACACAAGCCAAACACACCCCTCTCAATACTGTCCCCTCCTCCTCCCCAAAATGAAACCAGTCGTCGTCACCAGCGACCCGCACAAGCTGTTTGACAGCCGGCCGACATTCTCGCATGTTGCGAGTGTTCTTGGCCCGTCCCGGGTCGTCATGACGGCCGGGCAAGTAGGCATCGACGAGCACGGCCGGATCCCCGAAGACCCGCGCGAGCAGATGGCGGTGGCCTTTGCCGCCCTGCAACGGTGTCTGGAAGCAGCGGGCGCGACGGTCCAGGACATCATCAAGCTCGTGTACTACATTGTCGACTACGACCCCAACAACCGCATGCACGTCGAACCGCTTGTTGCCTTCCTCAAGGGCCACCGGCCGGCAACGACGCTTGTGCCGGTGCCGTGTCTCGCCCGTCCTGCATTCAAGTTTGAAGTCGAGGCATACGTGGCCATTCCGCAGCAGCCCCTGAAAGAAGTGGATGTGGTGGTTGTCGGCGCCGGACTGAGCGGCCTCAAGACGGCCTATGATCTGCAAAAGGCCGGCCACTCAGTGGCGGTCGTCGAAGCCCGCGATCGCGTGGGCGGCAAGACGTGGTCGGTCGAGCAGACGGACGGCGACGGCAAGTTTGTGGACCGCGGCGCGGCGTGGATCAACGATACGAACCAGAGCGAGGTGCATGCTCTCGGCCAGGCTCTAGGCCTGAAGCTGGTCGTGCAAAACACAACAGGCAATGTCGTGCAGCAGGACCGCGACGCCAGTGTCTCCCAGTTTCAGTATGGCTCTGTCCCGTCGGGGCTGGCGACGGCTGGCGGGGTCGACGATATGGTTGCCCTGCGGGACGCAACCGAAACGGCGTGCCAGGCGTTGGACATCCACGACCCCGTGCGTACCGGCGGGCATTTGGACAGCATGACGTTCGAGCAGTGGATCAAGTCGGTCGGTGGCGGCGCAACTGCTCTCGCTTCGGCCACGGTCTGGACGCGTGCCATGCTGGGCATGGAGCCCAAGGACTGCAGTGCCCTCTTCTTTTTGAACTACTGCAAGAGCGGTGGTGGTCTCTTGCAGATGCGGTCGGACCAGAAGCATGGCGGGCAGTATTTGCGATTCGAGCGTGGAACACAGAGTCTGTCGATTGGCCTTGCGTCTCTTCTCCAAAATGACACGCTGCTGCTGTCGTCGCCTGTGCGTTCCATCGTCCAGACCGATGAAGGGAATGTCCGGGTTGTATCGGCCCGCGGCGATTTCGTCTGCAAACGCGTCGTCGTATCTGTGCCCACTCCTTTGTACAAGGAGATCCGGTTTGAGCCGCCTCTGCCTGCCGCCAAGGCCGCTCTCGCCAGCCTCAACAAGCTAGGGTACATCAACAAGGTCATTGTCCGCTACGACCGGCCCTGGTGGCGCGAGACCGGCCTGTGCGGCATGCTACAGTCGTTTGTCAAGGACGCGCCCGTCTCGGTGACGCGTGATTCAAGCGTCGATTCCAAGGGCCAGTTCTCGCTGACCTGCTTCTGTGCCGGCGATGCGGGCAAGGCGCTGTCCAAGCTCGACCGCAACGCCCGCTTCAAGGCCGTTGTCGACCAGGTGAAGGCCACACTGGGTGCCAAGCTGCCCGCTGCAAGCGTGCCCGAGCCTGTCGGCTTCGAAGAGCACGAGTGGGCCAGCGACCAGTGGGCCCAGGGCTGCCCGTGTCCTGCCGCGCCACCGGGCGCCATGACCCAGTACGAGCACGCCCTAAGGAGCGCCCACGGCAAAGTCCACTTTGTCGGCACAGAGACCGCTTTCGAGTGGAAGGGCTACATGGACGGCGCGTTGAGATCGGGCATTCGTGGCGCTGAAGAAGTGTCGCGGGCCCTGTCAATGCCCAAGTTATAGGCCGTGCGTAGTTGGCCAGGAAGTGGTGAACGTCGTGTATATAGAATAATTAGAAAGATTGGCTTTTCGCTCATTGTTGCTTGTTTTGTGTGTGTCGTCCTCAATCGGCATGTTTTTGCGTGTTTGTTCTGAGAGACGCCACGTATTGGCCAATCAGCGTGCAGCGTCCGTCAGGGGGACATCCGCCCGAAATTGCAGCGATTGAAGAACGTATGTCCAGGGCAGGCACGACTTCCACAGCGCTTGACTCCCACCTGTCCCCGTTTTCCTTGGTCTGCGACATAGAGTCATCAACATCCTCAGAGATGCAAGCTCACGTTGAATTGTCATGGACAGCATATTAATAATTCACGATTTGAAATGCAGAATACGCTTGCAACAGAAATGGCAGGTCACCAACGTTCAGACCACGTCCAGGACATGAACTGTTTGATAAACTGCCCCCGTTTTGGCCAATCATGTCATGCTTCTGCCCGCCAAACATCAACAAAACACAATGTATTTGTAAGTACCCTACGATCAACGACAGGGGTTTTGGCCAATCACAGCGTGCGGCTGAAAAAGTCATATTTTGGCCCTTAATGGGATATCCTTTCGAAGTACTTGACAATTCCCCGACCCCGAGACGCTTTTTAATTTGTTTCGTTGTCAACCACGGATAATCAATCTTTGTGTACGACCGTACAGATTAAGTAGTGTACATAGTGTGAATAGTGTTGTCACTGTAGTGTGCACGATAACTTGGCCTCCTTCCTAGCCGCGTTACGCTTAAACAATTCCCGAGGAAGGTGCACCAGCACACAAACAAACGGAGGAAAGAGCAAAGAATGGCGCCAGAACAGAACCAAACAAGAAAGAGCTGCCAAAGCTTCGATCATGCTTTTCCGTTTTCCGCTTTCCGCTTTACCCATGCCCGCTCCACGTTCTCCATGGCCCGGCATATAAGTGCGATGGCTTGCTCCGCTCATGAGGGGATGTCGACAACTTGAGCAAGACAGCAAACAACATCCAGATAATAACGCACATCTCTCGATACACCTTAAGCATCGATCGTCTCGATCCTGCTAATCCAAACATCCAGACATCTTCTCAACACACAGACACCATGAAGGAAGCACTAGTCTCCAAGGGTGCATCCATCCCACATCTTGCACAGCTGTCCATACTCCCCCACTTACTCTGCTAACTCCCTCTCAGACGCCGTCGTCCAGATTGTCGACACGCCCGTGCCAACGCCGGCTGCTGGCCAAGTTTTGATTAAGGTCGTCGTCTCCGGCTCCAACCCCAAGGACTGGAAGCACTACGAGTGGTTCAACGTCACCCTGAACACTGGCGACGACATTGCCGGCACCGTCGTCAGTGTTGGCGAAGGCGTCACCGAGTTCAAGGCGGGCGACCGTGTTGCGGCGTTCCACGAAATGCGCGAGCCGGGCGGCAGCTTTGCCGAGTACGCCATTGCCTGGGCCTACACGACCTTCCACCTGCCGGCATCCACAACCTTTGAGGAGGCGTCGACCATTCCGCTCGTGGCCCTGACGGCCGTCGTTGCCCTCTACGCCGACCTGGCCCTGCCCGACCCCTGGAGAACGCCCAAGTCCAACGCCGGCGACAAGCCCGATCCGTTCAACAGCGAGAAAACTTCGTCGGAAGATAAGGCTCCCGAGGAAACACCCCTGCTTGTCTACGGCGCCTCGTCGGGTGTAGGTGCTGCTGCCATCCAGCTCGCCCGCCTCAGCAACATCCACCCCATCATTGCCGTCGCCGGCCAGTCGTCTGCGTTCGTCGAGACGTTGCTCGACAAGTCCAAGGGCGACGTTGTCGTCGACTACCGCGGCGGCGACGAGGCGGCCGTGGCCGCCCTCAAAAAGGCCGTCGGCGACCGCAAGGTCCGCCACGCCGTCAACGCCATCAGCGAAGGCAGCAGCAACTACATTGTCAGCCAGGTCCTGCAGCCCGACGGCCGTGTTTCGTTGGTCTTGCCCTGGAAGGACGACGAGCGCATCAAGACCAAGGTCAACAGCGTCCTCACAAGTGTCGGCCGTGTCCACTACGACCTCAAGGAGCTGGGTTTTGTCTACTCGCGCTACTTTGGCCGTGCTCTGGCCGAGGGCATCTTCAAGGGCCACCCCTACGAGGTTGTGCCTGGCGGCCTGGGCGGTGTCCAGACTGGCCTGACCAACCTGCGCGAAGGCAAGGCACACGGCATCAAGTACATCTTCCGCATTGCCGACACTGAGGGTGCTGGCCAGGACAAGCTGTAGATGGAGGTCGTTGGTGGAGGTCAAGAGAACGAGACACGTCATGGGCTTAAAATCAAGTTGCAAGGAGTCAAATAAACACCATTTTCTGAGATACATCAATGCCAAATGCGAAATTTATGTCCCAGCATGGGCTTGAAATATGTTTGTTGGTGTTTGATAGAATTTAGCTACCTTTCATGAACGTTTTGTTTTATGTTCAATATTTCGTGGAATTCAATTTAATTTTCATTGGAAAATCTATCAGATTTGGTATGAAAACCCCCCAACAAATTGTATCACATAAATTTGACTCAGATACTTCTCTTTGAATTTCTTATTCAATACGGACATACAAATATAAATATAAGAAAAATTAAGAACGACATCTGGCCGTATTCCGACAGGATGAAAAGTGCTGTTGATGTGAATTGTGAAGCTTTGCGACTTACAGCGAGGCCGCCACTAACAACTCGCTGCCAAATGCCCAATGGGCGTCGCATGTTTTGGTGGGGCTAGGCTTTTGGCAGCATCGACCATTAAATTTTCACCCCACACCGTCATCTTCACAATAGTCACTCACCATTTCACACCACATTTAAAGCAAGCAGGCGCATCTCCTTGACCACCACCATGGAGCTGGCCGACTTTTCCGTCGCCATGGAGCATTTGCCACCGGGCTATGCTGTCTATGCCGCGCTCTTCAGCGACGTCGCCAATGCCGCCTTTCTGCAGCAGCAGCTGATTGCACGAAACGCCGATTTCGAGTATGCGCTCGTCGATGCCGCCACTGTCGTCTCGCGCACGCATCTGCTGGCTGCTGTCTACAACGCCGTGCTCGCCCACCGTTCGGGCACGCTCAAGACGCCCAATGTGCACTCGGAGACGGTGCTGTCGCTGAGCCCGTCGTTGAATGTACGCTCTCGAGTCTACAGTCTCTAATCTACTGTTACCGTCTCTTTGCTACGCACCCTTGCTGACTTTGTAGATCGCCGAGGCATATCGCCGGTACGGCATTACGGCGGACTCGAAGAACGTCCTTGTCGTCAAGATCCTGCTCGACGGCGCCGATCCTGCCCCCATCTGGGCTCATCTCATTCAAAATGTCCAAGGCACGGCTGTTCTGCTGTCCGATGCTGCCGCTCTGAACAAATGCACAGACCTGGCAAAGGTCCGCAAGTACTACAAGCTCAACGGTGTCCCGTCACTGGCCGGCAACGATGACACGCCTGCAAAGCGGCAGGAGGCCGAAGTACTGGTCCTGGGGGCCATGTCATTAAGGGGGCTATGAGCAAAGGAGAAAGAAGAAAGACGGATTACTGCATTTTGCTTGCTATGGTTTACGGCGTTGGATAAGTATGATCATGGCGTTTGGTTTGACAATGGTTAACTGACTGAATTTAATGAAACACAAACTTTCAAATGCACATAAACCTACACTTTGCTAAATCAACGCTGGTGGACACTGTTGTGTCAATGCTAATGCAAAAAGGAAAAAGCAGCAGCATATCTAAATATCTATCTAACCCAAACCCTCTCTTTATGCCCGACTGAACGCGGCCTTGAAGCGCCGGCTCAGCTCCTCCATCATCGCATCCCGGCTGCACTTGGTCCGCTGCACCGCGTCGCGGTTCTCGTGCGCCCGCCGCAGCAAATACTTCATGCACTCGCCCGTCGAGCCCCACACCAGGTACTTGTACGCCTGCACCGGCGGGACCGTGTTGTTTTCCTGCTGCTGCGCAATCTTATCGTCCAGCACCAGCTTGCAGCTGATCTCGTCCGCCATGCCCTGCAGCTGGCCAAACGCCACGTCCGTCGTCTTGGCCACGCCGGACGCCAGAAGGGCCTGGGCACGCTCGACACTGGCGGCATTGTGCGAGGCGACAACGAGGCCAACAACAGGGAACGCCTCGCCGGCCTTCTCAGAGACGAGCGGAGCCGTCCACTCCCGCTTCAGCAGGCCCTCGGTCATGCCGTCGTAGGCCCGGTCGGTGTCCTCCTTGGTGTCGTGGATCAGGTGGCGCGGGTCGGAGCCCAGGTAGGCGCCGCGGACCAGCTTGACGCCCAAGGCGAAGCCGCCCTCGCGCGCCATCCGCAGATGCTGCGACAGAATGGCGCCCGTGGCCTTGAGGTAGCCCTGGTATGTGCCATAGATGAACGCCTGCGCCGGCGTGTTGTACTTGCGCATGTAGAACATGGTCCAGTCGTCGATGCCGGCCTGCACGGCCTGCTGCTCCGCGTCAAACAGCAGACGCACCTTCCGCTCGACGGCCAGTTGGCAGATCCGGTCGATGGCGTCGGCAAGTTGCGGCGAGGGCGGCAGCTGCTTGGACAGGTCATGCAGGGCCTGGATGCCCGCACCCGAGAACTTGAGAGCCACAAAGTCGCCGGCAGTCGTAAGACGCACTGTTTCCAAGGTGCCCTCGGCCCACGTCTGGATCTCGCTGGCCGTGGCCTCCTTTCTAGCGCTGCCATCAAACGCCGCAAGATTTTTCTTCTCTTCGTCCTTGAGCACCACCTCCTTGGCATACCCCAGAATCACGCCCCGAAACCCGATATTCTTGAGGCCGTCAATGGTCTGCCGCACCTCGCGCTCGTTTTCACCAGCACAAAACTGGGCGTAAAAGGTTTTCTTGAGGACGTAGCGAAGGAGGAAGTTCTTGTCGGGGTTGAGGATCGGGTTTTTGCTGTGGGCGAGCGCCGTCATAATGGCCATAGACGGGCCAAGGAGGATGGGAGACGAGGAAACAGTCGTGGTCATCAGCGAACGGAGAATCGACGACAGTGGGAGGACAGAGAGACACGACGGTTTGCTCGTCGGTGTTGGCCGTGTCGGCTGCTCTACCGCCGCTGTTGTTGTGCCTGTGGCGCCAAAAACAGCCGCACCATTGTCGAGAGCGACGGGCGGACTTGGCCGCTGCTTGGATGTGTGGATAGCACGGCCATGAAGGGTGGCGTTTGCTGCGAGAGAAGAAAATGAAGAGGACGAAGAGAGAGATGTGGCGGTGGATAATGATGTCACCGAGATAACGGCTACATTACGCCGTGGGAGGGCTTGACGCACCGACGGCGTCAAGGGTGGGAGCATCGCAGGCAATATATTGATGGAAGTGACCAAATGTTGGGAAAATGGTAAAAGAGATATGTGATAATTCAAAAGTGAGCTCGACAGGTCAGAGAAACTGAAAATGGATTTGTGAGACAAGAGACGAGATGGTGGGCGGTTGAGAGTATTAAGGGAGGGCAGAGATAAGTGAAGTGCGATGATGTAAGTCCCGGTGACGCTGGACAAGATGTCGATCGAAAGTGAGGAGAAGAAGCGACGACAGGTGATAAGTGATCGAGAGATAAAAAGAGACAAAAAAGGATATATCACCAGAAGTGAGGAGAATGAACGGAGAAGTACAAAAAAGGCAGGAGAATAAAAGGAGGAGGGACTACGAGCAGGCACAAGTCACCAGGAATGGAAAGAGCCCGTATAAATAAAGAAGGAACGAAGGCATCGAGTTTGGTGACAGCAAAAGCAACGAGGGCAGGAGCGGCTGTTTGTTACATGGATCGCCCCAAAACCTCCGACTATCGCAAAGGAGGCAAGAGCAGCCGGTCTCAACTGCAACAATACCGTTAAATGACCAAATAACAGAGGTGACTGCATCGAGCACTTTCCCGTTTCATCTCGAGTCCGGTATGCCGCAGCACTCGGGTCTCCAGTGCGCCTGCCCTGGCGGCGGACCTTATCACACGCCCAGAGACAAATTGAGAAGGCGCTGCAATGGGCCAATGGCACTGGACGTGCCAATAACACCTGAAAATGCACCAAAAGTACTCCCAAATGGCATTGTTAGCGATCACGTGTGGGGGTGGGAGGGGCGCACGCCAACGCTCTTAGTCGAATGCCGCAAGTAGCCGAGTGGCTAACATCCATTGTCTGCATTGAGCGTTGCCAATTGATCGCTGGTCAGGGCGGACTGAAGGCTGGACTCGGGCTTTTGACAGGCGCTAATCGAGTCGGCCGCCGCTATCGTCATCAGCAAGTCCCCCTCTCGAGGTTCTATTGTGCAATTGTTCTAATGCCTTGAATGCCCGTCCGAGCGATCGCGTAAATCGTCTGCAGTTCTCTTAAGAGTGGCCCGGATGGCCCTAATATGCTTCAAGTGGCCCCAGTGGCCCATTCTCCATAAAATAGGCTTTAACTAAGCCGAAGAGAAGCTGTGGAAGGCGTCTGGAAGAAAGGAATTGAGAACGAAAAGGCACAAAAAGGCACAAAAATAGGTGAGAACGGGACGGCGAGAAAATGGAGACTCAAAAAGACTCAAAAATAAAGCGAAGAAACCCGTCAAATCGCGAGGCGCGTGGGACAAACACAGGAGGTATTCCTCGGTTTCCAGTCCGATTCTTGTCCGGTCTTTCGACTCGGTCCTCCAACTTCATCTGCTCCTCATCTCTCAATAGACTATCGAGACTATCAAGACTAACAATGTAGTAAAATGAGTGAGAGTGGGTAACACGAACAGCATGTTGTGTCATCGCAGCCAGCAAGTGTCATTGTCTCAGATGAGCTAGTAACGACAAGCGGGCAATGGTTCCCCATGCATTCTTGCGGATCTCCTCACTTGAGAGCGGGCAGTCCATGCGGGCAGACTTGCCGTGTCGGAGAGGCAGGAGATGGGAAATGATGTCTGCTTCCTGACGCCTTTTGCTTTCCGGAGTTTGCTGGCGGTCTCGGATTCCGGTGCATTGGCTATCGATATAGGCTATCGGTCGCTCTGGCACCATGCTGACGCGGGCAACTCGGGGGAGCCTAGGGACATCCCAAGACTGTTGTTCACTTGGGGTAAACTGTTCGCCGTCTTTCCTCGTTCTTGGTTTCGGTCTTGGTCTTGGTTTGGTCTTCAATCTTAATCCTTCAATGTCCGCCAAGGGCATATTCGTTATGACTTTTGAGTTTCGTGGTGCAACGCTGGGACTGCTGATGCAGCTACCAGCGTCTCGCCTGTCTCGCTTCCACTGGCACGGATCTCGTTCTGGCTGTTCTTGTTGTCTTCGCCCGCTTCCCCTCCGCTTCTAAACCTCCGCTTCAGATAATCCATGTAGCTGATATGGCGTCCCCGCGCGATACCGGCCAGGTCCTGCAGGCCGCCGTATGCGAAGCCAACAAGGATGGCCGTTTTCGTCGTCCGCGCTGCCGTCGCGAGGGGAAATCTGTCTGGGAAGAGGTCAGTCTCTCTCTCTTCTCTATTCGTACTGTCCGCCGTGTAGTTTGCGCCAGTTGTTTGCTACGCAAGGACTTACTCCACAGGCTAAAACCACCCGCAACGGTGACGCAGGCCAGGATGGTGTTTGCAAAGTCCTTGACGCCGCGGTAGTGGTCGAACAGCGTCTCGATGCCAAACATGGCCGTCGTCCAGAACGAAACGCGGCTGCCCATGCGCAGGCCTTCGCGGATGCCGCCGTAGGCGGCGTGGTAGTTTTTGGACTTGTGGTACAGGTACCAGCCTGAAGTTGTCGTCGGCAGCTTGTGGGCGTGCTCAGCGCGGAAACGCATGCCGGCCATGGTGCTGCCGTGCGCAACGCCCAATCCCATGCCAACCGTAAAAGAAGCCACGGCAGCGAGCGGGATGCGCAGGCCGTCAGGCAAGGACAGCCGCGACTGCAGCCAGTACTCGTCTATTGCCGCAGCCTCCTCCGGTGACGGAGTAGGGAGTTGTGGGATTGACCGCCGGGTGGTTGTGTTTGTAGAGGGCGTTTCTGAGGACAATGAGCCCCCACTGGTCGGTGTTGCCATGATTTTCGTCCTTTTGGGGGGAGAGGGATTCTGGCTGTGTCTTAGGCGGGGTGAAGCTCCAAAATAAGCACGGCTGGCCGGGTCGTCATCGCAGGCGTTACGAGCATTGCATGTCGCAAATCACGAAAAAGTCTTGATAGCTGAAGCTAGGGCAAAATTCGATGCACCAAGGCGGCAGCTCAGGGCCCAGGCGCTGGCGGGCGTTGGAGACAAGGGAAAGGTGAAAAATGCTAAATAATATCTGTGATTGGCCAGCCTTGGCCGCTAGTGGGGAAGACAGCATGAAGACGGCAGGTGTACTGTTGAGGAAGCGCGACTCTTTAGTGAATATCGGCTTTAGCGATCCAACAGGCAGCTTCCAGCTTCCTTGCCCATTCCGGTGTGAGAAGTGATGATGCCATTGTTGTCAACACCTCTCCAAGACAAACACCACAGAAGTCGCAGACTACCACAATCATGGTAAGATCCCCAGCTGCAGCTTCGAGTATGCGCGCACGCCATGCAGCATGTTCTAACACACTCAGACGACGACAACCCCCACCGACGGCATCTCTCTGCGGTTCAAGTCCGGACCGCTGACGGTCTTCCTCTTTGTCGACCGCTCCGCGCCCTTTTCCACGATCTCCTCTCAGCTCCTCGACGCCCTCCGCGATCGCTACCCTCGCGGCCTGCCCAAAGCGGCCATGCTGCCCGAAACGACGCCTGTGCCGGCTGCTGGCGAAGAGGCGCGCGTCGCTTTTGGTGTGCCCAAGAGCGCGCGCGACCTGTCGCTGGGCTGGAAGACGCTGAGCACCGAGAACGGCGAGACGCCGGCATCGCTGCGGCTCAGAGAGAACTCGGCGCTGGCGTTTGTGATCCAGACGGGCGACCAAATCGGCGACGCTGCGACTTTTCACGTGGAAACCCCGACCTACGAAGAGGAGGAGGAGGAGTGATGGACAAGAGACGATATAGGGAAGAAGAAAATGGCACGGCCGCGGAGATAGGAGGAGATACTTCCAACGTGACGACGGACATGCGTTGGCGATCATCAAGGGACACAGGCGGGAGATGTTGAAGAGTTCAAAAGTTATCTCCTCAATATATGGGAGACACGTGCAAAACACTGGATAGTGCCTCACGTCAGGGTGTCACAGCGTCCCGTCCGCTGGAAAGTGCCGTCCTGACAGAAGGGAAAAAGTACCAGTTGCATTGCACACCACCAAAAAGCTACCCCTGCCCCGCGCATAAGTGGGCCCCAGCCTCGACGCCAAAAGGCCAAAAGTCCAGGCGCGTCTCGCATTTAAAAATTAAATTGTCTGTAAAAATAATTAGGAAAATAGCACGGAAAGGGGCTGCATCAAAAGCTTCTAACCACATTCACACGTTGACACCAGATCTTGTCTTTTTTCGGGTTCGCCTTCTTCTTTGTCTGCTATTGACTTTCGTCGTTTTGTTCCCGTGTCTTTTGTTTCTTATTTCAACGTCGTTCCAGCGTACCCATGTCTGCCTTTGCGTGACGGTCCGTTCCTTTCTCTCTTCTTCTCTCTTTTCTCCTTCTTCCTCTTGTCGTTCCTCTTCCCGTCCCCTTTGTCTTCCTCGTCTCTTCGATCCCGACATCTCCTCACATGTTCGCCTCACCCACGGCGCTCCTCCGCAATGCGTTGCGTGTTCTTGTGCCGGTAGCAGTGGCGCTCACTGTCTACCTCTATCTCTACCCTGTCTACGGGCAATGCGCCTTCCCTCTGCCGCCCGATCCCGCCACAAACAGCTCCGACACGACGTCCAACGCCTTCCTCAAGACTCTGGGCCAGCACCTTCCGCCAAGCATCCACAGCTTGCTAGGCGGCGGCAAGGATGAGCTCTCACGACGACCGCTTGCGCCGTTTCGGATGCTGGCGCTCGGCGATCCGCAGCTCGAAGGCGACACGTCGATCCCGAATGCCCACAGCGACACCTCCTTTCCGAACCTCGTGCACGCCTACAAGCTGGCCACCTTCCAGAAGATCCCGTCCGACAACGAGGACGACCACAACGACGACATCACGGCCGACATGATTTTGCGCGAACGCATCCGCCAGACGCTGCACGACATTATCGACTTCTGGTTCCTCGACATCCCCCTGACCCTCGAGTCCGGCCGCAAGCGCATCGACCTGTTTGGCAACGACTACTACCTTGCGCACATTGCGCGCCTCATGCGCTGGTGGACCGTGCCGACGCACGTTTCGGTCCTGGGCGATCTGCTCGGCAGCCAGTGGGTCGACGACGACGAGTTTGAGCGGCGTGCGTCACGCTTCTGGAACCGCGTGCTCAAGGATGGCGAACGTGTGCCCGACGACGTGGCCATGTTCCCGGGCGACGAATACGATCTGTCGGGATACCTGGGCGAGCCCCGCAACACAAGCCAGCCCGTGAATCAGACCGAGGCCGAAATTGCCGCCTCGTGGACACGCCGCATCATCAACGTGGCCGGCAACCACGACATTGGCTACGCCGGCGACATCACGGCCGAGCGCCTGGAGCGCTTTGAGCGCATGTTTGGCAAGGCGAACTACGAGCTGCGCTTCGAGATTCCCGTCGACCGCTTGAGCGACGATGCCAAGTCTGCCGTCTACGACGAGGAAACAAACCCGGATTCGCACCTGCTTGTCCCCGAGCTACGCATCATCAACCTCAACGACATGAATCTCGACACGCCCGCCTACAGCACCGACATCCAGGACAGCACGTACAACTTTATCAACGCCGTCATCAACACTGCGTCCGCCGTCGAGTTCAAGGGCCACTTTACCATTGTCCTGACCCACATCCCACTCTACAAGCCCGACGGCGTCTGTGTGGATGCGCCGCACTTTGCCTTCCACGACGACGACGGCACGCTGCGGGAGCAGAATCTGTTGAGCGAAGACGCCAGCAATGGCTTCCTGCAGGGCATCTTTGGCATGCACGGAGACCGCAACGCGCCCGGAGGTGGCCAGGGTCGTCGTGGCGTGATTTTGAATGGCCACGACCACGAGGGCTGCGACACCTTCCACTACATCAACCAGTCGCACAAGATCGCTGACGAGGACCGTAACTGGGAGACCGTGACCTGGGAATCCGCCAAGGCCAACGGCATTCTGGGCCAGGAGCGCGACGGGTTGCCGGGCGTGCGCGAAATCACGGTCCGCAGCATGATGGGCGAGTTTGGCGGCAATGCCGGCCTGCTGAGCGTCTGGTTTGACGAGGACGCGTGGGAGTGGCGCTTCGAGTACGCGACCTGTCCCCTGGGCAAACAGCACTTTTGGTGGGCTGTGCACGTCGTCGACTTGATTGTCATCATCATGTTGGCTGTGTTTTACGTCATCCGCACTGGCGAAGCTATTACTGGCAAGACTCTGACGTGGTCGTGCTGTTCCAAAGCACAAAAGGGGGCAACGAAGGCCGCACCATCCAAGCCATCACAAGCAAGTGACCAGACGCCTGCAGCGGCCTCAGATAAAGCACCGACTTCAAATGGCATTTCGAAACGGTGACATTCGCCAGACGGGGCACACTATGATTCAACGTGTTGATATATAAATCAGGACAACTTGGTTTTTAGCCTTGTTTTGGAGTTTGCATTTGCATTGGAGCACTGTACAATGTTTGGGTTTATTAGACCTTTTGCAGCCGTTGCGGACAGGAGTAATCAGTAGATGTTTATATGATTGTTTTATTTTGTGTGTATGGTATGGTCGTCCCCTCTTGTTCATTGTCCTGCGTCGTCACCGTATTTTTTTCTATCACCAGATGCATGCCAGCGGCCTCCCGGATGACTCCATGACAAAGGAAGAAAGGAAAAACGAAGAAAGCAGAAACAGAATGTAAAAGAGATGACAAAACAGAAAGAAAAAGAAAAGTCCCCAGATGAGAAGAGAGTGGAATATACAAGGCCGCAGTGAATGCGTAGCAGATGAGACAGGATGAAGGAAAAAGGCAAAAAAAAAAAAAAAAAAAAAACGGAAACGGTGGTTGGATGGTGGAATGGAGAGACATCCCTCAACACAACTAACTCAACTAACTCAACCCAGGCCGGTTCAGCCTCCCTATTGCTTCTCCTGGGCCCGGGTAGCCTCCTGAGCGGCCTGTTGGGCCTGATGGGCCTGCTGGGCCTGCTGCTCCGGGCTCACAAACCAGCCGGTAAACGACTGCTTCATGTTTTGCATGGCCTCCTGCTGCATCTTCTCCTGCATGGCCGCCTCCTCCTTGAGCCACTTC
The DNA here is from genome assembly GCA_021396375.1 of Sporothrix mexicana. Classification (NCBI taxonomy): domain Eukaryota; kingdom Fungi; phylum Ascomycota; class Sordariomycetes; order Ophiostomatales; family Ophiostomataceae; genus Sporothrix; species Sporothrix mexicana. The sequence continues at coordinate 317,440 of WNYC01000039.1, forward strand.
TCGCCGTTCTCGCGGATCTCCTTCTCCATCATCTCGTACGTCTTCTGGCCGCGCTCGCGCGCAATGTCCTGCAGCATCTTGCCCTGGGCCAGCTGCTCGGCCACGTTGGGCTCGCCGTCGGCCGGGACCATGGTGCTCATGTTGCTCGACTTGAGGCCCAGCAGCGAGCCAAGTCCGCCAATGCCGCCACCGCCGCCCTGCTTGGGCCGGCCGCGGCGCTGGGTGGCCAGCTGCTTCTCGAACTCGGCGCGTGCAATAGCCTCGCGGCGCGCAAACTCGGTCGGGATTTCCTTGCCCTCAAACGACTTTAGGACCTTGCGCACGTCGCCGTACTGCATCGTGTAGACGTACTCGAGGAAGGGGATCAGGGCGACCAGGTCCTTGTCCTTGGGGTTGCCCTCCCACTTGGGCAGCACAATGGCGTTCTCGGGTTGGGCGCGCACGTGGCTGGCGTTGCTGTCGATAATAATGACCTTGGACAGGTCGCGGTTGAGGTAGGACAGGTCCTTGACGATCTCGCCGTCCTTGTACTTGGTGGCCTCGCGGAACAGCGGGTAGACGATAAAACGGTAGGGGTCAAGCTTGCGCACCATGGGCTCGCCAATGGCAAACGGCAGCGTCGTGAACAAAACAAGCTCGTAGTACTGGCTCAGGTAGTGCAGGAAATAGTCAGCGCCGGGACGCTTGGCAATGCGCCAGCCGTGCTCACGCGTCCACTCGCTGTGGATCAGCATGTCCTCGAGAGAAATACACAGCGTGTAGGGACGGCCGTAGACGGGATCCGGGTCGGGCAGCAGCTTCTCGAACGCCGGTTCGTGGTAGTACGACAGCAGCTCTTTTGTCCGTGTCGACACGCGGTTCCACCACAGGCCCAGACCCCAGCCGTTGGGCACGTCCGGGTGCCGTCTTGCGTCGTCCTCGTCCCAGTCGCGGCCGGCATAGATGGTTCCCAACACACCGAGGCCCAATGCGCCCGCAAACATGTAGTTGGCCACCTTTTGGCGGCGCTTTTCCGAAGACGAAATATACGCCGATGCCGGCAGCTCGCCCTTTCCACGGCCACCAGCACCGCCAGCGCCCTCAGCGGCAGCCTCGTCCTCGTACGGCGCCAGGGCCGACTTGTTCATGGCGCCAGTGGTCTCATGCTCGAGTGTCGAGGGAATGCCTTGCGTCAGATCGGGCAGCTGAGACAGGTCGATCTTTTGTGGTTCTTCGGGTGTGGACTCCGATTTGGACTCGGGCGTTTGTGAGGAAGACGAAGAAGAAGAGGATGGCTGAGATTCTTGTGGTTTTGCCGACTTCTGCGGCTGTGTAGGCTTGTTGTTGTTGTCGTTGGACGGCGTAAAACGCAGGGCTGTTGTCGAGAAGAGGGCCGGACGCAGGGCCGAGGTAGTTGTGGCGGTGCTGGCGACAGCCGATCTTGCAATGGCCGCCGTGGATCGCCGGACGGCTGGTGCCATTGCCGGCGACCGGAGCCGCTGGGCTGCTGCTCTTAGGAGCATTGTGTCGAGGTGTGAGGGTGTGAGTGAAGAAAGGTGAAAATCGAGATATCACGAGAGTGGGGGTAGGCGACGAGAGAAGAGGGATAGTCGACAGAGGAGAATGCCGGACTCCAATGTCAAAAACTCCTGCAATTGAGCACAGTCAATGATGTGCTGCAATGGTCGGGCTGCGCAGATGGTGTGCAGAACATAGAATGTTTGCTTTCTTTGCAAAACACGCGATGCGATTACCGCCCGAAATTTCAAGGTGGGATGTGCCTCTCCTCCTTTTGCAGCAGGTGCAGCCTTATTCGCACCTGCACAGTAACGTCGAAAATTTGCTTCTTGGCCCTGGTCTGCCCGGTATTGGCCTGGCTGGCCCCCTGTCAGTCCCGCCATTGGTGCGCTAATCACAGACAGCGGCAGCTGGTGGCTCATTGAATTCTACAGTCTTCCAGAGAGGAACGTCATAGGCCGCATTTTAGTTCCTCCGTATTCCGGCACTAAGCCGCCACTGCGCTCTGTTGGTCACTGACAGTGCCCGATAGTGCTGAGCAAGCGCTGGTCAAGTGAGCAAATCTGGCGGCCTTGGTGCTGTCAAAGTCCCGGCCGTGCCTTCCCCGCTTTGCCATCGCTGCTTGTTGGTCCTCTGGAGAGTCGCTGTACTGAGCGACTCGCGCCTTCCCAGACGAACCAGTCGCACGCCTGACGCCATCAAAGCCTCGTTCACTCTTTCCCGCTTCGCCTTCCCCTCCTGTCCTTCCCACCCTCCTGGCATCGGGCTAATCTACATATTAACAGCAAGACGCAAATCCCCTCTTTCTCCTCTCCTCTCCTCCTCTTCCCCATCTCTGCATCTACCCTACTCGTGCTCATTTTCCGGCCTCACTCTTCCGTTTTGCCAACCCTCCTTCACCACCTTATCTCGCGTCGTCCGTATCGTTCTTAACGCCGACTGAATCATTCGACAGCCAGCCTTAAATCCTCGAAATCTCTTTCTTCTTTCTCGCCTCTTTTTCTGTCTCGTCTTCTCCAACTTCTTTTCCTCGCTCTCCCTGTCTCTGTCTCTCTCTCTCTCCCCCATTTTCCCGGCCACGAGACATCTCCAGCGAGCCGAACATACCCCGACGATCCTCGCCTTTTTTCTTTTCCACCTCGCATCCAATCTCCATATTGTCAAAATGGCCGGCGCGCATGCGGCATTCTAGAGGGTGGCCTCCATTTCGTCGACACACGTGATGCACTCACGATGGGGCCACTCTCTGGATCTAGAGCATTCCTCATTCTATCGAGATCGAGCAAGACGGCGATTCTGACTTTAGGAGTCTGAGACAAAAGACGACGGCTACCGACCACGACCGCAGATAGAGCATCATTCGAAGACGAACGTCGATATAGCGAACGAACATTAGCATCCACAACATCTACACAACTATCATACCACTCCCATACACCTACTGCCCACTGCCAGCATGGTCAAGAAGACGACCAAAAAGGCACAGCCCGTGCGGCCGCGACTGTCGCGGCCTGTCGTGGCTTCTCCCGCGCCGACACCGGTGTTTTCGAGCCTGACAACGCCGTCCAGCTCGGCGCTGCCGTCAGCCTATGCGTCGGAAGACGAGGAAGACGTGCAGCCGGCCAAGTTCGACATCAGCACCATCCCGATCCACAAACTGAGCATCGCAGAGAATGCCGCCGAGGGGTCTGGCGCCGAAAAGGAAAAGGCTTATACGAACGGCGAGACTGCTGGAAACGCAAACAAAAACGGCGAGGCTTCGACTGAAGATGCCGAGAAGGGCAAGGTGCCCGAGAAGCCGATCCAGCCGTTCCGCTTTCTCGACCTGCCCTCGGAGCTGCGTGTCAAGATTTATGGATACCACTTTGAAGGCGTCGACGCCGTGGCCGATCTGACACCGGACAACTACAAGAAGGTGTTCCGCAAGCTGTTCTTGCTGCGCACCTGCCGCACGATCTACCGCGAGGCGTCGCATTACTACTACAGCAGACACACATTCCGCATCTTTCCCACCTACCCGGGCCGCTTCTTCAAGACGCGCCGCCCGCTGCTGGCGCGCCTCAAGAAAGAACAGCGCAACGCCATGACAAGCCTCGAGCTGCGGCTGGGCCCCGGCTTCAACAAGCCGCCCAAGTGCTGGGTGGTCAACCGCAAGCTGGGCCTCAAGGACTGCATCAATGTGCGCAAGCTCCACGTTTTTGTGCAGCTCGACCCGAGCGTGAGCTGGCTCGACGGCTTCCGCAAGGCTGGATTCTACGAGACGTTTTCGCGTGACCTGTTGAACGACATTCTGCAAGAGCTGCCGAGTGTCGAGGTCATTGAGTTTGACGCGTACGAGAGCGTGCGCAAGGGCTGCCCCATCATGGAGGCGCTGCAGCAGACGGTCCGCGAGCACAGCAAACGCGTTATTTGGGGGCCCAAGAACGGCTGGACGGCGACGTCCGACAACGCGGCCAACACGAAACTCAACAATGGTGGCGGCGGCGCGGGCAATCTGATTATCAATGTCGGCGCCAATGCCAACGGCGGCAGCAACACCGCCATCATCACCTACGACAACCCTATTCTTGCCATGGCTTAGGCCGATTACGACGCTGTCTGGCGACGTTCCTTTTATGCCTGTATTGTTTGATCTGTTTTTATGGCAGAGTAGTTCTCTTGTCCTCTTCGTCTGTTATGTTTATGGGTCTATCTGGTCTGTTCGGATGTAATGAGGTGTTTCATCATATTTTTTTGGTTTTCTGTTTTTACTCGTTTCTATTCACCAAGGGGCAGCCATCAACACTGACAATTGTGGTTTTGCTACTGACTGAATTATCACATCGACTGTGTCCACCCCATATTCCTATATATTTTGCCTACATATCATGCCCATACTTGAGGTTGTCACTCTACGGCTCGTCTATTTTACGATTATCGATTATTTGTCTTTACCATCCTCACTCAGTTTTGCGGCAAGCAAGCTGGTAGCTGTACGTTTGTTTGTTACGTCTAGTACATATTTATGAATTCACATCACACTCTTTGACCTTCACTTGCCTTCTGATAAAGATCTTGTTTGACATTTATCAATTGATCGTGAAATGGTCTAAAACATAAAGCATGCGATCCTGTCCATCATGGTCATACTCGGCGCCGTCATGTAACCCAAAAAGAGGAAGAAGAAGAAAAAAGAAGAACAAAACGAACAAAAAATCACAAAAACGCGAGCTGAAAAATCAAAGAACAGCAAAACACAATACCATCGCACCGTTCCTCGAGGCTGCCTTACACAGTCACGGTGACCATGCCCAGCGGTGGCAGCACGTTCTGGCCGTACTGCCTGGCGACGTTGCCCGTTGCCCGGTAGTTGCAGACGGTGAAGAACGAGTTGAGCGTGGGGAAGATCGTGCCGGCCGCACAGTACTGCGAGGCACAGCCGATCTCGGTGCTGCCGACCCAGACAACCTGCGAGAAGTGGCCCCATTTCGCAAAGTTGGTCATGTCGGGCGTAGGTTTGCCGTAGTCGGCCGCCGGGAAATTGCTGAACTCGTTGTTATACCACTGGTTGGTCACGGCCTTGTTGACAAAGCCATTGGGGCTGGCATTGGCCAAGTTGGCTGACGAGCCGGACGACGCAATGTTCTGGCCGTAGCCGCCGCCGCCAATTGTCTGGTTGTGCGCAAACTTGCAGCTGGCCGCCGCAATGGCCGCATAGCTGGCCAGGTCCGAGTTCCAGGTCACAGACGGCGCCGAGTGGTTCAGACGGTGCAGGTTGTGCGCGTTGGTGGCCACAGTGGCGTAGTCGGTGGGGTTGGAGATAACACCGCGGGCCTCCAGAGCACGGGAAATGGTGTTGCCAATGGGAGAGGCCGACACCACGGAGGTCAGGGTAAGGACTGCTGTCGAGAACTTCATTTTGAGTTTTGGTTTGTTGAGAAAAGGGTATGGTGGAACGTCAGGGATATCTTGTAATATCGAGAGGATATCAAGATGGGAAAAGTGAAAGGATGTGATGTTTGATTTATGAGGATGGTAGTCAGAAGACCTTGCAGAGAAGATATATTGTTGATGTTATGAGAGGGATGGAGATGGGAATGAAGAGAGGAATGGGAACAGCAACAGACGAGAGCCGGCGAGAACGTTTGATTTATACATGACAGGGAAGGGAGGCAAAGCTGGTGGGAAATGAGAAAGAAAGAAAGAAAAACGTAGCTAGTCGAGCTCACCTGCAAGAGCTCGTTCCTTTCAAGAACCGAGAGGGACAGACAATTGCATGTCATCCGTCTCGCCAAAGGCGGAGCAGCGGAGTGTGTCCCCGGACGAGAATATTGGCCATGGCAGTCGAGAACAAGAGGAACAAATGAGAAAAAAATCCCATGTATCCTCTCCTTCTTCCCAATGTGGAGAGCTGGGCAGACGCGAATAAGAAAGCTGGGGCGAAGGAGCTGTTCTGCTGACAGGAAGCTACAATATGCAAGCCGCAATAATACGATGATCATATGGAAAAGGCACCGCTCCAAAGTAGAATAAAAATAAAATAAAAATAATGTACACTATGGTGTACAGAAGGACGTACCAAACCGACTAGCTCAGGTACATAAAGGGAAGTGTGTGAAGAAGAAAAGATACATCATAGTGGGGTGGCCAGAGGAACGAAAGCTAATTCACCCAGCAGTTACTCCGTAAGAACGACGTCAGTATCCCAACTCTTTTTCTTTTTCTGTTTTTTCTCCTGTTAGAATGGGCACGGGTCACTCCCTGGACCAGGTCAAGCCAGTACCTCCACAGACACTCCACACAAAGTACCGATGGGGGCAAAAAGCCTCGTGAACGACACCGACGGCATGTCATTCCTAGAAAAAGATACCCAGAGACACACTGCTCACAATTGGGTGGCAGGGACTCGACCATGCGAAAAAGGGACAAAAGGGAACAGTTGCAGTGGGCCGCAGTGAATGTAAGTGGATGCAGAAGGGACTCAAAAGAGGTTGGTGCATGCTCTTCCTGCTCTTCCTCCTCAATGCGTGTTAGTCCCCTGTGGCCCACATCCCATAGAGGCAAGTCCGTCGAGGTGAGGAGGAATCTGCAGAAAGTACATCCAGGAATGTGTTCTTCTTGTTTGCTTTTGTTTGGATATGCATGAAAATACAGGCCACAAGGGGGGCATTATTTTTACGGGCATATCTACGTGGCCATTTTGTTGGTCAAGATGCAAGCCACATTGTCCAAAAGAGCTGAAAAAAGGTGTTTATCACGACAGAACCTCTTATACCATTCTCTTTTGGGTCAATGGGCAAGTATTGAAAGCGCAGCCTCAAGCCACAGAGAAGAAGAGACGCCAGACATAAATAGAAGGGTTGGAAAATCAAAAGAAAATCAAAGAAAATCAAAAGATCGGTCAAAACGGCTGCGCAAAGAGTTCGTAACGAGGGCGGGACACCGAACGAGGTCACAGTCAAGAGTGGGATGGGCACAAAAATAAAACGTGACAGGCAGCAAGACACACGGACAAGATTCCACCTGAGGGCAGAGAGCGGGCCAGGTAACGGCCTTGCCGTGAAAGATGGCTGGGTTACGATAGGAGCGAGAGCGCAGAAAATGGGAAAGGAAAGGGCCGTGGGCAGAAAAGCCACCGGCGAGGCCCACGGACAGTGGAGCCCCATGATCGCTGACGACATGGCCGATAGGGCGATGTGCTTGGCAGAGTTGAAGGCACTTTGGGGGCGTTGTATGAAGAGCATATATAGCAATGCCAGGGAGGCGTGGAACGTGCCCAGAAACTACGAGTCACTATGATGGACTCGAAAAATAAAAAGAATGCGGACGTGGAAAAATAAAACAGTGCCACGATGAAACCACGCGAGAAAGCGATAATCAAACACTGGACAGGGAGAATGTAGACAAGGACTCAAGGAGCAAAAAAAGAGAAAATTAGAGACATGGCGAAGCCAATTACAATCCGTTCTGCTGGCATTCTCCCTCAAAGAGGTGACTTTCTTCATTTTGGTGAGGTGGTGTTTGTTCTCGCCCAGAGAGAAGGAATATTGAAGGAAGAGCAGGGAAATCAGAACAATGCTGTAATGCTCGTGGTCGGCCCCTAAACTCAAAATATTCCGTGTAAGTCACGGCCGGCCTAGCCCTACAAGCACTTGCCGTTGACAGCCCAATGGACTCCCAGGGTCCCTGGCCCCTGTACCCAATCCCTGCCACCTGTCATCCTGCCATTTGAGCCCCAGCCTCTTTCCCACTGGGTGACGGTAAGGCCCCATTGTCTTTTTGGGACGCCTTTTTGGGACGCCTTTTTGGGACGCCTTTTTGGGACGGGATGACATTCATGTATTTGCAGGGGCAGTGCGCTATTGGTTCGCGTGGAAAGAGAGCCTCAGCAGGTGAGAAAAGGGGAAATAAGGGGACGGGAAAGAATTGGTTGAATGGGGATTATTAAGGATGAAGACATATGCAAGTTTCCTGCAAATTCGCTGTGATAAGTTCTTGAGCATCAGCCCATTCTTCGGCAGGAAAGCCACGCGAAAGCTAGCCAGAATGGGGCATATAAGTGAGCAAATCCCCCCAAAAGAACATGCACAAATCCACGACAAGCAAAAGTGGGACATTCTGCATGCTGAGGATGGGAGAAGACAGAAAGGTAAACGCCGAGTCGAAGGCTCCGTACTCTGGCCAGAAAAGACGAAATAAATCCCAGAATTCAAAAGCCTCACCGTTGACAGACTCGACTTCCTCTTGACTTCCTCTCGCCTTGCCATGCACAGTATTGGCTGACGGCCCAGTGGAGTGAAAGAGGGATGCAGGGGTGTGGCAGTAGAGGGGAGCTTTCGAGCCAGATTCGGACGAGTCAGCAGGCATGTCGTATTTCTGGATTCTTTTTGAGTCGGGTCCGATTCCTGCTTCCTCTTCTGTTCCTTTTCTCTGAATTCTTTTCCTGCCATTCCTTTGCAGTGCCCGCTGAACTCCACGAGTCTAGCCTCGTTTGTCAGGGATGTCAGCCTTCTCCACCGCGGCTTAGCCCGGACAGGCCTGGTGTGCCTGGCTCGCCTGGGTCTGGCCAATATTGTTGCATCACTGTCTCCTTTTCTGTTCTCTCCCTCGTCACCCTCTCATGGCGAATGCAACACAGCATCTCCACCTCCCGCCACCATTGTTCAAAGAAAGTAACAAAAAACGGCAGGACGTACTTTCTACTTCCATCTCAGGCCTGTCCTCTCTTGTCTCGTACGGAGTACTCCGTACTTTGCAGTCTGTATCTTTTCCCGTTCTGTCGGTCCATCTCCGACGCCATGCGCTGCAGCCTGCAGCTGAAGAACCAGCAGAGGAGAGACAGTCAAAATGGGCGGTAATGCGGCCTACGACGTACAGTAGGAGACATGACAGGCAAGAAATTCAAAAGATGAGGGGAAGGAAGGCTGAGAGGAATACGACGCGCTCTTTTGAGCCTCTTAGTCTCGGACGAGGCAGCCAGCTACGACATGTGTTATTTCACGACAACAGCGTGTCGTCCAGTGATAGAGATGCCGAGAAAATAAGTTCGTGAAGTTGGAGTCAAATATGAGACGGATGGAATGAGTTATGAACGAATAGACTATTGTAAACAAGCCTATAATTGACCCCAAAATCAAGAATCAAAAGAGGACATCGTGATATTTGATCATGCCCAAACATTGGTTCATCATGTGCCCTCTTGCACCCAATCTAGGACGGTATTAACAGTTAAGTCAAACTGGAATGTTTCAATATGAAAACGGCCTTTGGTGCCCGTCGAGTCCGTTTGGTCACTGTGGTGTGTAAGGCGAAGACTTCGGAGGCTTAGTAGAAACAATACCAAACCTGATGTTTTCACCAAAACAGGGAACACAAAAAACACAAGGCCAGGAAAGACAAGGCAATAAGAATATACCAACCCTCCCGAGGCCATCGACAGACACCGGCAAGGCGGCCAATGTGACCAGCTGGACGGAACAACCACAAAGCTCAACAAGAAATGTCAGCCTGGCCCAACAACACCCAAACCCCGGTACATGTACACATTCCGTCTTTGCCGCCTTATACATATACGGAGTGTTCCATCTGTTGTTTCTAACGTGTTGCACACATACTTGTACCACGAACAACCGACATCACTATTTGATTCTTCTTCGTCTCCGTCATTACGGCTCCTCCAGCATTTTCTGGTCCGTTCCTGCTTGTCATAAAAGTGAGCCGTTTCAATGTCTTGGAGAGCCCTTCTCCGCCTTGGTCATGTTCCTCGGGCACGTCCCTTCCTCTGTATCGTTCTTCCTCCGTCTCATTTACCTCGCCCTCTTCCTCCATCCTCCGCATCACGCCCGCGTGGTGGGCCACCTGCTGTTTATTGGGTGGTCGTGATGGCCTCTTGGCGGGCCGTTGGATGTCAGCAATGTCAGCAGGGCCTTGCCACTTCTGGGTTTGCGCAGTTTGTCTCTCTGCCTTTTTCTCGAGTGCAGTCGGTATTTGTAGTCTATCATATTCATATACACCTCAGCCACTCTGATATTCTCGTTTGATTCCTGTGGTTTCTGTGATTACCGAAAGAGCCGTCTGAATTGAGAAGGTTGCGTGAAGAAAAATTACGGGGGAATATCAAGTAGTCTATTAAGAACTACGTCGTAACTGTCAGTGGGAATTTCTTTTCCTTTTTTGGTTTAACTGTTCCGGGGTTTTTATTTCGTGGGAAAAAAAACCTAAAATTCAACGAAACTCGTTTTTTTTTTAAAAAAAAATCAAAATACATAAATAAAGGGAGTGCTACTCCCAGCCAAAATAAAGTATGCAGACATCACCAAGTACAAATAAAAGTCTGACAGGTACGATTTCAAAAGGCATATGAAGATGTACATCCAAATCGACGCATCCTTTCCTTCAACCCTGCTCTACAACACTGCATCTTTCTCGTGTTCAAAACGAGATGCGCACCCATCCTCGACGGCCTACAACGCGTAAGGCAATTCAAAAGATGCACAGTTAAGAGATTGTATGTATTGCCAGTCGTGGGCGGGGTACAAACATTTCGGATGGATGCATACTCCGTGGTTGACACTGTCACATTCATGGATTATGGTTTATGGATTATGGATTGCGGATTTTTGAATTTAAATTCTCCCGCTCTATGCATGCATCCAACAGGATTCGCGGAAATTTCCACGACTCGTCGCGGCTTGTCCGTTATTTACTCCTCGAACAGAGTGTCGCACGGGGAGCTTTACCTGGCTTCAGGGACTTCAGGGACTTCCCTCGCAGGGTCTCTCGTAGGACCTGTCAAACCTTGCCGATCGATTTTACGGCCTCTTCGTTGGCTGGATTTCTGGTTGGTAGGATGTCCGTGTTCACCGAGCAGAGCACGTTCTCCGTTCTTGTGTTGTGTGCAGAATCCTGTCAGATACAGTGGCCCGTGCCCTTTTTGTGTTGAGTTTTGTGCATCCTGAACTCCTTTGCCTCGAATCGAAAAATACAGCCTTAACGGGCGTCGAATAGGATCCTGACGAAGGATGCCGTGGGAATGGGATTTTATTCTGTGTTTCTCATAAGCCATTCAGATTCCCTCTGTCTTTTCTTTACTTTTCTTATCACCATCCTACCCGCATCTTACTGTTTACAGTCGTCAGCCTCGTATCAGCCATGTGGTACGTAATGTGCAACGGTTGTCAGAACTCGCATTGATATTTGGACTATTGGCACAGCCAGTTTCTTCGGGCATTGATTTCGCCTACGACCTACTCTTTCCCATTTCACTGTTTCATGTACCGCCTTTCATTGTTGAAAATTTATCCATGAGGCCGTTGTTGATGTGTCCCACTTGACGATTTCTCATTCGCTTTTCATATGCCCATTGTCAACATTGATAGTTTCCTCATTTCGCGGACTAAGGTGATTGTGCGAAAGTCGTCGGCAGCGGAAGGGAGACAGCTGTCGCCGAAAGAACCCGGCGGGAGGCATAGACAGTTCTAGAAGCAGGCTAGTGGAAAGCGCGAGAAGCTCAGTTGCGCTGCTGGCGACAGCAAAGCGCACTGTATTTTCCGTGTCCAGAGCTGTCCAGCGCTCTTTCACCGTCTGTTAGGGCCATTCTGGTCTAATTCCGGCGTTAACCCCGCAGGCCAATGGCACGTGAACAAGAAGTGATGAGTTAAGCAGGTCGAGCAGGCTTCCTTAGCAGTTGAGGTGTCCCGCTGTTTTGGGCGTGACTGCACGTCATGGCAGTGTTTGCCTCCACTCTGCTCTTGCCGCCGCGATAAAAGGTTTGACCTCTGTTTTCTCGTGGAAGCAATTCAACCCATCCATCGATTGTCTTCACCATCACCATCACCACCACATCATCACATCATCACATCCATCATGATCGTCTTACCACCGGCCGTGGGCGCATCAGCGCTGCGGCGCCTGGCCCCGCAAGTCGCCAAAGCGTCGCCGTCGACGCTGGCCGTGCGCGCATTCCACCAGTCGTCGGTCAAGAACAGCTTTTTCACGGCGCGGACGGTGACAAGCGCTTTCAAGAGCAAGGCATCGCCGACAGCCTCCTCCACGACAGCGGCCTCCTCTCTCCTTGCGCGCCTCGCCGGCGCCTCGCGGTCGTACTACCAGCAGACGCACAGCACGGTGGCGCAGGCCTCGCCGCTGCGCAAGCTGCTGGTCGGCGGCGCCATCTTTGGCGGCACGCTGGTGGCCGTCAACATGGTGTTCAACCGCGAGACGCGCGACGACGGCGGCATGCCGGTGTACGAGCGCGAGTACCTCAACAACACGTTCCTGCACACGGGCCTGGGCATCGGCATTATCGCCCTCACAGCGCGTCAGATGATCCAGTCGGGCTTCATCTTCCGCATCATGACGGCGAATCCCTGGGCGGTCGGCCTCGGCGGCCTGGCGCTGAGCTTCGGCACCATGATCGGCACGCGCTCGATCGACCCCGACAACTACATCCCCAAGTACGCGCTGTGGACGGCCTTCAACGCCACGCAGGCTGCTTTCGTTGCTCCTCTGCTGGCCTTTGCCCCTGGTGCCCTGCTGGCCCGCGCTGGTCTGTACACGGTGGCTATGATGGGCTCGCTTTCGATCGTCGGCGCCACCGCCAAGCAGGAAAAGTACCTGTACCTCGGCGGCCCGCTGCTGGCCGGCTGCGCCATCGTCCTGGCCTCGGGCCTGGCGCCGCTGATCATCCCGGCGACGGCTGTTCGCACGCTCGCCTTCACGGAGAACCTCTGGCTCTGGGGCGGCCTGGCCGTCTTTGGCGGCTTCACGCTGTACGACGTGCAAAAGGTGCTGCACCACGCCCGCCTGGCCGAGCGCGGCGTGATCAAGCGCGACCCCGTCAACGAGAGCATCTCGCTGGAGCTGGACTTTCTCAACATCTTTATCCGCATGGTGCAGATCTTGATGATGCAGCAGAACCGGAGGAAGTAGAGAGGGGGGTGTTGCTATGAGGGAGGGCGTAAGAGAGACAGCAGGAGAAAAAGAATGCATAGGCGGACGCCTGTATTTTAGCATGTCGACGCTGGATCGACATTGTATAACAATCTCAATTCAATTCCCATTGATTCAGTACGGAGAGGAACAGACCACTGTAATACTTGCTAACAAAGTGACCATTGCAATGCACATGAACTGGAACTAGTTTAACATTACTGCATAACTGCCGCGAAGCCAAAACAGGTCACCGCCTTCTTCCACCCAGCCCTATGATCTGCCTCCACGCGGACCGCCCCTACTTCAGATCCGGCAGCGACCGCACGTAGTGGCTCGCGCACACGTAGCCGTCGGGGTTGTTTGTCAGGTACAGCTGGTGGTAGTCCTCGGCGTCCCACCACTGCTTGGCCGGCAGAATCTCGGTGACAATCTTGCCCTTCCACCACTGCTCGTTGGCCTTTGTGGTCACTTCGCGCGCAATCTTCTCCTGCTCGGCGTCGTGGTAGAAGATGCCGCTGCGGTACTGCGAGCCGCGGTCGTTGCCCTGCTGGTTCTTGGTCGTGGGATCGTGCATCTTGTAGAAGAACTCGAGGATCTGGCGATAGCTCAGCTGGGCCGGGTCGAACGTGATCTGCGTCGCCTCGGCGTGGCCCGTGTTGCCGCTGCACACCGCGCGGTACGACGGGCTGCTGGCATCGCCGCCAATGTAGCCGACGCGCGCATCGTAGAGACCCTTGCCCTCAAAGTGCTTGCGGTACTCGTGCTCGACGCCCCAGAAGCAGCCGGCAGCGACGGTGGCCTTTTGGGCACCGGCAGGTGCGTTGGACGCGAGCGCGGCAGCAGCGGCCGTAGCCGCGGATCCAGACGCAGACATTTGGAAGGGAGAGCGGAAGAGAGAGAAGCGGGTGAGCGACGATATAAAGCCCATAAGTCGTAATGCGATGTGTGGGTGTGGGTGGTGGTGGTTGTCGAACAAGTGTTGGATTTGGGTTTGCCCAAGTCTTGAAGGCTGTTGAACTGTCAGAAAACACAAGACTCAATTGATTGAACAAGAAGAGGCAGTCGTCGATATATATGTCAAAGTCGAGTCAAAGCAAGTCAAACTCAATCTCAAATCAATCACTCCGGATGCGCAAAAGCCGAAATGCTGGAAAGCCTGAAGCTATGGAGCAGTGCTGTCGCAATTCGCCATTTGCCCCTAGCTTCTTGCTGAATGACAAATCTGGCGGGGTACTACGTCGTCCTTAGCTCTATGTCGTCAGTGGCACAGGCATCAGGCAGGGCTTCGCCCGGGCGGCGTTGATTCCAATAAAGCGACCACGGCGACCGTGCTATCGGACGTGCGCCTAGACGTTAGTGGCTGCACAGCCGACACAGCCTAAAGCTCCAGCACCTACAGATCCCAAAAAGGCAATAATGGTGATAAATCGTGATGCAGGTTGAATGTGCTCCAGTCACGAAATACAAATACATAAAATACAATCATGATGCTTCAGTCATCTTTATAGTCATCTTTATAGTCATCTTTATCGTCTTCATCCATCAACCACCCCGGTCATCGGTCCCAGCAAACTTGACGCTCTTTCGCCGTTCTCGCTCGCGATGTTCGCCCAAAACGGGATGATGCCCGCCACTGCCTCCGCTGCTCGTCAAGACAGAACTGCGGCCAGGGCTCGAGCTCAGGATTGTACGTCCAGCATTGGCCATGTCGCTGGCACGCCCACCTCCGCTATTTCTCTCGACAGGACCGGCCAGCGACTCTCGGACCATATCGACTGCCCGGCTCTGCCCGACTTCATGGCCGTCGGCACGGACGCGAGCAGAATCGGGCGTGGGCGTGCTGTCGTCTTCTCGGTCGGCTGTTTGGCCGGCTAGACCAAGACCAGAACTGCCAGCTGGCAACAGGTGGGCCGCTCGTGACGCCACTTCGTCGCTTCGCTGGGCAATCGTTTCGGTGCGCCATTGACCGGGCAGACATGCATGGCCGCAGCCGTCGAGAGGACAGCAGCCGTCGGAAAACTCGGTGCCCGTGCCAGAGTCGGGGATGTGCATATTGTGCGTGTTGTGCGTGTTGCTCGTCGAGTCCGCGGCCAGACTGCCAATCTTGGGACTCGTTGGTGAAGCCCCCTCTTGTGCATGCCATCCTTCGAGACATGACAAGTGGCTGCCGTGACTGCACCCAACGCAGTACCACCACGTCGACAGAACCGCATCTTCCGGGCCGCTCGGATCACATGCAGACACGTCCCTGTGCCCACACACGGCACACGGCGCCATGACGCTCTTGCACCGGTCGCAGCGCCACAGCGGCTCGGTCCCGCTGCCGCTGCCAGGGCTGTTGTGGTCGACCTCGCGCGGCTTCTTGCAGGTGACGCAGATGTAGCTCGCCGACACGTTCTTCTTGGCGGGCGCGACAATGGAAGCAAAGTCGGCGTTCGAGCCCCACTTGGAGAGCTCAATGTTGCTCCTGTTTTCTTTGCCGGCGCCCCGACTGGCCGGCCAGCCTGGAATGCAGAGATTTCGAAGGAGGGCGGCCTCCAAGAACAGCTTCATGCCCATCAGCCGCGCGTGGTGCTGCCTGAGGACGGCACGGGCTTGCAACGGGTCGACCACGTCGTCGGGCACGAGTGGCTGCAGCAGTAAGACCATGGCCGATGCGTGCAATGGCGACGTCCGGACTTCAAACGACAGGGCCCGCTCGACAATGACGTAGGGGTTGAGGGCGGCATTGCGGTCGAACCCGGCCGATTTGCCGTCTTTGGATGGGAAGGGGAATGGCGGGTCGTGCGGCCATGGGAGGTAGTCGCGGTCGGTCAGCCGATCTGACTTTCCGTCGTCCTTTTCGCCATCGTTGTCATTCTCGTTGTCATCCTCGTCGGGCTTGGCCCTAGGCAGAAAGTCGGATGTGGCAATGCTAAGAATATCTTGTCGTGACGAGGCACTACGTTGCAGAGTTGGCCGCTTGTTCGTGAAAGAGTTGGTGATGGTCTGCTTTTGCTTTGCGCCGGGCGACGTGCCCTGTGCGCCCGTAAACGAGTTTGTGCTGCTCTCCGTGTCCTGCGAGTTGGTTCGGTAGTAGTTGTCTCTCGTGACGCCTGGTGTCGACAAGGTCGGGTTGGACCCGCTGCCGCCAAACTCCATGGACAGCAAGGCGCGGTTGAGTCGCAGGAGTCGTGATGACGAAGCCACCGACGATGCCAGTGTCTCTTTTCTTGCCTGCTCGAGCTGCCGGCCACGCGACCGGCTAAGCGAGTCATCTGCCAGAGAATTACTCGCACTGCGGCCACTGCCTGCACCGCGACCGCCAGCTGGCGACATGAACCGATCACGACCACGGGCTTCCGACGTGTTGGTGTTTGTCGTTGTCAGGCTGCTCCCACCGGCGCCCATCAAGTCGCTGTCATCGAGTGCATGGCCCGATGCTTGGGAGATCTCAAAAATACGCCCGCCCGCACTGTCTGTCGAGTCTTGCCGGTGGAAGTCTGGCGCACGGACAGGCGACTGTTCTGTTCGAGATGGTCTGCTTGCAGGGGGTGGCCGGGCCGTGGCACCAGGCACGTCAATGGCGCTCGCCATGGCTTCGGTGTCGTAGAAATCGTAGCCTTCGACGCTCGAAAAGTGCGAGTTCTCGCTATCGTGGCTCGTCTCGGAAATGGGCATCGAGTCTAAGTGGCGACGCCGCGGCTGGCTGGCTAGATAGTCCTGGTACAGCGCAGGCGGCAGGTTGAAGCTCTCAATGTCGGACGGCAAACCGTTGGCGGTGCTGTCGTAGCTGCTATTGTTGGCGCCGTTCGAGCGGTAGTCGGCGCCGGATTGGTAGTGTTCGCCCAGGTAGGCCAGACCGGACACTGGACGTGCAAGCGGTGTGGGCACATTCGAGGTGCTTTCGATCTCTTCAGCAAGAAGCGAGCGGACAGGAAGAGTGCGGCTGTTGCTGGTGCTCGGAACGAGCGTCGAGTTGCCGTGCTCGCTGCTCGACACAGACTCGACAGACTCGAGCGTGCTGCCTGAAGGATCGCTCGAGGGCAGTCGCTCACCGCGGATCTTTTGTCCGTTGTTGCTGTTGGTAGAGTGGTGGTGTTGGTACGACTCGGAGGAGGCAGTGTGGTAGGTGGTACCTTCTAAACGGCGTTCTTTGTGGTATTGTGCGCGGGTGCGAAACAGCAAATCCATGGCAAAGGCAATGATGCGCCAGACCTGGGCCAAACGGAACTGGCTGACATTCTCGGCGGCGCGCGCATATGTATCGAGAATAGATGCAACACGGTCAGGCAGGGGAACGACTGCCCCGTGGCGAATGTATGCGGGGAGTCGGTCTTCCAGCGTCTCCAGGTAGATTTTGGCGAGATAGCCATAAGTGTCTTTTCGTGCAGCCGAGGGGATGCGGCCAATGGCCATGATCTGTTGTGGTCGGAAGGCCCCTGTAGCACGTAGTGAGTCTTCGAGAGACACGGTCAGATTGTTGTTGTTGCTGCCGGTCGAGTTATTGGTGCTGCCGTCTCTGCCACTGGTATTGCTGTTGTTGCTGTGGGCGGATCCCGGATGGCCCGATGAAGGCGGCGTCGAGCTGAGAAGGTGCACTGAACTGGCCCGCCGTTTGCGGCCATAATTGCGGCGCCGTGGCATGAGAAAACCACGAACAACGTCGTCTTCTGAGTCGCTGCGGCTGATACTGAGCGCTGGAGCGGGTGTTGTCGGGTCGGATCCGTACGACGAAGACACAGCGGCAGCGGCAGCAGCAGCCGTGGCCGAAGGCATGTCCTTGTGGACCGAGGCGAGAACGCGAGGCTGTGGAGGCGGTGGCCGTTCGTCCAGGAATGTGAGTACATCGCCAGTCGAAGAAAAGGCCAGTGTAGAGACTGCAGTTCGGTCAATCACCCGTGGCGCAAAGGCCATGTCGTTTTGGCAAAAGAGGCCGTCTTCGCCGGCCGTCCACAGAAACTCCTGGTCTTTCCAGAGGAGCGCCGACGGCGAGCACTCGAAACGTTCGACAGTCTTGTAGGGAATCGTCGGTCGTGCCAGGTCCCAGACGTGAGCAGCGTTGATGCCCGGCCGCTTAGGCCCGCTGACGTCGTAGGACACGGCCACCTGCGCAGCTCGCAAGCCCTGGCACGTGGCAGACCACTGCCCCGGACGCCAGGCGACAGCAGCCACCGACGCAGGCGTGTGCAGCGTCCATTTCGGCTTCTGGCGCTTGTCGGCTGTTTTCGAAAAGTCCCAGACACGGCATGTCTTGTCGACGCCGCCGCTCATGATATGCTCGCCGTCGGGGTGCCACGAGAGCGACGAGCAAGCCTTTTCGTGGGCCGTAATCCGCAGGACCGGTGCACTGGGCTTGCGAATGTCCCATTTCATGACGGCACCCTGCTCTGTGCAGCACGCGAAATAGAATCCCTGTTTTGGCGACCACTGGACTGCCCGCACATCGGCATTGCATTTGAAGGCCTGCATCGGGCGGAAGGTCGGCCCTAAGCGAGATGCTACAAATGTGCGTGTGTCGAAGCAGCGGACCATGCCGTCCTGGCTGCCCGACAGGAGATAGGCGTCTTTGTAAGGATTGATGTCGAGAGCGTTGATCTGCCGCGAGTCTTCTTGCGTCTGGACAAAGGAGATGTTGTTGTTGCTGGCATTCGTGCCGCTACCACCCAGATGTGACAGATCGTACTGGAATATCTTGCCGCGCAGACAGGCCGTAAAGATGTGTGTGTCGTTGCGGCCCGTGCCCCATTTGACATCGCCAATCGAAAGCTGCTCGGCTATCGAGGCCGTCGAGTTGACCCGAGGCGATGCCTGGGCTGTGATCAGTGCCCTTAGGTCAAACGACTCGCGGATGTGCACATGGCTGTCGAGACTGTCGCCGCGTTCGACGCGCACCGTCTTCAGGACATGTCGTCCAGCAAGAACAGCAGCCCTTCCATCCGGCGATTTGTCGAGCGCCGCAATCGGCACGCCCACCTGGAACGCGGCTTCTTGGGGACCGCTGGGCCGATACAAAAGGGGAACAGGCGACGTCGACGGCCGGTCGTGGTGGTGTGCGCCGTGCTGGGAGCCGTGGTGCCCTCGTTGGCCGTCGTCGTCTTGTGTCGTCGAATTGTTGCCGACGTGATGCTGGTGCGACAGCCCCGCCGGCTTGCTGAGAAGCTTGCGCATGGTGGAGGTGGAGTCGTGTTGCAAGCGGCCTCAGAGGGACCCTGGCCTGCGCCGGCTATGTGTTTGCCATGGGAGTTGTTGGGAAGTTGATGGGATGAAGCGTTGTTTCTGAGGTACCGTCGATTGCGTGGTGTCGCGGTAGCTGTGATGCGAAGCTAAGCTCTAGGGAGTGACAAGTGGACCCGCAGCAATACAGTGATTGCACAGTACGGATTACTGTATCATCAACAACGCTTAGTTGCATATCGCGACATCCAAATTCTTCATTCACTAGACCTTCCTCTTACAGAGCTTCTTACACAGCTCACAGTTGCGCCATCCAGATCGCCAAAAAAATCCGCCAACTTCTTCTGCCGGCGCCCCTGGCTGCCAAACGATGCCCTTTTTAATACTGTTACTGTTCTTGCTGGGCATCTTTCTCCTCACCGCTGCCTCGTCTATGCGCTGGCTGGCCAGTCCTCTCGCAAGCATCCCAGGGCCTCGCTTTGCTTCTTTTTCGCGACTTTGGTATGCCTACCAAGTCCGCAATGGCCGTCTGCTGCAGCTGGCGAAGACGCTACACAAGACGTATGGCCCGGCCGTGCGTGTCGGTCCGAATGAGGTGTGGTTTGACTCGCAGGAAGCCTTTCGTATGATCTACAGTGCGTTGCCCCGCGTGTGTTTAATCCTTTCTGGAAAGCGGCCACTGACAAAACAGACCCCAGTCATGGCTTCGACAAGTCTGATTTCTATTGTAAGTCGACGAGTCTTGACGGCATTTTGAATGCATGCTCAGAGAATAGTAACCACTGTCCTATTCCACCCCGAAATGGACTGGAAAAGGCCCACGCACATGGACTTTCCCGACACACTCGATCTCCTCTCGGAACGAGATATGAAGCGGTACCGGCAACAGAGGAGACTCATTGGCCCGGTTTACCACGAGAGCAACGTCGCCAAGTTTGGAAATGCGGTCGACGCCGTTCTGGAGCGAGCGGTCGCCGAGCTCAAGTCTCTCGACGGCGCGGAGGTTGACCTCAAAGAATGGATGCACATTGTCGTCGTCGAGAGTCTTGGCGCTTCTGTCTTGGGATGGTCGCCCAAGTTTCTCACATCACACTCCGACTTTGGCTCCAGCAGTGCGAGCTACTACAACTGGCGCCGCAAGAGCGTCTTTGGCCTGTTCCCGGAGCTCGTTATCGGCGAGTTTCTGTGCAGCGGCCACGGTTGGGTCGTCAAGCCGTTTGTTGCCGTTTGGCGACTGTCCTACGAGACACGGGCCGATTTCCGCAATTTCTTCCTGGGCCTTGGCCAACGCGTTGCTTCTCGCGTCAGGAAAGCGAAGAAGGCGGCTGCCGACCGCGAGGCTGCAGAAAAAGCATCAGGCATTCCCTCAAAACGCAAGGCGAATCGCGACCTCATTGCCGACCTGATCGACTTGCACCTTGCAAAGCCCGACTTCAACGAGAATTACCTGCGGCGCATGGCCATTACCAACTTTGGCGCGGGCCACGAGACAATGTGCTCTGCTCTGACGGCGGCCATGGCCATGATTGGTTCTCACCCAGAAGTGTTCAGAAAGGTGGCCGACGAAGTGCGGGCCCTGAAGGGAAACAACAAGACTGTTTCTTCGGCCCGTGATGCCATGGCCAAAGTTCCCTTTACGGCAGCCAGCATCAAAGAGGCACAGAGACTGCATCCAGCCATTGGCATGTCTCTGTCGCGCGTTGTGCCGGAAGGACCGCCAGTCCAGCTGCACGGCCATAAATTGCCGCCAGGGACGATTGTTGGATGCAGTCCACCGGCTCTTCATCGCAATCGACAAGTCTTTGGTCAAGATGCCGACGAATTCCGGCCAGAACGCTGGCTTGGCGATGAACAGGATCCCATACAACGGCGTCTGATGGAGCGCATAAACCTGACTTGGGGCGGCGGTGCACGAACCTGTCCCGGGCGGTACCTGGCCGAGCTGGTCATTTACAAGGCGGTTGTTGCCCTCGTACGAAACTTTGACGTCGAATCAACAATGCCAAAAGACGAGGATATCAAGTACTACTTTCTGGCCATGCTCAATGGAGCAAAGGCTCGCTTTCGTTTCGTTGAGAGGAGTCGAGATCGGAGGAGTAGCAAAGTAGCTTCTGGCACAGTAGAAAATTGAATCAAATAAAAATCGCAAATTAAAAAACAACAACAGCCTCGTGCCCACGGCCACATCGTGCCACGTCGTGTCGAACAGAACATGGCTGTTGACGTCCACAGCCAGCGCTTATCTCTGGGTTGGTCTCGGCCCCACAGCGCCAGCTTCAGCTCCGATAGCTCTGCGCTAGAGGGTCGTTCCGAAGAGTCATAGCCATCTTCCATCTGACTTGCAATCTTCCCACTTCATCAAAAAACACACTCTCGCGTCTCAATGGCCGACAATCCCCCACCTCACCCTCGCGTCGGCGTCGCCGCCATTGTCAAGAACCGCGCCGGCCAGTTTGTCGTCGGCCGCCGCCTGGGAACGCACGGCGCTGGAAAATGGCAGTTCCCTGGCGGCCATCTCGAGTTTGGCGAAGACATTTTTGCTTGTGCACAGCGCGAGACGCTGGAGGAGACAGGGCTGGCAGTGACACCGCTGGGCATCCTGTCGGTCACAAACGACGTGTTCACGGCCGACAACAAGCACTACATTACGTTTTGCGTCCTGTGTCTGCGAGATGATGACTCAAACGAGCCGGAGGTAGGTCAACAAATGCGCTGTAAACACAAATGTAAACAAATCTGTAAACAGAACTGTTCAACGCTGACCTTCAGAACCTCGAACCTACTAAATGCGCTGGCTGGTACTGGAAGGACTGGTCGTTTGTGACAGAACTCGCACATAAGGGCCCTGACGCGCCGGACGGTTTCTTCTTGCCCATTGTCAACATGACCAAACAGTTGCAAAACTCGCCCTTGGTCACACTGGATGCACAAACGCCGGCATCTTCCATGTGACGATCAAGGAATGACGAAAGAACGACGGAAGACAACATGAACTGAAACGACGCTGTATTTATGCTAGATATCATGGAAGGATGAGCAGAACCTGATGCCCCTGACGACAGAATGACGACACAGTATGAAATCAAAATAAAACTGCCACTGTCCATAGCCACCCTACTTTCTGTAGTAGATCTTCTTGAACTGAAAGTGCAGCTGCAGAATGCCCTTTTCAAACACGCTCTTGAAGCCGCGCTCCCGCTTGGAGCTGTAGTCCCACTCGCGGTCGACAATCCGGAACGCAATGTCTTCGTACGGCGGGCCGGCCGTGAACCGGATCAGACACGTGTCCTCCTCGCCCGCCGGCGCAAACGACTCGCCCTTGCGCCGGCCGCCCTCGCGTGTAATGTGGTATGTCGGCGCCTTTGTCTTGTCGATCAGCTCCGGGTAGAAAATGTTGAACTTGTAGCCCTGGACGACCTTGGGCGGCGGGTTGTCGTGGTCGTAGTGCGTCTGGTTGTACTTGTTCCACTCGTAGCCCATTTGCACGCGGTTGAAATAGCGCGGCTTGCGCGGCCGGTACTTGTCGGACCATTTCGGTGTGGAGGCCGTCTGCACGACCTCTTCGGCCGCAAAGATCTCCTCGTTCTCGCTGACGCCGCGCGCCACTTCGCGTTCGTAGAGGGCCTTGGTGGCCTGAGAGAAGTCTTCGTTGGGGACGGCCGCAAAGCGTTCGGTGCCGGGCGGAGGAGCATCACCAACAGAAGCAGCTGCTGTCTTCGTGAGGCTTGTGCTTGCGGATGGCTCGCCCTCGACATCTTCGTCGTCCTCGTCGGCCTGACCGTCTTGGGTGTCACCGCCAGCTGCTTTACGTGCCGCCGCAGCCACTTTTCTCAGCGCCAACCGCTTTGCACGCGACGCCTCGTTCACGACAGCCAGCTCGGCCTTGGCCTTCCACACGTGCAGCCGCTTCAGCATCTGCTCCCAGTGGTCGGTCTCGAGCGTCTCGTCCGACCGCAGCTTGGCCTCGATCTTCTTTTCCATCTCCTCGAGCTGAGACAGTGTCTTGGTGTGCAGGATCTTGTCCACGTCGGTGAGGACGACCTCGGACGCGCCCTGTTGCTGCTGTCCGCCGTGTCTTCGTTCTCTCCGCTCGTCGCGCGCTGCCCGCACCAGCACCAGCACGGCCTGCCAGTACCGCCGGTTGGCCCTTCTCTTCTCGAGTGTGCGGAACGACTTGATGTCTTCTTCGAGCTCTTTGAGGGAGGCGTCGTCGGTCGAGGCAATCACTGCTTCGGGCAGCGGGAACTCAATGTCGGCGTCTGTGTCTTTGTCTTCGAACGTGTCGTGGTCCTCGTCAACAAATCGGAGATTGAAGGCCAGCAAGTCGATGGGCTTGGCCCGCCGCTCGCGCACGCGAATGTCCGCCTTGCTTTTCGACTGCTTGAGCACAAACGAGTCTTCTTGCGCCACAAACCGCTCTGACAGCTGCTCCTCTGTCATGTAGCCGCGAGAGTTTCCGTTTCTGTCGTCATTTCCACCATCTCTATCTCTATTATCTCTCTCCCCGTTGTCTCTGTTGTCTCTGTCGTTTTGTCGCGATCGTGAGTCGTGTCTGGAGCTCGAGCCAGAGGTTCTCGGATCCGGCGAGTATCGCTTAGAGATGCGATTGCGGTTGTCGCGTCGTGGGCCGGTCGGATCGCGTCGCTCAGGCGACCGCCGGCTGCTGCCGCCGGCAATCATCGCTGCACGCCCGGGGTCCATCGTAGGGAGTGTGTGGATTGGCAAAAGAATGCTGTGCCGTTGGGTTGTTGCACAAGAAAAAGTTGGTGATCATTTGAAGCAGAAGGCTGAAGGCTACAACGATAAGATAAGGCCAGTAGTAACTGCCTGAATGGTGGGCAAAATCTGTTAGTTGCATGGCTTAGTCAGCACAGAGGTCAGTATCGACGGCAACATTCTTCGTCACGCTCGTGGAAATCACCTTCTCTTGAATTTTCAAAGATATTTGGTTAGTATCAATGGTAATTTACTGCTGACTCCCTGATATCAGGTCTCAGTGTTATGAACGTGGGAGAATACAGACTGGCTTACTTTTATTTGTAAGAGAATTTGATTTTCAAAAAGAATATTATGAACAAAACATGTACTTTCCGATCCTCACATATTCCAACAAAGAAGTTAAAATAATAAAAACAACCCGAAAGAAAAGAAGCCAAAGGCAGTTCTTACAGAGTCAGAGCCATTACAAATTGACGCTCCAACCGTTTTATGAATTCTCCTGGTATTCAAAAGAGAATATGTCACCCCAAGCACACCAAGCACTCCACCAGGCCGGGACTGCTAGGCCATTAGATTTAGGCCTCACTTAAGAGACAAACTGCTATTTTCTCCGTCGACCTCTACGAAAATCTCGATATCATTGGCTAATATGTGCATGGCTCGTATTGCTATCTTATATCTTCAGTCACTTATCCCTCGTATTACAGCTAATACCTGTATCTTACCAAGTATCATCGGCTTTTAAGCTTAACTCCTTCAGAGGGCGGTCAGATAGGTTTGAGCCTCCATTGAGCCTCCATTTTGGCTCGCTGGTCCAATGTCCATTCAACCATTTGCGCTCTGACATCCATAACCATTCTGGCAACTGCAAGCCAACGTTTTTCTTACTCTGCACTTTCTCAATATTGCTGAAGTTTTGTGTGCCCGCTCCTCGCGTATCGCCCGCGTCTCCCACCGCCTTAGAACCTATTTATGTCGTATCAGTGCACAAACGGCACTTGCATCTGTTTAGCTTCGTGGCGGCAGCAATTGTGCCGCCAATTCCTAGTCGCACTCCGCAGGACACGGCATATGCATCCGAAATGATGCCAACGAGCCGAATTGCACCACTAGAACCACCAGCAACTACTCGTCAACATCGCACATACTACCGCGTGCCAGGATACGGTGCATATTTCTTGGCACCTGCCCCGCACCGGCTGGCCACTTTCTGAGTTGTGGCGGTCGAACAGCGGGTGAGGATGCAGCGAGAAGGCAATCGAGTTCAGGGAAAGAAAGTATCTTGATGCGCCCCGCGTAACAACTGCGGTAGGATCCCGTTCTTCCTTGGCGTTAAGAAAGTTAGGTCCGGATGACAAAAGCAACCGCCCAAAGCGTATAAGTAGGAGAAAGTAGCTTCCCCTTTCTTTCGTTGGAAGGCTCTTTGTTTTTCACACCTCATCTTTTGGCTTCGAATTATTCTGACCACCTTCTTACTACGGACAATCTTTCTCACACTCCATTTATCGACAAATCAATTAGCTACATCATGCCGAACGCCGTCGAGAACCTGACTGCCTCCGTCGAGGCCACCAAGGTTGACTACAAGGTAGGTGAAATGGCAATTCAAAAGAAACCAAAAAAAAGAGAAAAAGAAAAGAGGGCTGACCACCTTTTCTCTTCAGCGCCTTGGAAAAAGCGGCCTGCGCGTGTCGGTGCCCATCCTCGGCGCCATGTCGTTTGGTTCGCCAGACTGGGCGCCGTGGGTGATTGGCGAGAAGGAGGCACTGCCGATCCTCAAGGCAGCCTACGACCGCGGCCTCAACACATGGGATACAGCCAATGTGTACTCCAACGGCGAGTCGGAACGAATCTTTGCCAAGGCCCTGAAGGAGTACAACATCCCACGGCACAAGGTGCTGATTTTCACGAAACTTTTTGGAACAGTGGCCGAAGATGTGGAGCTGCGGACCGTCTTCCATGGCGAGGCCGTCTCCAAGAGCAAAGACTATGCCAACCAGAATGGCCTGTCGCGGGCAGCCATCTTCAACAACGTCGAGCGGTCTCTGGAGCGGCTGGAGACGGACTACATTGACCTGCTGCAGATCCACCGGTTCGACCCCAACACGCCGGGCGAAGAGACGATGGAGGCCCTCCACGACCTCGTCAAGAGCGGAAAAGTGCGGTATATTGGTGCCTCATCGATGTGGACGTACCAGTTTGCCGGTCTGCAGCATATTGCCGACAAGCACGGCTGGACAAAGTTCGTGTCGATGCAGAACCACTACAGCCTGCTGTACCGCGAGGAAGAGCGTGAGATGAACAAGTACTGTACCGAGACAGGCGTCGGCCTTATCCCATGGGCACCCATTGCCCGCGGCCACTTGGCCCGGCCCCTCGGGCAATACGGCCAGACAACGCGGTCGAGTGGCGAGGCGAGTGTTGCCAAGGCGGCCAACCGCGATGGACTGAGCGAGGCAGACAAGGCCATTATCGGCCGGGTCCAGGAGATTGCCGAGAAGCACGGCTGGACCATGTCGCAGGTGGCGCTTGCATGGATCAACCAGCGCGTGTCGAGCCCCATCGTCGGCCTGAGTAGTGTTGCTCGACTGGAGGAGGCGACGCAACTGCAGGGCAAGGTCTTGACGGCTGAGGAGGAAAAGTACCTCGAAGAGCCGTACATGCCGGTAGCCATCCAGGGCCACAGTTAAGTGTGGATATTAGAAAAGAAGAATACAGTAAAGACAGAAATTAAAGACAGGAATGATGAATGCAAATGAATTGGTGTGTATTGGTTGAGATTGGTTCGAAGGTCTATTGCTGTTTATCCTGACTGCATATGTGGACATGAGAAGAACGAGAGGCACAACGTCTAAACTCCGTTTGTTACACAGCAGCACCCTCCACGCAAGTGTTGAGAAAAAAGTGCACCATCTGCAGGGTAACAGCCTGCGCAGAGCTGTCCGCGACAAGGATGGACAAGGCTGCGACGGTAGTGTCTGGATAGGCGGCGGATCCGAAAGTTGGAGCAGTCCAAGTCACCGTCACATCGTTCCACCCGTCGCCGATGACCTGGGAGTTCCCATCCAAGAAGCTGACGTTGGCGACAACATCGTCGTTCAGCTTCACCCTCATGCCGTCAACGCCGCTGTCAGACTCGACGCGGAAACGGAAAGCGAGAGTATAGGTGGTGCCGGGGGTGACGGGGATGTTGGACTGCGATATCGTGACATCACCCTGCGAGTGGGCCGTGGTGTAGAGCTGGAAACACCGCGCTGGCGCGTCCGCACTGGAGCCGCAAGAGGACGTGCTGCCGTAGTTGTAATATGGGCCATTTCCACCGGGGACGACGCCCCAGTTGGCCGATCCATAGCCCCCGGCATCTGTAAAGTCGGGATTGAGAATCAGGTTGGGGCAGAGCGAGGGCGAGGCCGACGGCGACGCCGCAGCAGACGATGACGATAACGACGGGGACGGCGATGGTCTGCACCGGCTTGCTAGGACGGTTGTTGCCGAGAAGAGGCCGGCCAGAGCGAGGAATGAGGACCGCATCTTGGGAGAGGTCGTGGACGGGTTGCGGACGAGGTTGTTCTGCTTGAAAAGGAGGACAAACTACGGTATCGAGACTCTAGATGTTGCGACAGTCGCGCATTTATGAGTAAAAAAGAAAATAAGATCGAGGAGGTCGTAGTGGAAAGAAGAAATCCTTGGAAAGAGGACGCACAATTTCTTAG
This sequence comes from Sporothrix mexicana, assembly GCA_021396375.1. Classification (NCBI taxonomy): domain Eukaryota; kingdom Fungi; phylum Ascomycota; class Sordariomycetes; order Ophiostomatales; family Ophiostomataceae; genus Sporothrix; species Sporothrix mexicana. The sequence continues at coordinate 344,937 of WNYC01000039.1, forward strand.
TACGGAGTACATCGTACGCGTCCTGAGATGCACAGACACTGGGCAGACGGTGAAAATGGATATTGGATGTTGAATATTATGGCAAGAAGCGGCTAGAACAACGGTGTTGATTGACGCCAAGACAGCCCTTTCCTGAACAGTGTAAATAATTGCCTATTTTGGAAGTGGGCCGGCCCAGGCCGCTACGACTCAGCGCCTCACACAACCTACACATTGACTTAGTGGGACGTCAATCTCGTCAATCTTGATGCCGCTACCCGGGACCTGCTAACGGTCAAAGACTGTTTTCCACGACGCATTGTACAAGGACATGAACCTACACCTGGCCGTATCCTCACGCAGACACACGCTTCTTTTCATTGACAGCCCCGCGCAGAAAGGGATATGCATCAACAAACGCCACATCAAGACTCCAGTTTGCGAGGTCGCACAGATGGTCCTGGAACAGCTGGCTGAGGCAGTAGTCAGACCTGGGAGGTCCGTCGAGTGCGGTACCGCCATCACCATCACCATCGACAAGAGGAACAACCGCCAAGCTGTCGAGCAGGTTCCTGTCCCAATTGACCGACAATGCCTGGCCAAGCCGCGTGCGGAACACATGGAACGTTGCCCCGTCTTTGTAGATGTCCGAGTTCTCAATGAGCCGGTTCCGGGCGGCCGGCCACACAATGGTATCGATCCACATTGGATGCGAGACGACGAGCTGTGTGGTTGTTGGCCGAAGGAAGGATGGCATGGCCGTGAAGGTGGCCTCGGAGCGGCACAGCCGCCAGCGGACCTGGTGGCAGACGAGCCACATGGCCGCAAGACGTCCTGCCACGTCTTCCACGGGCATCTGTGTCATGACCCGCGCAAAGATTGTATGCGCAATCCCGCGATGCGGCCGGCGACGGCTGTGGCCTGGCCGCGTTCCATGCGACAGAATGTGTGATTGCGGTTTGTGGCTGTCGTGGTTGTTATGAAAGAGGTGGCTATTGCCGCCACCGTCGTCTTGCGCTGGCGGGTTGAGCAGAGACGAGACTTGTGGAAAAGTCGGAGTGGACAGCTCGGTGATGTATCGTGTTTTCTGAAGGCCGTCGGATCCGGTGTGCTGCCCGCAGCATCGTGGCTCCGCAGCTATCTCTGCGGCCTCTACCGCGCGGGCCTCTGCCTCTTGGAACCGCTCCAACAGCTCATAAACGGCTTCATCGTGCTTGCACATGGGTGGGCTGTTCACGGGCAGTCTTTCCCACGCCGGTGTGATGGTCGATGAAACGGGTTCAACCGGATTCAGCGGAGAGTTACTGGGGGAATTGCTGCTGACCACGGCAGAGTGTTCAGCAACAACTGCCCCATCTGGCAACGGAAGAGAGTCGATCAAATTCAGCGGCCAGGCGTCGACAAAGTTCGTCCATGCAATGCTGTCGACCGTGTCGTTCGACGGAAGCGGGAAGAGCCAGTCGGATGAGGCGATACGAGGAGATGTTGCTTGGTTGTTGTCTCTAGGATTATCGGCATTGACAGGCAACTGAATTACCGCATCTGCGCGTGGCGACTCGGCTGTGCAAGCATCGTTGCCAGGACCACTTGTGGCATTATGTGCCGATACGAGAATGGCCTGCAATGCAGCACTATGTCGTTTGACTACGGCGTCGAGCTCCGCGATCCGTTTGTCCCTTGCAACAACTGTCTGGATTGCTGCATCTCGTTCTTCTTCGACAACATTCAGCCGTTCGGCCAGACTCTTTGCCTCTGCCTCAAGCTGCAGCACCTTGTGTTTTGATTTTGCTCTGGTTGGAGTCAGCAGGTGTCTCCGGGCATCAGATGTGCAGCAATATGTCGCAATATGCCATGATCATGCAATGGACGCTACCTGTGCTCTCGCTGACGCTCTCTGTCCCAGAACCGCCGGTGGGCCTTTTTGTCGTCTGGAAGTGTGTCTACTGGGCGGTAGAGCGACACTATGCTTGCTGGGCTGGAGATGTTTGCCGACATTGCGACGCCGATGCAAATTCCCAATCTGAATGCGTAGCCGTCTGTCACGTTAGTTGCATTGGGACCCCAGCTCACTTATGTACGGATGCCGGAGACTCTTAGCCGGGGATTAGGCCCCGATTGTGAGGGGTTGATGTGACAGAAGAGGCTCACGCTAGTGTGACAACCGCTAGTGTGACGCACGGTGACACTCAACGGTGTTAGTGGAAGCCGTGTAAGACGGCGCACTTTCTTTGTGCTTTATTTTGATGAGTTGAGCTATGATGTTCTATGCTACAAGGCGTCTGTTTTATACTTAACAGCGTCATTTCAAACAGTTCTGGAGACCTGCCATTGATGCACTCTCAACTCGCTTTTGACCTTTGCCATCACATCACTTTGCTCTTTTCCCGGCCATCAGGATGAAGCTTCTTTCAGCGCTTGCAGGGGTAGTTTCTGTGGCGGCCGCGGCTGCACCCCGGCCAAACATCATCATGATCCTGACCGACGACCAGGATGTCCACATGAACTCCCTCGACCACATGCCGCTACTTCAAAAGCATCTTATGCACCAAGGCACCACGTTCACTCGCCACTTCTGCACCATCGCAGTCTGCTGCCCGTCACGCGCAACTCTCCTGACGGGAAAGGCTGCGCACAACACGAATGTGACGGATATTGTCACTCCCTACGGCGGGTATCCAAAGTGGGTCAGCGAGGGCCACAACGACAACTACCTGCCCATCTGGCTGCAGGCGCTCGGCTACGATACCTACTATGTTGGGAAGCTGTTCAACCAGCACGACACGGACAACTATGACGAGACTCCGGCCAAGGGATGGACAGAGTCGGACTTCTTGTTGGATCCCTGTGAGTGTTACTTTTTGCATCTTGTTCTTTTTATCCCATCCTATTACATTTATGCCCAAAGCTCCCAAGCTAACACGCACAGACACGTACCAATATGAGAATGCCCACTTCTCTCGCAACGGCGGCAAGCCAGTCTCTTACAAAGGCCAATACTCGCCGGATGTCACTGCTGACAAAGCGTACGACTTCCTCGAAATGGCCCTCGCCAAGGAGGACTCTACCGATGCGCCGTTTTTCCTCGGCATCGCGCCGATTGCGCCGCACGCCAACATGATCCCGTTTCCCTATGTAGGGACGCCACCCAAATACGCCGCTCGCCACGCACATCTTTTCAAAGACTACAAGATCCCGCGGACTGACAACTTCAACCCCGACACGCCCAGTGGAGTCTCGTGGGTGGCGCAGCTGCCGAAGCTCAACGACACAGTCATCGAATATAACGACGAGTACCAACGATGCCGTCTCCGGGCGCTGCAGTCGGTGGACGAGATGGTTGAGGGCCTTGTTCGCCGTCTCGAAAAGGCAGGTGCCCTTGACAACACGTACATCTTCTACACCACCGACAACGGCTACCACATCTCGCAGCATCGCATGCACCCAGGCAAGGAGTGTGGATTCGACACTGACGTCAATATCCCGCTGATCGTCCGCGGCCCAGGTGTTGCTCGGGGCGTGAAGTCGGTGGCTGTTACGGGCCACACCGACTTGGCACCCACATTCTTGAATCTAGCCAGCGGCGCTGCCTTTGGGGGCGCCGACATCGTCCCTGCCGATGCCCCGTCTTCCGTGCCCCGCCTGGCGGACCTCGACGGCGGAGTGATCCCCGTGTTGACCGAAGACGGCCACTCCTCACCCTCTGTCTCTGCAAAGACGGAACACGTGAACATTGAGTTTTGGGGCAATGCTGCGGGCGAGGGACACTACGGCTTTCGTGGTGATTGGGGCGTCATCAATGGCTCTGTCAATGGCTATGTCAACAACACCTACAAAGGACTGCGTCTCGTTGGCGAGGGATACAACCTGTACTATGCTGTTTGGTGTACCAACGAGCACGAGCTGTACGACCTGAACCATGATCCTGGCCAGGTTCGCAACCTTTTGTCGGCGTCCGTCATCAGCGGCTTGGCTGCTCTAAGCGAAACGTCTTTCATTGCGGGACGCCCGCTGTCTGCCATCCTGGACCGTCTTGACGCGCTGATGATGGTTCTCAAGAGCTGCCGTGGCCACTCCTGCCGTCAGCCCTGGGCAGTGTTGCATCCACGTTCCTCGACCGAAGGTGGTAGTGGCATCGTCTCGAGTCTGACTGATGCCCTTGATGAGCGATTCGATACGTTCTATGCCAAGCAGCCCAAAGTCCAATTTGACAAGTGTGAATTGGGGTATATCCGGTCGTCTGAAGGCCCCCAACAAGTCAGACCGTTGGGTAGGGAGGCATCTTACGGTGACGGTGTGGGTCGAAGCCAAGTCCGTCTTGGACACTGGTCCGAATGGATCTGATCTGGTGTTGGACGATTTCCCACAGTGCTGTACCTGTAACAAAAGATTTATTTGAAGATTCACACCAGCTATTTGTACTCGTACATTTTACTTGTTCATCTTTCCATCTTTTTCCCCCATCGTGTTCTTCACACATGATGTATTCTTCACATATGATGTATTGTTCTTCAGCGAATTCTGTTGCGCACTCTTACGTGCTAGTGGGAGGAGATGTAAGCATCCAACCTTGGCAAATACACATGATGACGGTGTGCGGCTCCACTGTTTCTGGCCTCGTCTTACACAACACCGTACCCGGTTCCAGACGGGCACGGAATAGGGGAGGCCGGGAAGGCGGTAACAGTTGTCTCTTGGATGATCCCAGGAAAGAACTTTAAAGTATAGATGTCTCAGAAACCCCGCCAGAAAACCGACCGAAACAACTCTACGTACGTACAAAATCAGTTACTTCAACGTACAAAACACATCAACCCCCAAGATACAATGGCACAACCTACCTCTAGCGGCCAGCTCTTGGCGCCGTCTTTGAGCCAACAGAAGATTCTCATCACCTCCCACAACAAGGAGGTAAAAACTGTTGTGCACTCCGAGAACGAATTCAAATGCCACACGTTCGACAACGACCAGATGACCTTTAGCCTTCTCTACTCGATGTCCCAGTTCCCGCCGGATCTGACGATGCCGCCATCCAGGCCCACGATGCGCTTTACAGAGAAAAAATAAAGAAGAAAAATTACACAAAAAGAGCCAAAAAATTGACTGGAAAAGACCAAGCAAATTGTTAATTTGATTGAAATGGTCCCGGAGGGGCTCGAACCCTCGACTTTCGCATGGTATACTCAGACGTGAGAATATTAGTACGATGCGCTAACCAACTGCACCACGGAACCAGTCATGATTTGTTGAAGGTTTCAAGGCCCCCATGAGCCTCGTGAACCCGGCCAGCACGCTGCTCCACTGCGTCGACTTCTGTCCCAGTTACAAGTGCGCCATGCACCGCAACCAGAGCCTCGACTACGGCATCGTCATCGCGGGCACGATCGAGTGAAGGCGCCAAGCTCCTGCCGCAAAATCAGCAGCAGTGACAGACTAGCTTTGCATTGCTTTTATAGTGTTATATTTTTACTCTACTCATAGCAGCTACAATCTATGGTAAATTAAAATTGAATCCCGATGATGATCCTCAAAAACTACTTGTTTAATTGATTTCCCTTCTTTTGACAACACAGTGAGAACCGACCCTCCCCAAGGCGACTGCGCTTTAACCAGAGAATTCCATCGTCTCCATGTAAACGACATCTGCATGGTAGTGGTAGACTATCTCCGTTTTATTTCCCTTTGAGTCACGGGTGTGTGTCGCCAACGGAGGTTGTCGGACAGAGTTTACAAAGTGGAGATCGGGATCTGACACGCCCACAAAATTCACAAAAACGTGGGTCCGGGACAGCCACCGTTACGCGCTCTCGCTCCATGCATTCAATACTTTAAAGTGCTCGGTTATTGCTCAGCGCGCGATAGTTAACTTAACGGCTGGCGAAATTAAGTAAACATGTAAGCATTTCCAACAATTGGCAAAAGTCTTGTGCGTCAGAGCGCGTTGGAATATGACATGGCACCCCTGACCTATGTAAGCGGTCTGCGCACAAATACGTGCTTCTCCCACCCATCGATCTCGTCAATGTATTCCTCGCGCACCAGCTCGTATCCGCCAATCTTGGGGAGAATCTTGGCCCAGACAACCCAGTAGGCACCACCAGCAATGATAAGGCCAAAGCCAACGACGCAGTGGATCCAGTAGGGCAGGTTGTCGTAGACGTTCTGACCCTCGGAAGGCGGCACAAAGGGCGCGACAACGAGGTAGATGTTGCTCAGGAAAAAGAACAGCACGACAGGCCAGGTAGCAGAGATTGGCGGGTGCCAGTTCCAGGCTTGGCGGTTCTTGTACAGATAGAGAAGGCCGGCGGCCACAAAAGCGTTGACAATCGCAAGCGGGTATGAGATGAGGCTGAGGGATGGCACATTAGCAAACAGCGGCGACATATCGAGAGGCAAATACATATCAACTCACTTTAGAATAAAATTGTAGGCATCGCCGGGTGGCGGGGCGAGCATGATGATGACAGAGACCGCCCAGTGCTCAAACAGACCAGCCAGGGGTGCGTTGAAGGGCTTGTTGCTGGCCCAGAAACGAGAAAAGGGGAGAATGCCCTCGATGCCCAGCTCCTGGACGAGCCGTCCCTGCGAGAAAATGACACTGAGGACGTTTCCAAACGCCGACAAGGCAACAAACACAGACAGCGCCCGCTCGGCCGTGCCGCCAAACACGTTCTTGAACATGGATGCCGCCACCAGCTGGCCGGACGAGATGATCTCCTCCTTGGACACCGACGCAAAGTAGGCCACGTTGACCAGCATGTAGAGGATCGAGATGACGGTGATGGCAAGGGGAGCGGCAATCTTGAGCGTCCGCACCGGGTTCTTGGTCTCGCTCAGCGCGTAGTTGGCGTTGCTGTAGCCGATGTAGCTCCAGATGACGTTGTATAGCGCCGTGACGACGCCATAGGCACTGCCGGTCGTTCCTTCGAACGCATTGCGGAAGTTGTGCGGCTTCTCGTCCTCGGGGAGCTTGATGTGGCCCGCCAGCGCAACCCAGCCGCCCACGACGATGATGAGAATGATGAAGAGCTTGATCGTGCCGAGAAGGTTCTGGAGACGGAGGCCCCACTTCAGTGCCAGGCCGTGGATGAGGAACGCGCTGGTGATGCAGGCAAGACCCACGCCGCGCTCGCTCCATCGTGTCGGCTCGACCTGGGCGGCGTTGAGAATGTACTCGCCAAAGATGACAGAGTTGCCGCTGGCCCAGCCCAGGAGAACCACGTAGCCCGTGTAGCAGCCGGTGACGAGGAACTTGGGCCGACGGTACACGTACTCGAGGTAGTTCTTCTCGCCGCCGTTCTTGGGGATCGCCGTGCCGAACTCGATGTAGACAGCGGTGCCGGCGGCGGCAATGAGCATGCCGGCCACCCAGATGAACAGGGACAGGCCAACGCTCCCGGAAAGCGCGAGGATCGTGCCGGGCGTGGCGAAAATACCGGTGCCGATAACGCGATTCACAATGAGCATCGTTGCCGACAGGACGCCGATCTGGCGCTTCTGTTCGCGTGCATGTTGAATTTGGCCTTGAGTGCCGGGGGCAGACGGGAGCAATGGTGTCAGTTCGTCGTCTTTGTGAATGGCACGCAGCAGTAAGCATAACATCCTGCTTTCCTCTCTCCCGGCGCATACTTACCGATATCAGTGCTGTGCCGAGCTTCGTCACCACCCTTTCCGTTCTCTCCGCTGGGCGACGCAACTCCGGTAGCGGGATCGGATGACGAGATCGGTGAGCCTGGGTGCTCGAGACTCGAGCTTGAGCCCTTGGCTCGGTTGAGTCTGGAGAAGAAAGAGCTTGCCATGGTGGCCGCCGGTGTACTTTGGGGTGCGGCCTGTTCTCCGTCCAGTGAATATGTGTGTGAGTTGAGTTGTTGAAATGGAAAACCCTGAATTCGCTCGGTATGAGTAAATCGGCCGAGTCAAGGCGCCACGTCCATTTTGTACCTTGTCGTTGAATGTGCCCAGCATTCTGTGCCCAGCATTTTGTGTACCTCTGCTAGTATGTCGTGACAGTCAGTGGTCAAGTACACTGAAGTACACGCTAGTGCCGGAACACTGCAGAACCCAACGGGAGCCGCCGATCGGTACATCGAAGGCGGGACCCCGATTGCGCCATCGCTCATTTTCGCCGCCCAGCGGCCTGAAAAAATTTTGTGCACCACTTTGACTCCTTTTTGACTCGTTTTGACACACAGAATCACGCTGCCCTGTTTCCTCCTTCCAAATCGAGGCGGACGCCGCATGTCGCAAAATGTCAGCGCGAGTGCGCGACGTGCCCAGACGTGTTCTGTTTCGCTACACCGAGGCCGTTCCCCAAATGCCCAGCATCCCGCTCGATGTCCACTTCCATTTGGCGCTCTTGCTGTCTCGTGTCGGCATGTGTTGACATCTGGGCCTTCCTGCCAAGTGACATGCCATGGCCAGCATAACGCACGGCGTGCCTGTTCGATCGTGTGTTTTTCTGCTTATTGTGCGCAATCGTGTGAGTTGACTCTGCTTTTCGCACCCCACTGGTCGGTGTGATAGTCGGAATCATTTTGTTCGTCATTTCGTTGCCTGGCAAAAACTGTCCTAGAAGTTCACGCCGAGAGGTAGCAGTTGCTTTGATGTCATTTGGAATTAATAATCGACTACGTTATTGATGACAGTGGCGTCGCGTAGCCTCGCAAAGACTGCGAAGTCTGCGAATAACAGATTTCAAACAGTCAGAATGATTTGTTTGTCGCAATGTATTCTTGATGATAATGATGCATGAGTCCAGAGCTTCAACAGGATGATTTTTGTTTGAGGTTAGTCCAAGCGACGCTCTTTTGCTTTTTCCACGCAACACAGGTCCTGTGATCCACTCAAGCATGCGCTAGAATCTTTCAGTGGACTCCTGACGATCTTAAGCATGAGCCTCAAACTAGCACAAAGCGTAAGCGTTCTTCCTGCATCCAAGCGCACAGTCTCGTAAGCCACGGCACAAAGAAGCTAAGGTACGAGCGAGGGTTAAATTTACTGGTTACAAGAGGTGGATTCAATAGTTAAATGGCGCCCGTAGTGCCTTAGCGGTCACTGCCACCGCCAAATCTTACATTACGAACGCCAAAGGCACCGAGGCGACGCGCTGTACAACGTACAGGTGGAGGTTAATACTTAACGAGTCTGGTTTTTCTTTGCAATTAAATAAAATTAAACCCTGTTTGTTATTACTTCCATTTGTTGAAAAGTTGTATGGTTTTGGAAGTGCTCTAGTACTCTTCTCTTCTTTTGAATCAGCGGGCGCCTCGATAACTTGCAATCCTTGTCCCATTATCCCTTCCCATTTATGTAGTGGCTCATCCTGGGTACGTCCATGTGCTGTTTATTTTATATTTCAAAGTCTTAATGATCAATTCGATTATGTCTCTGAACGTCTGCAATTTAGAGTGGCTTTGTTCAGGTCTGCCTTTTTTGTCGAGATTTCTTTTTAAGAGTTCTCTGTGTTAAATTTGTTTTAAAAAAAAAAACAGAAAAAAATTAAAACAAAAACATAGTAAGATATTGAGAGAAGTGAGCTTCATTCCATTAAAACCATTCTCCTCCAAAAGTTTTCAACACACTCCACTAAATGTGCTTGCACTACCTCAAGATATGCTCCCTGATGCATAGAGCAGCGCCAAGGGCCAGCGCAGAACACAAAAGGGCCTCAACAAAAGTCGACCGAAAACCGTCCACGTACGCGTCCACGATCTTCGCCCTGATAATGTCCCCCCGTGGAAGAGACAGGACATAGTCGATGGATGACAGCACCTTTTCCACTGTTGTTGGGTCCAGAAACTGCGTGATTCTCGCCCGCAGCACGCCCTGAAGCAGAGCGCTCGACACCGACAGTCCAACCACGCCCCCGATGTTGCCGCTGAGATAGATGCCCGAGCTGGCAATGGCCACTGACGCATCACCTTCACTGTCGGACTGATCGTTGTGGGTCGCGTCAGAGTCTGCTTGGGAATCGTCTGGGTCGCTGCAATGCGTTCCTGGTGTTCCTGGTGTTCCTGATGACAGCCCCGCTGCCAGTGCCACGAAAGCAGCAGAATGGGCCATTCCCGTAGCCAAACCGGCAAAGAAGATCCAGATGTCGTCAAGAACGGGACGAAATGAAGGCCCTGCCGTCCACCGCCATATCAGCATCCCATATCCCAGGACACCTGCCAGAGCAGAGACAACAGCTGCTGCCCGATATCGGCCCGCCCGGCCGACGTAGATGCCCGTGGCCAGGCCGCCAGTTGTGTTTCCCACGACGCTTGGCAGGAGATACAGACCAGACGTCCCGACATCTTCGCCCCGTGTCACCTGGATAAAGAGAGGGACAGACAGGGTGGCTGCGGCCTGGGCGGTGTTCTGCAGGAGGAGAAGCAGGTACGACGTCCATACGGCGCGACGAGTCAGCAGTTTGGGCGGGAATATCGGCTCCACGGCACGGGAGGTCTCCCACCAGAAGAAAGCCACAGCACATTGCAGTGCAGCCAAGGAGAGCCCAACCCACGAAGGGATGCTCTTCAGGTAGGAAAACAAGCCACCAGCGGCGATACTTTCTGCCCCAACAGGTGCATTGCTGGTCAATGATATAGCGGCAAGGAAGAGAGAGATGGACGTGGCCAAGAGAACGGCGCCAAGGACATCGACACGGCGGATACGAGTGGCCAGTGACACACTCCCCTTTCCAGTGTCTGTATGGCCGTATTTGTTCTCCAGTTTCCAGGAGACGAGAACGCCACCAATCAGAGTTAATGGCACCACTCCTCGAAAGGCAGCCCTCCAGCCAAATCGGTCGGCCACAAGACCGCCAAGAGGTGCTCCTACACTTCGGCCCACGGTCTGGACGATGTTGACATAGCTGCGGTATGCGGCCACTTCGCGGAGAGGAACTAGATCCGTGATGAGAATAGACACCAAGCAGACCAGGCCAGCGCCGCCCATCCCAGCAAGGATACGGCCCAGAATAACCGCAGACATGCTCGTGGCCACCGCACAGACGGCTGATCCCAGAGTGTACAGAGCGTATGCGACCAGGAGCAGCGGCTTGCGGCCGAATATGCTGCTCAGCCGACCGTAAAGTGGCTGCACAGCACACATGGCTAGCATGTACGATGTGAGAAGCCATGCACCATCTTGCAGAGCGCCGAACTCTGATGCAATCTGCGGGTATGCCGCCAGAAGAAATGTGGTGTCCGCGTTGGACACGAAGACGCCGACAAGGAGAACGGAGAGCATCGAGAGAATGGCCCGTGTGGACGATTTTGTGTCGGGGGCAATGTCCTCGAGCGTCTAGATACAGTACGTTGACTGGGTTAGCATAGGGATTCCGCAAGGCAATAGCCATTCAACCGGCACAAAGATAAAAGCAGCAGCATACATGGTGTTCGCTGAGAGGAGGAAATTCCTCGGCCAGCAATGGAGTGGTCTCGCCCCGCGCTATGCGAGGAAGTGAGCTGGAAGGGTGGTGTTGACGTGCCATGATTGGTGATTGTGTTGATGAAAGCGGTGCTCAGAATAGCACCAGACTGTGAAAGATCAACCAAGCATGGCGAGCAACTTGGAACATTAAATCCAAATAAATGGAATTAATCTCAAGCAAGATAAGGGCATGAGAAACGGGAGGAAAAAAACACCAAACTCAATACCGGACACATCAGAGGCTGGTATGCAATTCCGTCATTGGAGTCACAATAAATCCCCACTGATGGACGTCGGCAGCATTTGGTTGGCGAACCCGTTTGGGCGCTATTGTAAAGTGTTGTCACACTGGCGGCATTTCGCGATAACAAGACGCATTAACTGCACGACCAACAACACTATAGCTTGACGTTTGTCACGTTAGTGAAAGCCAACCATGCACCCCCGCATTCTCAGTCCAACGTTCCCCACGGGGAACGCATTGGCATCGTTACTTTTACAACCAGCAAGCCTGTGACTGAGCACAGTTTGGTTCCTCGCTGGATATCTGGCGGCTGGTGCTCTTGGTGGAAACCTTGTTCCGACAACAAGCATCCTGGACACAGCTGGCTGAAGATGGAATATGCTGCCAAAGACAGCCTGCGCAGCAATACCAAGATGACCCCACTAGATGGACAACACGCTGGCGTGTTTGGCAATTGCTATTAATACGGACGTCGGATCCACACTGCATCACCGACTGTCTGGAGATCTGGAGACAAACAAGACAACATCGATACATCTTAGCACAGCTGCGGGCTGTCTTCCCCCCTCTCTTCATCTCAATGGCGACAGCACAGCTGGCCAACCCGAAATCTGGCGGGCTGCAGACCCCGACGACAGCCCACATTGAAGAGGACATCATGGAGCTTGACGAGCTCGACAATGGCGCCAAAACCGACAACGAGAAGGCCGACGACGGCAATGAAGATGTCGCCGAAGAGGCCACCGGCGACAACCTCCCGGATGGCTACTACTACTCGTTCCAGTTCATCGGCACATTCACGGCCCTCTGCCTGTCGTCCATTGCCCTCTACATGTATCTTCTGATGCCCTCGGCCGTCCTGACCACAATCAACAATGCCATTGGCCCGAGCCCGCTCATTTCGTGGTGGTCCATTGGCCGCACAGCGGCTCAGTCGGTCACGTTTACGCTCGTGGGGCGCCTTTCTGACATCTTTGGGCGCCGCTGGTTCTTCCTGGGCGGCAACTTCGTGGCGCTCGTGGGCATTGCCATTACCGCATCCAGCTTCAGCATCGCCCAGCTGGCCATTGGCGCGGTCGTCACCGGCGTTGGCGAGGCAGTGCAGAACTCCTACACCATTGCCCTGGCCGAGCTGGTGCCCAACAAGCACCGGCCCATGATTATGTCGCTGGTCTTTGTATCGTCGGCGCCCTTTGCTTCACTCGGCGCCATTACAGGTACGTCCCATCTGCGACTTCTCACGCACCATTTACTGACGCCGCTGCTTCTCCCCCAAGCCACCACAATGATCACCAACGGCATGTCGTGGCGCTGGTGTTTCTACATCCCCCTGATCACAGTTGGCCTTGCTCTGGTGCTCATGTTCTTCTGCTACCATCCTCCGACATACGCACAGCTCCATACAGGCGACCACCAGCTCACCGTGTCTCAGCAGCTGCGGAAGCTGGACTATCTTGGTATTTTGCTGTACACCGCGGGGCTGGTTCTTGTATTGCTCCCGCTTGGCTGGGGCGGAAGCCTGTTCCCGTGGAAGAGCGCCGCCACCATCGCCACCCTTGTTATTGGCTTCCTCACGCTCTGCTCGTTTTTAGCATGGGAGGCATTCATCACCAGCAGATCGGACGAGAGATCGAACGAGAGATCGAACGCAGGCTTTGCCCATCGGTCACCACGCGGAATCTCCCCACTTGTGCCGCTTTCCCTGCTCAAGAACCGTGGTTTTATGGCACTTGTAGTCTGTGCCACTGTTGGATCCTGCTGTTACTTTCCTTCCGTGCTGCTTTGGCCGCAACAGATTGCATACATCTATGGCATCACCGGACGCCGCGCCGGCTGGCTGGCTTGCACTGTCGGATCGGCTACGGCAGTGGGCAGTGCCCTCACAGGCATCACGATCCGGCTCGCAGGCAACTCGCGCTGGGTGCTGGTCGTGTCCTCGACGGGCATGGCCGCGTTTGTGGCAGCTCTAGCCTGTCTCACGCCCCAGAATTTGAACGTTGGCATCGCACTGACATTTTTGGGCCCGTTTTGCGTTGGTGTTGTCGAGGTGTCCGCCCTTAGTCTGGCGCCTCTGTTCTGCTCTCCACAGGATCTCGGGCTCGCTTCCGGTCTTTTGGGCACCATCCGCACCGGCGGTGCCAGCATTGCTAGTGAGTGTCTCCTTGGGCTGATTCATACACCACTTCTGTTTCACATTTCTGTTCGTTTTCCCTGATCGTTTATTGACATCTCTCCAGCCGCAATCTTCACTTCCGTTCTATCCACGAGAAAGGCAGAGACCATATCCGCCGCGGTCGTTCCCATTGCACAGGCTAGTGGCTTTGACATGGATAACATCAAGGTGCTCATCGCTGCGGCAGTCGGTGGAAAGCTGGCCAGCGTTCCCGGTATCACGGCACAGCTCGTGTCTGACATCAAAGCTGCACTTCCTGGGGCGTATGCCTCCGCGTTCAAGACAGTGTATCTCGTGAGCCTGTCGTTTGGTGGCCTGGCGATCATTGGCTCCTTCCTGACCAAAGACGCCGCTCCGTATCTGACGAAAAAGGTGTCTCGCCGGCTGCAGGTCTAGGATTGTCAGTTATCACGTGGATGCATGGCGCTGGTGTAGCGGAGCGCGACAAGCAATGATCATATTATGAACCCATTATCCGTATGCCTACGCAATAGACATCTTCATTCCACCGTTTGCACAGATGACGCTTCCAGTAGTCCAGCCACTCTCCAACGAACACAGCATGTCCACTGTCCCTGCAATCTCTGACGTGAAGCCGGGGCGCCGAGCCCGCATGGCGTCGCGGACCAGCTTGTCAAAACGATGTGCGTCGGCGCCTGCCATTTCCAGCACGGCCGGCTCTCCATCGTACGCCGCCAACGGAGCCGCATCGACGTACGGCTGGTTGATCGTCCAGAACGATGTCCCAGCCTGCTCATACATGTCGCCCCAAGCGGGTCCCGGGTTGATGGCGTTGACTGTGGCACGCTCGGCGAGTTCGCGGCTCCAGACACGCGTCATAGCCTCGATGGCAGCTTTGCTTCCTGCGTAGACGGACTGGCCCTCGTAGCCAATGGACGACGAAACACTGGAAACAGACACGATGCGGCCCGAACGGTCATTCGGGAGATACGGAGACACGGCCTGGGTGAGGAGAAGCGGCGCCAGGACGTTGACGGTGTAAACGCGCGTGTATTCGGCTGTTGTGATGGCGCCCTTTTTCTCGTCGTTCATGAACTGATTGGATGAGACGCCGGCGTTATTGATCAGGATATCGACCTTGAACGGCAGCTTCGGGCTGTTCGTGGTGTTGCCAGCGTGGATTGTGTCAAACAAACCCCGAGCAGCAGTGACAATCTTCTCGCTGGCCTCTTCCGGGAGCAACAGGTCGGCCTGGACGCTGTCGCAATGGATGCTGTGTGCTTTTGCGAGCTCGGCGCACAACTGCTTGGTCGGCTCCGTCGACGAGTCAGACGAGTATGCGAGGAGTAGATTGCACCCCTTTGCTGCCAGGCGCCGAGCCACAGCGGCGCCAATACCTGTTGTGCATTGTCAGTGAATTGTACTGAATATGAAAATCTGACTGATGTGATACCGGTTGAAAACGCTCGGGAATAGCACGCACCCCTCGAGCCACCGGTAACGATGCCCAGTTTGCTCTCGTAAGGCCTTGAAGTAGCCATCGTTTTTGTTCTGTCCCTGAAGACGTGTTTGAGACTAGAGAGGAATCTGAATTCGAACGTTGTGGCTGTTTGCCAAGGATAAAAGTTACAGACCGAGCACGCCGTTGCAGCAACAGCAGCTATATGTTCACATTTCGAGCCATCGTGACCATCGTGACCATCGTGACCATCGTACCCGGATGATCTTGACCATTCCAACAAGTCCTATGTGAGGTGTTTCATTTTTTTGCATGCGCTCATGTGCCGAGGATAACACACATTGATGTTGTGAGAGATGTCTGGTGACATTCAGTTTTAACAGTGCCTCCGCACTCGGTGTTAGTGCGAGGGCTGCGCATAGTGCGGAGTAGCCTAAACGGGTGTCGTTGAGACGCTGTTAGTGGCTCGCTGAAACCCGCTCGGGACAAGCCCGCTCGGGACGTCCCCGATCCAAGCTAGGCCAGGATCCGGTCCACATAACACGACTAACAGAGTGCAGAGGATGCGGTGTTACGCCGACCACTGCACGTGGTCATGAACCTGGCCTTCGTCGGAGGCGGAGTCGACTTGAAGCAGCTCGTCGTAGCTCAGGGCGAGAGCAAAAAGTGCGAAGGAGGGGTCGGTGTCAACGGCGAGGTGTCAAACAGGTCACTAGTGTCCCTCTCAGTGCTCATCAGGGTTGTGGAGACAGTGAAGAATTGGGGTTCAAGGTGGCAAGGAAAAGAAAGTATTTACAGGCCGGCCTACTTCACTGACCTTCTAGCTCTCATATTGATATTGCAAGTGGTCTCTCGTTGAACTTTATTATGCTTATAGGCAGCATTCACTCTAACAAAAACAATTTGGCTGGCACGGTAGCATCACTCCAACTCATACAAATCACAATCACAGTTGCACACCTTGCCCGCCATGCCTGCCCAGGTTGTTGTCGATAACGGCACCAACGGTACCAACGGCACCGAGACCAGGACCAAGACGGCCACTCCCCAGCGCTACGACCACATCCTCAAGTTTCCGCAGACAGCGCCCATCACAACGCCCCCCAATGCCTGGCGGATCGCACAAGAGTGGCTGAGCCAGCTGCAGGCCGTCTTTGCTGCACAGGACTTTGCCAGCCTTGGCAGCCTCTTCCACGAAGACTCGTGGTGGCGTGATATCCTGGCACTCCAGTGGGACTTCCGCACGATCCACGGCCGCGAGTCGATCCAGGCGTTCCTGGAGGAGAACAAGCAGGCCGGCCCCTTGACAAAGCTGCGGCTGCAGGAGGACGGCCAGTTCCAGCCCAAGCTGGAGGCCGTTGCCGATGCCGAGAACGGCCTGCACTGGATCTCGTCGCTTTTCCACTACGAGACCCAGGTCGGCCACGGATCTGGGGTGCTGCGTTTGACACAGGAGCGGCCCGGTGAGTGGAAGGCCTACGCCGTCTACACGACGCTCCAAGACCTCAAGGCGTTCCCCGAGCCACTCAACGAGCGCCGGCCCTATGGCACAATTGACAGTATGCCTG
This sequence comes from Sporothrix mexicana, assembly GCA_021396375.1. NCBI lineage: Eukaryota > Fungi > Ascomycota > Sordariomycetes > Ophiostomatales > Ophiostomataceae > Sporothrix > Sporothrix mexicana. The sequence goes on from WNYC01000039.1 coordinate 361,733, forward strand.
GTGGCTTCTCCAAGGGCACATGGGCCGAGCGGCGTGTGCGTCAGCAGAACTTTGAGGAGGGCGACCCCCAAGTTCTCGTCATTGGTGCGGGCCAGGCCGGCCTTAATGTCAGCGCCCGGCTGCAGCAGGCTGGCTTCGACGTCCTGGTCGTGGACAAGAACAACCGCATTGGCGACAACTGGCGCAACCGCTACCGCACTCTGGTGACGCACGATCCCGCCGAGTTCACCCACATGGCCTACTTGCCGTTCCCTAAGAACTGGCCGCAGTTCACGCCCAAGGACAAGCTGGGCGACTGGTTCGAGGCCTATGCTTCGCTGATGGAGCTCAATGTGTGGACCAAGACAACCGTGGCCAGTGCGGTATTTGACGACGCGGCCAAGAATTGGACGGTGGAGCTGGTACGCGATGGCACGCCGCGGACCGTCAAGCCCCGCCATGTTGTCTTCTGCACGGGCCATGCCGGCGAGCCGCGCATCCCGTCATTCCCTGGCCAGGCCGACTTCAAGGGCGAGGTGTACCACGGCAGCCAGCACGAGGATGCTTCCAAGACCAAGGGCGTGGGCGGCGCACGCGGCAAGAAGGTGGTCATCGTGGGCACGGGCAACAGCGGCCACGACATTGCCGAGAACTTTTACGAGAACGGGGCCCAGGTCACGGTGCTGCAGCGCGGCGGCACCTATGTTCTATCTCTCGACAAGGGCGTGTTCATGCTGCACGAGGGCATGCACGAGGACAACGGCTCGCCGACGGAGCTCTGCGACATTGTGGGCGAGAGTCTGCCGTACCCCGTGATGCTGGCCCTGAGCCGCGGCCTCACCAAGCGCATTGCCAAGGTCGACCAGCCGATCCTCGACGGACTGGCTCGTGCCGGCTTTCAGATCGACTGGGCCGTCGACGGCGGTGGCATTGGCCGTCAGTACTTTACTCGCGGCGGCGGCTACTACATCGACGTTGGCTGCAGCCAGCTGATCATCGACGGCAAGATCAAGGTGCGCCAGAGCGCCGGTATTGAGCGGTTCACGCCCACCGGCCTCGTTCTTGCCGACGGCAGCGAGATTGAGGCTGATGTCGTTGTGCTGGCCACGGGCTTCGACAACATGAAGACCACGGTGAGCAAGGTTCTCGGCGACACAGTGGCGTCTCGCTGCAAGGAAGTCTGGGACCTGGACGCCGAGGGCGAGCTCAATACCATGTGGCGTCCCAGCGGCCACCCGCACTTTTGGTTCATGGGAGGCAACCTAGCCCTCTGCCGGATCTACTCCAAGTACGTGGCGTTGCAGATCAAGGCCGTCGAGGAGGGCTTAAACGTGCAGATTTGAGGCGTGTGTCTTGTGTGGCTCTGTCAGTTGAAATTGGATTGCATTTAGACTGTGCTTGAAATGAAGCATCGACAATATTAAAGAAAATCATTTTCGAAGCCTTGCGCGTTGAACTACGATGGGTAGATACGAGTCGTTGATCATGCTATATGCCCTGCCCCTCGGTAATACATTAATACGAGGCACAGAATTTTTATTTCAGGATGAGAGTGAGTATGATGAAATGCGACCGAGCATCTCCAAGTCGTTTTTTTTTTTTTTTTGGCGGGTTCTATATTAATTCATATAGTATTTGTCAATAATGAACGCATTGCCGTATCAAAACAGCGTGCCAAGCGCCTTTCATCCGAGACAAGGATCATCATAAGAACATACATGCCATCATTCGTCTCTCATCTATAGCTACAACTACAACTACAACTACGCCTATAACAAATCAAACCCACTGCCATAAACGAAACCACTTGCAGCGCCTGACCCCAAGAATTCACTACCGTCCTGACTGTGGTCCTCATTGCGCACGTGGCTCTGACTCTGGCCTTGCCCTTGGGCTAGCCACGCAAAACTATCTTGGAAACCATTGTGGAATCCGCCTTGGAACCCGCCCTGGAAGCCATTTTGAAAGCCGCCATCAAAGGCCATACTCGTGAGGGTATGTGCGTCTGCAGCCGTCTCCGTAGACGTCCCATTGGATGTACCGGCTGACGGCGGCCTCACCACCATGTCCGGAGACTGGTTGAGAACATTCAGCAGGATATCCCTGGCTCGTAGAGCGATATCTACAGATGCACCTAGGATTCGCAAACACTCTGCCACCTCGATCAGCGAGGCCCTCCAGCTCGCTGCGAGTGCGTGACCAGGCATGTAGATGAGACAAGTGGCCTGCACAAAACTGGCTGTCATCAGCCAGGCAGTTGTGTACCATGCGAATCCTCGGTAGACGACATGGCGAGAGCGTAGGAAAGTGCAGATGGACGACGCACATTCGTCAGCGGCCATAAGGCAGGAACGAACAGGGTTGGCGGGAGCAGCGGAGTGTCCCGCAAATGCAGGATTTTCCACGAGAGGAAGCTGCGCGCCAGAGGCAATGGCCTCAAAGAGGAACGGCCGGTTCAGCACGATGCGAAGATTGAGACTGCGCCATACGAGAACTCGCTTTGGGTACTCGAGTCGCGGCTCCAGCAACGCATTTTCATCCTCGGAAAAGAAAGGAGGGCAGCTGTTGCACCATTGCCGGATACGTTCTTCCAGTCGGGCGACGGTGGCAGCGTGGGGCCGGCGGAAGGCGGCAAGCTCGGCCTGGGCCGCATTGGCGATCCGTGCCAGTCGCACCTGCTGGATGAGACACGATGCGGCAGTTGGTCGTCCGGTCTGCTCAGGTGGCAACTGGTCCATGTCGACGGCCAGCTCCGCGTCGTCTAGGTTAGCTGGCAGGTGGACGCTGACTTCAAACTCCGAGTGCGACACGGCTGGACGGCCGAGTGCGAGCTGGGCGCCCGACAGAAAAACAAACAGCGTCCACCACGTGCGCCGACGCAGCTCCATCGTGAACGGCGACGTGCGCGGCATGCCAAACTCGCGATGCAGCCCAATGGCAACAGCCATGCTGAACGCCGTGCCGATCAGAATGAAGCCCGTGTTTGGCTTGTTGCGCTTCTGCAGATAGTTAGCCAGCAGGGTCAGCGCCTGTACATAGCCGAGCGAGCCCTTTTCCAGCACGGCCATGCCGAGATGCCGTCTTGCCTCGCGGAAAAAGGACAGGTCATCGTCCTTGCCAGACACATTGGCTGCGCCACCGCTGACAAATGCGCCAATCGCCAGCACAGCATGGTACAGCAGCGGCCAGGAGCCATCTCGCGGCTTTGCCAGCGCGCCAGCAACGCGTGCGCGGAATGTGCCCTCGTGCAGGATCGGGTATGCCGGGTGGTAGAGCTCGAAGTAGTCGTCAATGTATCGGGCGCGCGCCGCCGCGTTGTGGGCGGCAACATCGGGGACGTCGTCATCGATGAGCGGCGATGTGTTGCTGGGCGATGTGTTCTCTGGGTTGTACGTCACTGGCAAGTACGGTGGAAGCGACTGCATGAACTTGAGGGCCGCAATGCCCGACTGGGGACCCGTGTATCCAGACTTGTGGGGGCCGGCCGTCAAGAAGGCCATGCCATCAATAGCCCGTTCGGGGTCTTCCGACTCGTCAAAGTCGAGATCATCGGCGTCGAGGTGCTCAGTCGGAGGGAGGGGCTGTGGGTCGGATGCGTCATCGTCGACAGCGGTGGTCGTGGAGCGCCGGTCGTGGTCGGGGTCAGTATTGGAACTGGAGTTCACGTCGCGATGTGGTGCAATGCCCGTATGTTCGGTCGAGTCAGCGTCCGCCACGCCGGCACCATTGACAGACTTTTGCTTCGGCAGATCTTGCAGGGCAGCAGCAAGGTCAACGCCGGGAAGATACACCGCCCAGGCCTGCTCGATCCGCCGCCGTTGACTTTCTGATTCTTGGAGGCGGCGCTGCAGAGCCACGAGACGTTGTGACGGCGACGAGTAGCGGCATGCTTTGGCATCACGGTCGCAATTGGCGCACCGGTCACCGCCCGAGCAGCGTATCTTTCGCCGCTTGCACTCGTCGCATGCAAAGAACTTGCGCATCGGCCGGAGGTTGTCCGGTTCGGCGGCGGAGGGCCGAGCCTGGGCCTGGACCTGAGGCCGGGAGTCGGCTCCTTTTTCTGTATCGGCAGGCGTCGGCGACATGATGGCGTTTGCTGTGAGTAAGATTTAAAATTGAGAAAACAAGAAAACAAAACAACAGGGGAAGACAGCTGTCGTCACAGGTCGTTGATGTTCTCCAGTTATCCCCAGTCCCCAGGTGTCTCCGCACTTGTCTGGATGGAGTGTTCCACCCGATTGCGGAGATGAGTGGGGAAAGTCACAACACGAGGCGTGACTGTCGATGGTGGAGGACGGAGCTGGCTTTCGTGCATTGTACTCCGTATGGGAGGCTTTTGGAAGGATGCAGCCAACCCACCAACAGAGGAGCGAGAGAAAGTAGAAAATACCAAGTTTCAGAGTTGGGCAAGCGTAGTGTTCACCATCAACGTCACTAACACAGCGCGGTTGGGCGCCGCGTGTGGTGTTGACAGGGGTTGGCTCGGCGCATGTCCGTCGCAACGACGAACATATCCTAATTCGGTTTAGCCTCGGAAAAGTAATCCCACAACCGTCGGCAAAGACCCGACTGCCGATAACCATGCCAGGGACGTTGTCTTGTGGTTGCAATTAAGTTCAACATTAACTTTGTCGAATCTGGTTTGAACGTGAACATAATTCTGACTGATGTGCTTTTTGTGCTGGTGTATTCGTTTATTTTAACCCCTTTAATTATTAGTATATTACTTTTTTTTAGGTTTTACAATCTATTTATGTCTTATTAATTTTTCAGTGATTTATATTGAATCATGTTCATTAAACATCAACTGACTCGTTAATTCATTTATATCATTTACATCCTCTTGTAATACTGTTTAATTCACATAGCCGAAGAAATGATTCAACGAAAAATATAATAATGCAATGTCTTAAATTTTACGAATGAAAAAAAAAAAACGAGAAAGAAAATCAAAACGAATCTCATTAACACATGAAACAAATCAGTCACTATAAAATTAACCGAGCTCTGGTTTCTTGCCATTGAATGTCAGTAGTACACTAACAACAGATGAACCATGCTCTAAGAAATATACGTATTGTACGCTGATTATATTTATTTCTATCATTCATTCACTCTGCAGATAATATGCTGTAATAGCAATCGACGGACTAGTTGAACACCTTGTCGTAGCCTGTCAGAGAGAAGCGATACCGCACATCGCCCTTCTTCAGCCGAGAGATGACTTCTTTGAGGCCATGCTCGCCCAGCTGGACCTCCTCGACCCATGGCTTGATGTTCTTGTCGGCTGCCAACTTCAGCATGTCGAGCATCTCACGACGGCTGCCCAAGTGACTGGCACCGATCAGGACACCATTGGAGGACAGGTCCTGTGCACGCACAGTCTGGCCGGCCTCCTCGGGCATGCCCACTGAGATCCAGCGACCATGAACATCCATGAGCGACAGGTAGGCAGAGAAGTCAAAATTGTCGATCGAGTTGGCACAGTTGACGATCAGATCGAACGTGCAGCGGTGCGGAGCGGCCCAGCCCTCCTCGTTGGTGGCCAAAAAGCCGTCTGCGCCAAGAGCCCGCGCATCAGCCTCCTTGGCCCGCGAGCGCGAAATGGCCCACACGTCTGCACCCAGTGCCTTGCCGAACAGTATGCCAAAGTGGCCGATGCCGCCAATGCCCACGATGCCAACCTTGGCACCCTTCTTGAGAGCGCCGTGACGGACAAGAGGCGAGTAAACGGTAAGACCAGCACAGAGCATGGGTGCCACGGCCGCCGTGGGAATGGACTCTGGGATCGGGAACACCCAGTACTCGTTGGAGCGGATGTATGCGGCGTGGCCGCCCTGGCTGACGATGTCGGTGCCCGGCCACGGCGAGCCGTACGTGTTGATCAGGTTGACCTGGCAGTATGTCTCATTCTCCTCCTTGCATTGCTTGCACTCGCCGCACGAGTACACTTGGGCGCCGACACCAACACGCTGGCCGACCTTGACGAGCGTGACCTTGGAGCCAACACCGACAGCACGGCCGACGATCTCTGGGTTATGAGTACTCTGAGGAAAGAAAAATAAAGTGAAATGCAGGCCAAAGAGAAACTTACCGTGTCCAACACAGAGAGGATAGTTTTGCTTGCCCCAGCCGCCAGTCACAGTGTGCACGTCACTTCCACAGACACCACAGGCTTCGATCTTGATATCAACATCGTAGTCGTCGGCGACCTTGAGCTTGAACTGTTTTGGACCGTGTCAGATGGTGCGGCAACAGGCCATAGGAAGCATAAAAAAGTCTTACCGCACGACGGTGGAACTCGGGCGGATTTCCAGGCCCGTCCACCTGGAAGCCTTCGGTCTCAGTAGGGATAGACGACATGTTAATTATGGTAGAGGTGTGATGTCTGTTGACGTTACTGGGAAGGTTAGACAATGGCAAGGGGTACCAAACTTTGTGTTTATATCTAGCAAGAAGATGTACTTGGTGGGGTGTAACAACACAGAGAGACAAAAACAGATAGAAATAAAAGAAATCCTTCACATACTACCATCTCCAATATCCCCAATCATCCCCACTTACCCCCATAGCGGACAACAACCGAGAGCTACGAACGGCGTCATTCGACTCTGGGTAAATGGAACCCTGCAATTATGGCACATACTACAAAAGCCAGACTCGGTTCTGCCTCCGACGTAAAATGCACGTGGTCTTGTACAGGTGCGGGGGTGTGCCGTCGAGGCCAATTCATGTCCTCCAACCTCACCAAGCGGGTCTCGTCGGGACTGCCCCGAGTTGGAGAGCAACACATGCTGTTGACAACATCACATGCGCATTCAGATATTATTTTTATTGTTTATTTACGTCCACACAGCCAAAGCACTCCGTCACCGAGTCCAGACAATGGAAGTCCAGTGGCCTCTAACAGTTCCCATCCACTATCGTGACTTTGTAATCTAGTTCATATAAGTCCACGAAGAACGAGAACGAAATTGATCAAAGTCGGTTGAGCTTTGCCACAAGCCATATCTTGACTATATGTTACTCGCTACACACCAACAATGGACGTCATCCAGAGAAAGCCAGTCAACCACGCCATCCACACCAGCCCCTCGCACGACCTGCGCCTGGTTGAGTGTGAGATTCCTGCCGTTGGCCCCAACGACTGTCTGGTGCACGTCCGCGCATCGGGAATTTGCGGCTCGGACGTGCACTTCTGGAAGCATGGTCGCATTGGGCCCATGATTGTCACTGGCGACAACGGCCTGGGCCACGAGAGTGCCGGCGTGGTGATCAAGGTCGGCGAGGCTGTGACTCGCTTCAAGCCAGGCGACCGTGTGGCCCTCGAGTGCGGCATCCCGTGCTCGAAGCCCACCTGTTTACCATGCCGCACGGGCCGCTACAACGCCTGCCCCGACGTCGTCTTCTTTTCGACGCCGCCGTATCACGGCGTGCTGCGGCGCTATCATGCCCACCCCGAGGCCTGGCTACACCGTCTGCCAGACCACGTCTCGTTCGAGGAAGGCTCTCTTGTGGAGCCGCTGTCTGTGGCCCTGGCTGGCATAGACCGCGCTGACCTGCGTCTTGCCGATCCTCTCGTGGTGTGCGGCGCTGGCCCCATTGGACTGACGACGCTGATTGCTGCCAACGCTGCGGGTGCCGAGCCGATTGTCATCACAGACGTTGACACGTCGCGCCTGGCCAAGGCGCGTGAGCTGGTCCCGCGCGTCCAGACCGTGCTGGTCGAGCCAGGCGTTGACGCCCAAGCCGTCGCCGGCAAGATCGTGGCGGCGCTGGGCCAGCAGGCGAAGCTTGTAATCGAGTGCACTGGCGTCGAGAGCAGCGTCCACGCTGGCATCTACTCTACGCGCTTTGGCGGGTCTGTGTTTGTCATTGGCGTTGGCCGTGACTTCCAAAACATTCCCTTTATGCACCTGTCGGCCAACGAGATCGACCTCAAATTCCAATACCGCTACCACGACACGTACCCAAAGGCCATTCGGCTTGTGGCCGCGGGCATTATCGACTTGAAGTCACTGGTCACGCACCGCTTCAAATTGGAGGACGGCGTCGACGCCTTTAAGATTGCCAGCACGCCAGGGTCCAATGCGATCAAAGTACAGATTCTAGACGAAGAGTGACGAGGGTGATGGGGGGGCAGAAGGCTCCTGAACAAAAATAAAAAGTAACAGTGTCTGCAAATTGATAGTCAAGAGCTTCAAAACCAAGAACATGATTCGTTGCTTCTTTGTGTCCCCGAAACGCCAATGCCAATTGTTTCATTGCACATCCCTGGTCGTACCTGCGCAGGTTGCGCCGCAGTAGCATTGTATGCGAATTCTCGAATACTCAATGGGGGAAGACCGAATAATCTCGATCTTGTGTGTCTCGAGCGGCGTTTGCCCGATCTCGCTCCTTTGAGGGGGAAGAAGTGGAATCAGCAATGCCGATCCTCTAGTGCCTGAGCTGAAAGACACGAAACAGGGCTCGGCCTTGCGCCGAATTGGCTCTGTAGCATGAAATTCCCTGAATTTCTACTTGAAGAGCAACCCCATGGGGATTTGGCTCCATAAAAACTGTGGGCCGTGAGGCTAAAAGGTGAGCAGGTTGGAGACCCCGGATTTTGTACGGAGTATTCTGGGTTTGTTTTCTTTTTCGTTTTCGGGCCCTCTTTTCGTGCCATCTTTGTCTTTTCGTCCGACTCCCCCCTTACGTAACGACCAACGAGCACATCACTAGATTCGTCGCAGCCCGCATGCCATGCTTTTCAATGCGCGTTTACCGGCATATAAAAACAAGCAACTGGCCGTCTTTGTTTCCATGTGGCAGAACAGCAGATCATTGGGTCTTCAGGATCATCACAGGAATGAGGCGTGGGAGTTGACTGAGTCTGGATCATATTACCCTCCGCGTTCTCAATTGACTGACTCTTAGTTCTTGAATCTTATTTTCTCTTTTCTCTTTTATCTTTTCATCTTTCCCTTCTTTTTTCTCTTTTCCTCCTCTTGATTTTCCGTCCCCCAATCACAATGTTGGAAGGATATGCTCTCGAAGTCACTCTGACGGCGGCTAATTCGGCTGCCCAGTCGTGGTATGGCTACGACCAGGGCGTCGTCAGTGGCATTCTCATCAGCCCCGACTTTATTGCCACCTTTCCGCAGACCGAGAAGTCGTCCATCCAAGGCATCACAGCCAGTTGCTTCTCGCTCGGTAACTTGCTCGGCTGTCTGTTGGCTGCCATCTACGGCGGTCGCCTTGGCCGCAAGAACACCCTGCGCGTCGGTGCCGTCATCAGCATCATCGGCGCAATTCTGCAGTTCAGCGCCTTCTCATTCCCCCAGCTCATTGTCGGCCGTGTCATCAACGGCGTTGGCAACGGCATGACCAGCTCGACCTGCGGTATCTTCCAGGCGGAGTCCTGCGCCAGCGACCGCCGTGGCCGCCTTTCCGTCATTGTCGTCCTCCACAACGTCGTCTTCTACTGCCTGGCCACCTGGCTGACGCTGGCCTGCTCCTTTGCAAGCGGTGGCTGGCAGTGGCGTCTGCCCCTCGCCCTGCAGTGCGTGCCCTTTGCCTTCCTCATGGGCCTGCTGCCGCTGGTCCCGGAGAGCCCGCGCTGGCTGATGATGAAGGACCGCACCGAAGAAGCGCTCGAGGTCATCCGCCGTTACCGTGGCAAGGGCCTCTCCAGCGACGACCCAGACGTGCAGAGCGAGTTCCGCTCCATAAAGGGTGCCCTCCTGATTGAGGAGCAGTCCAAGGTGTCGTTCATGACCGTCCTCCGCCGCCAGGACCGCTCCGGCCACCTCCACCGTCTGCTCCTCGGCTGCGGCGGCCAGTTCATGCAGCAGCTCTCGGGTATCAACGCCCTAAACTACTATTTTACGATTATCCTGACGACTAACGTCGGCCTCAGCGATCTGCTGGCACGCATCCTGACCGGCGTCAACGCCACGTCGTACATGATTTCGTCTGCTTGCTGTTTCTGGCTGATTGACCGCTACGGCCGTCGCAGCCTGATGATGAGCGGCCTGTCGCTGCAGAGCTTGGCGTACATTGTTGTCGCCATCTCCCTTGGCCTGCTCGTCAAGGCGCCGCATGCGCTCGGCATTGTGACCGTGTCCTTCCTCTTCCTGTACTATGCGGCGTTTGGCTGCACCTGGGGCATGGTCCCCTGGGTCTACCAGTCCGAAGTCAACTCGATTGCCCTGCGTACGGTCGGCTCTGCCGCCGCCACGTCCACCAACTGGCTCTTTGGTTTCGTGTGCACCCAGTTCACCCCGACCGGCATCAAGAACATTGGCTACCGCTTTTATATCAGTAAGTCGTCCTGATCCTGGGTTTGTGCCCTCCAATACCATTGCTAACCACACCTAGTCTTTGCCATCTTCAACCTGGCGTTCATGTTCGTCGTCTACTTCCTGTACCCCGAGACTGCCAACCGCACTTTAGAAGATCTCGATGCCTACTTTGACATTGATTCTGGCCACGGCGTTATTATTCCCGTTGGCGACAAGGAGACCAAGTCCACCCAGCGTCCCCAGTCGGCCATTGATGCCGAGAATGCCCGTGTTGCCATGGCGGAGAATGTCGATGCAAAGGCTCAGTTGAAGCAGTCTGTTCACCACGAGGAGAATGCACTTGAGGAGGTCTAGGTGAGGAGCGGGTGTGTTGCGTGAGGGTCTTGGTAGCTTGGCAGGCATACAATTACCAAAAGAGAAAGTTGCGAAAGATCACAGAAGTAGCATGTATGTAGCATATACTGAAATAAAAGATCACGACCTTCTTCAATTCATTATCCGTTTCTTTTCATCTTTGGCAAATATCCAAGACTCGAGGAGAAAGAGGTGTGGGCCTGCCATCGGTTTCTCTGCTTCTTCTCGGGGAACAACATTCTTGGCTCAAGTTTCCAACCTGAAGACTGATGACATCCACACAGACCATACAAAGAGTCATCCCGTAAGTGCATGTATACTCGTTTGAATAGTTCATTGCACGTACAGCACAGAAAACACTTTTAATACAAGCCTACATCATATCCGCGCTCTTGGCACTGCCTCCAGGCCCCCAGAAGCAACCCATCCGCCCACAATCTCCACGAGTCTCTCCACTTCCGGAAAGGTGTTTCCCGCATGCAAGCAAACGCGCACCCTCTCTTTGCCTTTTGCTACCGTCGGAGCTACAATTGGCCGCACAACGAAACCCGCTTCTTGGCACGCCCGCGCCAAACTACGCGGCTGGGGTGTCAAGAGAGCGAAGATGGGAGACTGTGGGCATTCGTCCGGGATGCTCAAGAGGGGATTCGCCGGTGAGATGGACAGGGCCAGGAGGCAGGAATAGAGATGGGACACTAGTTTCCATAGATGAGCTGCCGCAGACACCGTATGTCCATTCATCATATAATCGTAGACTGTGCGGATGGCAGTCAAAGACGGGTATGACATGAAGGTCGTGTAGATCAGCGGCCGGGCGTAGTTGATGAGGTACTCTCTGGTAAGTGGCGAACAGAGCAGGATGGCTAGAGCGGTCGGTGAAAGGCTGTTAGTCTTGAGCCAAGACACAAGGGCGTTATTATGCACACATGTAGATAGGAGGGTGGGTGACGTACCTCCGTTGCAAGCCAGCGCTTTGCCAAAGGTGTGCAGTCTGGCATATACCCTCTTTTCCAGCCCAAGACTGGACACAACGCCGCGTCCTCGCTCACCGTACACACCCGTGGAATGCGCTTCGTCGACAATGATCTTGCCATTCCCCGCAGGCAAAGCTCGCTCAACGACCTCCACGATTTCCTTGATGGGTGCGACGTCGCCGTCCATACTGTACAGACTCTCGACTGCAACGAATACTGTTTTCTCGCCGTTCCGCGCTTGACCATCCGCATCCACCGTCTTTTGGAGGACACGCTCCAGATCGGCGACCTGGTTGTGCGCAAATGATGCTCGAACGCCCGCACGGGACAGCCGCATGCCCTCGTGCACGCTTGCATGGATGGCCTCATCGTACACAATCACGTCGCCCGGCTGGGGCACACACGAAAAGAAGCCGGCATTGGCATCGAAGCCCGAATTGAACAGACAGCCTGTCTCGGCACCGTGGAACAAGGCAATGTCCGTTTCGAGTGTGGCGGCATACTCGCTGTTGCCGTCTAGCAGCCGGGACCCGCCGGAGCCAAGTCTATGCGGGCCAGTCTGGAGGTTGTCGACAAACTGGCTGTGCAGAGCCGAAGATGCGGCGAGGGACAGAAAGTCGTTGGACGAGAAGTCGACCGAGTTTGGCGGGACGACGGTGAGGGCGCGTAGAGACGATTTGCGGGCACGTGATGCTAAGGCGGACCGCATAGCGTCGTCGAGCGGTGCCATTTTGTTGTGCTGGTCGAGTTTGCCAGTTATTCCAATCACCCGCGATGCGCGGGATGCAGGCAAATTGAAACACAACAAAAATGTCAAAAGTTTCGCGTCCCGTGCACCGATCTAGCATTCAATTGTGGCCATATGCAGCCGCTCGTAACCGAAGCAGGCCAGCTTTTGCGAATTGGTAGTGCGGGTGAGTGCTGCGTAAGTTTCAAAGTGGATACGATCTGCAGGTTCGCACGAATTAAAGGGGATAAAATCAACGGATCTGTTGGGATTCAGAACCAATTGAGCCATTAAAGCTCCCGAGCCGCCCCATAGGGCTTGGGGCTGCATGCTCAACAGTACGACGTAAATGCACATGACAACTTTCTCACTGAAAGACAAAAACAGAGGGAGGATGAAATAAACTTACAAGAATGGGCAGTGAGCAAATGTGAACTTAAACGACAGCACAACACGACCACAAAATGCCCGCCACAGCAATCACAGGCGCCATCTTGCGACGGTCGCTGCGCGCGTACCAAGTCTACGGCGCAAACACGGGCGTGGGGAAGACAGTCGTGTCGACCATTGTATGTGGAGCATTGCACAAAGCATTTCCAAAGGAGCGCGTCTGGTACTTGAAGCCCGTGTCGACTGGCCCGCAGGACGAAGCCGACGATGGCCACGTGATGCGCTTCGCGCCTCAGACGATCTCCAAAACGCTGGTACAATATGGACAGCCTGTGAGTCCACATGTAGCTGCGAGAGAAGCACCCGAGCCGCTCACAGATGCGTCACTGCGCGAACAAATCCACCAGTACATTGCCAGCAGCGTGGGACCAAATGGCCGCGGAACCCTGTTGGTCGAGACAGCTGGTGGCGTGCACTCTCCAACGCCCTCGGGCAGCTCGCAGGCCGACCTGTACCGCCCGCTCCGGCTACCCGTTCTCCTAGTGGGTGACCATCGGCTGGGCGGCATCTCGGTGTCCATATCCGCGTTCGAGTCGCTGTACATTCGTGGCTATGACCTGAGCTCCGTCGTCGTATTCGAGGATGCACAGTACGAGAACCACCTCTACCTTCGCGACTACTTTGCGGAGCGCGACATTCCCTTCCTCTCCCTTCCACCCCCGCCGCCGCAGTCCGACACCCCAGCAACCGACCGTGAACGTATGGCCGAGTACTACGAGGAAATGTCGTCTCGTCCGGCTGTGCTCGAAACCGTCACATCTCTCGCTGCCACACACGAAGCACGCCTGGCTCGACTGGACGAAATGGCACCAAAGGCGCACAAGCATATCTGGTATCCGTTCACCCAGCACAGCGGCATGACACCGGGCTCCATCATGACCATTGACTCGGCCCACGGTGACTTCTTTCAGACATATTCGTCGTCTCCAGAAAGCACCCACCACAACGAGCTCCAGTCCACCCTCGACGGCTCTGGATCCTGGTGGACCCAAGGCCTCGGCCACGCCAATCCCGACCTGGCACTCGCTGCTGCCCATGCTGCTGGTCGCTACGGACACGTCATGTTTGCGGGCACAGTCCATGAGCCCGCGCTGTCCCTAGCAGAGCTCCTTTTGAAGCACCTGGGAAACCCGCGTATGAAGCGTGTTTTCTATTCGGACAATGGCAGCACAGGCATTGAGGTTGGCGTGAAGATGGCGCTGTCGGCAGCAGCAGATCGCTACGGCTACAAAGACACAAAACCGGGTGTCCTCGGACTAAAAGGAAGCTACCACGGCGATACAATTGGGGCCATGGACTGCTCTGAGCCGTCGACCTACAACGAGCGAGTCCACTGGTACGAAGGTCGTGGCCACTGGTTTGATTTTCCTCGTGTCAAAATGAAGGACGGAGTGTGGATCGTGGAGCCGCCAAGTGGTATGGAAGACGTCTTCGGACCGACGCAGACCTTTGCCAGCTTGGACGACGTGTTCGACGTAGAGGCCCGAGACGGATCGGTTGCGGCTGAGCAGTACAAGCAGCACATTCTCCAAACGCTCAATCGCCTCGTACATGTCGAGGGCAAGACATTCGGCGCACTCATATTGGAGCCTGTCGTCCTTGGCGCAGGCGGCATGATCTTTGTCGATCCACTCTTCCAGCGCACTTTGGTCAACACCATCCGTGCGTCCCATGCACTCTTCACCTCATCGTCACCACTGACACATGATGGCAGTACCTGGGCCGGTCTGCCAGTCGTCTTTGACGAGGTCTTTACCGGACTGACTCGTCTTGGCCCCTTCTCTCCGTCTACGCTGTTGGACGTCCAGCCCGACATATCCGTCCATGCCAAACTCCTCACAGGAGGTCTCCTGCCGCTTGCTGCTACTGTTGCCAGCGAGGACATCTACACCGCGTTCTTGGGCAGCGAGAAGAGTGACGCGCTACTTCACGGTCATAGCTACACCGCCCATGCCGTGGGTTGCAAAGTGGCCGAGACGTCCGTCAAGAAACTCGTGCAACTCGAGACAAATGGGGCGTGGGATGTGTTCAAGACGCAATGGAGTTCAGGAAACAAAGCTGTGTGGAGCATGTGGTCACCAGCGTTTATCACTGCCGTCTCGCTCCATGCAGAGGTCGAGAGTGTCGTTGCCCTTGGCTCGGTATTGGCTATAAGTCTTCGGGATGAGAATCCGGGATACACCTCCAACGCTGCTCTCGGGTTTCAGTCCCAGCTACAAAACACGGCTGGCGGATTCAACGTTCACTCGAGAGTGTTAGGGAACGTGTTTTACATTATGGCTAGCCAAACGACTGATGTAGAATTTGTACACAATATGGAGGAGAAGATTCTGGACCTTTTATAATTAAATATAGACAATCGATTTGTTTTTAATAAAAAGGTCCTATCATCGGCCTTGCGGAGATAAATCATTAGTCGATTAAAAGTTGTATAATCTAAGATCCTTATCAGCCTTGCTCTCGCTTTCCCTTATCTTCTCCTTAACGTCAACCTGGCCGAGCTTCTCCTCGCCAAACAAGTGACACGTAATCTTAGTCATCTTGCCCTCGTCGTTCAAGTCGTAGATGGCGCAGCACGAGATCTTGACCACATCACCCGGGTACACGTGAAAGTCGTGTACGGCCTTCTGCACCTCCTCCTTGTAGAGGAAATACGTCTCCATTTGGAGGAAGACCTTGCCGCGATCGCACAGCACAATGATGGGGATGACGGTCTCATCGGCACCGGCGTGAACTGATGTGTAGTGCTTCATGATACCAGCTTTGCCCTCCAGAGTGCCGATTCTAGGGTCTGGAATCACCAGCTTGATGTCATCCGCGTAAAAGGCATGCTGGTTGGGGTAGTCCTTAGCGTTGAACGCCCGGAGGTAGTCGATAAAGTGGCGGGCATTCATTTTTGTATGTATTTGGTGGGTTAATGACTGTTACTTCGTGATTGAAGAGATTGAAGATAACAAAGTTAGGCCAGGCACAAATAAACAAATGGAGTTGGTTATTTAAATACGGCCTGATGGTGGTGAGTACCTAGTTTTTTCTGCCGGCCATCTTGCCGGACTAGACCTGTTTTCGAAGGACCGTAACAGTCACATGGACAAACAATAAGGGATGGAGAACATAGAAAAGAAGTAGACAGATACCCGTCTCGGTTTGTGGGGATGGTTGCGGGGATGGTTGCGGGGACTGCGTCGGATAACACTCGGGATGTGGTCCGCAGATTGGGGAGACGGGGTAGTTGTACGCGGCACTTCGGAGCTAACATTCCATCAAATTCACGGCCCGACGGCTTGTAGTAAAATAAAGGGTGTCACCTGTTCACATCCGTACGAAAATTAACATGCAGTAACGCATATTCGCAAGATTCATCTTCTTTCCACCCCGTAACGCGTACTGCTTCTGCCTCTTCTCTTTTTATATATTTTATTCATTCGTGTCTCTTTTCTCGAACTCCTTCATATTCCTTCATATTCATAACACGACAACCGCAAGGAAACAACGACAATGACAAGCGACGGCAAGGCTGAGACCAATATGTCGAGCCTTCATAGGCGCAATGTACCCGGGGAGCCGGACCGGTCAGATCCCTCCAACCAGAGAACAACGCCATATATGATCATTTTTTCTTTCTGTGTCGGTTTGTTCGCCTGGCTCGCAAACTTCGATGCTGCCTTCGGCGGTATCGTCCTCATCATGGAGCCGTACAAGAAAAGCTTTGGCCAGTGCGTCATCGCGACTTCAGAGGGTGGCGTTGCCACTGAGACCTGCGCAGTTTCGTCGCTGCAGCAGTCTTTGATCCAGGTTACATCTCTTTTCATGGCCCTCGGAGGTGGACTTACTGCTCTTGTTGGCGACTACCTCGGCCGTCGGGGTACGCTTCAGTTTGCATGTCTCCTTGTTGCTATTGGCGCAGGTGGCATGATGGGCTCCGAGGGCAGCTTCTTGAGCTATATGGTCTGCAAGTGTATCGGCGGTGTCGGCATTGGCATGATCTACTCGGCAGCACCAACCTGGGGCACAGAATCCGTCGCTCCTGCGAAGAGAGGTATGCTGCTGAGCTTGTACAACTTCGGACTTGGGTCAGGCAATGTCGTGGCTGCAGCTGTAAGTCCGCCCCCCCCTCCCCTTCCCTACCAGCATTTTATGCAATATTCTGTTTTTGTTTCGTATTCGTAACTTAACAAATAAAAATAGGTATGCGTTGGTTCGTCCAAGTTCACAAACAATTGGTCATGGCGAATTCCTATTTTCTGCCAAATTCCCGTTGCTGTCATCCTCGCCTGCGTCAGTATGGTGTTCCACGAATCCCCGCGTTGGTTGTTGCTGAAGGGCAGAGATGAGAAGGCGCGGCGGTCTTTTGCGCGCTTCAATGGATACCAGCCGCAGGACAGGGAAGTTGATTGGCTCGTCAACGAAGTCCACAGTCACATTACCTTTGAGAGGGAGCTGGCGAGCACTGCCACATGGAGGGACATTTTCAAGGGCATCGACTTCCGCAGAACGCACATTGCCGTCATCGTCCTGCTGGGCAACGCGATCACCGGCATCCAGTTTGTTATCCCCTACACGGCTGTCTTTTTGGCGGAGGCTGGCCTGGACCAGCCGTATGTGCTCAATGTTGCCATCAGCGCATGCTGTACGTTTCTCAAACAGACCCCCCTTTCTATCTGCATAAAAGTCTACTGAATGACTAACTCTAATCAATGCAGTGCTTGCCGGTGCCGTTCCCGGACCCTTTGTCTGCGAGTACATCGGACGTCGCGCCAGTCTCCTTGGGGGCTACTGTTTGATGGCCGCCAGCATGCTTATCTTTGCCGCCGTTTCCACGGGCCTTGGTCAAGACACCACCACAGTGCATAATGTACTCATCGCCTTTTTGTGTATTTGGGCGTTCGTCTTTGGCTGCACAAGCGGCCCTGTTGTCTGGGTGTCGTCGCCCGAGATGCACTCTCAGCGGCTGCGCATGATTGCCCAGAGCTACGCCGTCACCATCTACGAGATTTTCAGCTTCGCTGCGGCGTTCAGCACCCCGTATATGATTAATACCGGCTACGGCAACATGGGCACGAACGTCGGCTACTTTTACTTCGGCGTGACGGTGATCGTCATTGTTTTGACGTTCCTGCTTGTTCCTGAGACAGGCCGTCTGAGCCTCGAGGACATTGATGAGTACTTCAACAGCGGCAAGGCTGCGTGGAAGACGAGTCTGCGAGCAAACAAGAAGATTGCAGCTGGTACGTCCGTGTTTGTGGCGGATGAAACCAAGCCCAGTGTGATCTTTGTCGAAGAAGCCGCGCTTTAATTTGTTCACATTATTTGACATTCACATGGGATGCAAGTCCTACAAAATATGATTATTTTATCACCACAACGCAAAGATATAAATTTCATGTTCTGCACGAAAAAAAAGACAATATTAAAATGTAATTATTATTATCAGCCTTATTCAGCCACACTTGTTAACAAAGAGAGATTACATAGGCACTAACTAGGCTTTAGGCGGGGGGGGGGGGGGGGGGGGGGGGGGGGGGGGGGGGGGGGGGGGGGGGGGGGGGGGGGGGGGGGGGGTGGGGGGGGG